>CM072097.1:52563072-52940572 GCA_036850905.1 Luffa acutangula
ATATCTAAAATTGGAGGAGTTACTGAATATAGTAAAGCCTTAAATCTGCTGGTTTGGCTCCTACTTGTGCTTGCACTATTTGAGCCTATGGATTGTAGCAACCTATGATCAAGTCTTTATTCATTTGATTTTTCTCTGGCTCCTAATTTAGACTACCACTGCACTTGCAGTGTGAAAAAGTTAATCTGGACCTTCTTCCCTATTCTCAACCTCCTCTTTCAGTATATATTTTCTACTTGATTCTACTACCTTTTCAAAGAGAAAAGGAATAACTGTACAATTCTTTTTTGTCAATGAAAATCTATATTTTTTCCTTATCATTTTTGGAAAGGAGGTGATTTCATATTCAAGATTGACGAGATGTACACTGCGTTATTTCACTTTATTCCTGTGGTCCCTGTCATTACTTACTAACATTCTGGTTCTAGGTCTTGGATGCGCTACTTGGTCACAATGATGCTCTGTTTAGGAGAGCTCAGTTGAAAGCCCTTGTTTCTATCCATGGACAAGAGGTAGCAAGAAGTATATTATGCTAGCATTTGAATAATTAATAAGATATATTCTGGTTTGGACAGAGAATAAAAAGTGTGCTATAACATTGTGAAAGTATGCTAGACTTAAGAGCAGTGTGAGGGATTTGTGATGAAATGGTCATTGAATTACCTTTTCGTTTAGGCTGGGAAGGGAGGCGAACTCACACACGATGAGACGACCATCATTAGTGGGGCATTGGACTTAACAGAAAAGGTATCTGCTTGTATAAGATGAGCCTTTTTATCTTTGCACATATCATGATCTATGCATCATCTTTATTGTATCATGCCACCTTGAATTAGGGAAACTCCTGGATTTCAATTTGGTATGAGAATATACTTTTTCTGATAGCATCTGTAAAGAACCTTTGTAAAGGGTTAATCTATTTTAACAAGTAGACATTTTTTTTCTCTGATAAACTGGGAATTGAAGGGATTTTTGCTTGCAAAATGGTATTAATCATTATGTATTATTCACGTGACCAAAATTTTCCTTGTATTTTTCAATAGAAATTTACGGCTAAATATATATGTTCCTCCCTAAAATATTAACCAGTTTCAATTCTGTTTTTTCGTTTTAAAAGTTTCCATTTATCCCTCTTGCATTACTTTTATTTTTTTTTTCAATCAAGTCCTTATCTGCAAACACTTAAAGAACGAGGATGCGGAAATTAAAGATGGTAATTCTTTTAATTAAATCTTCGGCTTAAGATTTTGAGGCAACTGTACGACCCACATTGTTGTAAGGAAAATTCACAGATCAGATGACTGAACTTTCTGGAATTGCAGACTGCAGAGGCGGCTATGACACCAATAGAATCAACATTTTCCTTAGATGTGAATTCCAAATTGGACTGGTCAGTCTAGCATCAAAATCACGTTCAATTGATTTTCTCAAAAACCTTGCGTTTTCTGTTGATTTTTATTAATAACATTAAAGTAAAGCTCTACTGCTGATGGTTGTAAATATCTTTTCTGGCAGGTTTTCATTGTTTATAAATTTAAGTTAAATATAGCTTCTGTAGCATTAGGTTGAGTTATTCATTTGTACTTCCTTGTACTGTTAATATTTAATTCAAGTAAATAATTGTTTTTTTTCGTATTGTAGTCGAACATGAATATATATATCCATATTCTTCTCGAGTGTTAGGATTGAAAAATTTTAGTTACTGACTTCTGGTAATGAACTTATATTTTTGGAGCTTGTTTCATTGTAAGTCATTTGGACTTAATCATATTCAACGAGAGTTCCATGTATGCTGGTTGTTACTCTTCTTGCTTGTTCCTTTGTTTTCCCTAGAAATTAGTTGAAACTCAAAGGACTGTGAAAAAAAATAAGATGAATTTTGTCTTTGCACTTTTGCTGCTTATCTCCTGGAGACAACTTGCTCTCTAACCCATAAACTTCAATTACCAAGGTTCCATTTGAATCTTTGATAACCATTTTGTTTTCTATTTTTGGTTTTTGTTTTTCATTTTCTAAAATCTGGGTTGTTTGACAACTTTTTTTTTTTAAAAAGACATTTTTTAAACTGTAAGTATATTTCAAATAGAAAAAAGAAAGCAGTTTTTAAATCAAAATTTTTGTTTTTCAAAATCTCATTTCCTCACCCTTTTTTTGACTTATCTCTCTTGCAAATTTCTCTCTCTAAATTTTCTCTTTTAAAAAACTCTCTTTTTTTCTCTAAAATTTTCATCCCTCTCTTTTATTTTTCTTTTCTAACCTATCAATCCCACTTTTCTCTCTCTATAGTCTGAATTTTAGCATATCTATCTCCAAAATTTCTCCTATAACTTTTCGTTCTTCTCTCTGATTTATTTCTCTCTAACATGTATCTCTAAGGTTTCTATCTAAACTCTCTCAAGATAACTTTTCTCCCTCTTTCTAATTTATCTTTCTTTTTTCTAACTTGTCTTTTGCTCTCTCACTTTACTTTACTCTCTCCAAAATCTCATTTTCTCTCTAACCTTTCTTTCTCTAAAATTTCTCTGGCTAACATTTTTTTTCTCTATAGCTTTTCTTTTTTATTCTCTAACTAATATTCTCTCTAACATATCTCTGATTCTTTTAACTTCTCTCTTAAATCTTTTTTTTCCATCTCTCTACAATTACTCTCTAAAAGTTTTATCTCTCCCTCTCTAAATTTTTATTTCCCCACCTCCACATTTTTCTCTCCTCCTTATAAACAGAAAACAAAAACAAAAACAAAAGATAAAATACAGAAATGGTTTTCAACTGGGCCCAAATAATTGCAACTAATTTTTACCTATTTCTTGTACAGGGAAGCAATTGGAAAAATCCTTGCACGAGGTCATAGTCGTGTCCCAGTCTATTCTGGGAACCCAAAGAATATAATTGGTCTCCTATTGGTATCAGTAGAATTCTTAACAACTTTATTATGCCTTCTAATTTTCAACCTCCATCTGATTTTGTATGTTTCTTTTCAAATGCAATAGCAAGCTCTCAAAAGCAGGAAATAACATTTTTCATTTTTTTTTAAAAAAAGAAGTTCCAATTTTCTTGTGATTAGCGTTTCCCTCTGATTGTTGGGCCTTCGCTATCTTTTTCAATTTGCTTAATTTCTTTTTTCCTTGATTCAGGTGAAAAGTCTACTGACAGTTAGAGCAGAAACGGAAACTCCAGTCAGTGCCGTTTCCATACGGAGAATTCCTAGGTATTGAGTGTTCATCCCTTAAATCTAATTATAAACGATTTCACCTCTTAACATGTTATGCAGGGTTCCTTCAGATATGCCTTTATATGATATCCTAAATGAGTTCCAAAAGGGAAGCAGTCATATGGCGGCGGTAGTCAAGATCAAGGAGAAGAATAATTGCTCTGTGTTTGTCAGTGGAGAGAAATATGAGGAAGAAGAGGAAGAAAAATCTACCTCTGGAATATCTCCGCTTGCCACTCCCTTGCTCACAAAACATGATAATGATTTGGGGAGTGTTGATGTTGACATTGAAAAAGCTCCAAGGAATACTGGACACAGACAAACCATGCAGCAGAATGTAGCTGCAACAAATGGAGTGTGCAATTTGTTTGAAGATACTGAAGATGGGGAAATTATTGGCATAATCACTTTAGAGGATGTATTTGAGGAACTTCTGCAAGTGAGCACAACTTCCACAATTTATAGTTGAAAGATTTATAAATTTGGACCATTTGGTCAAGTAGGATTTGGGAGCTGAACTATCCCAGCTTAAATTGTTACTCCTGGCAAACCAATATTTTTATGCAAATAAAATTTATCTATGGTTTATCTCTTCCATATTTCTTCATGAAAATGCATGTATCTATGTTCAGACATATATTGTAAAAATAGATACTTGGTTTCCACTGACTTACCTCATAATGCAGGAGGAAATTGTGGATGAGACAGACGTATATGTGGATGTCCATAAAAGGTAACTTTTTTTTTTTGCCTTTAGCATCGAGCTTATTTACCTGATTGCGTGCTTGAATGTAGAATGTTTCTCACATTTGTAGGATACGGGTGGCTGCGGCTGTAGCTGTGGCTGCTTCATCTGTGGCACGAGCTCCATCAGCACGTAGGTTGCCACCTGACAGGTCAAAAGTCCACCGTAAGTTAAATTTTTTTGTAAGTATTTTTTTTGTCTATTTAGCTATTAGCATTTGTAAAAACTAAAATTGTTCGTACATTAGGGGGAAAAAAATCATGGTTTGTTCTACTCTATTTTATGTCTTTTTGGCCAATTATTATCCATTATGGCTTTGTTTTGTTTTTCTTTTTTGGGGATAAGAATCCATTATGGCTTTGTTAAGTTCCATAAGATTTTGAATAATGGACTCCCAAGGTGTTATTGCCATATCAAGAATGAAGGTAGTGGGTAATGCTTGGTTATGGCGTGTTTGGCAATAATTTCATTTCGTTTTTTGTTTTTCATTTTCATGCTTTGATAAACAGGTATTTTTAATAACTCTGTTTATTTTTTCTCATTTTCCTGAAAACTTTCCAAAATCACATTTTTGTTTCTGCTTCCAAAATAATAAGAAATAGAGGGAAGATAGCAAAAATATTACCCAACGGGCTTTATATGCACTGCTTGTTGACTAATAAATGTCTCTAATGTTTTGACATTATATGTAAGTTATATAATTTGTAATTACAGGGAGTTCAAAGTAGGGAGGTGAAGATCCCAGGAAGGCTGCGAGAGATGATAGATTTAGCGAGATTTTAAGGAATCGCACTGGAACTTCTACCAAGTAATAATAGATGAATCAACAAAGTTTCATATGGAATTCTATTGGGTGCTTCACCAAGCTTAAACTCTCCAGCTTCTGTAGTATCTGTCAGAAGATCTAATTTTAGCTTTAGAGTAACTTGATAATCCTAAGATAGCTCCAGTTATATATTTAAAGCTTGCCATTACCTCAAGCAAAATAATTACGAGAATAGTATAATATGTTCTCATTGTTGTACACAGTAGAGGATAATAAAAGCTACTAATGTAAAAAACGAGAGAGCAATGTAATAAGTTTGACTCACTAGCTTTTGTTTTGTATCTTCAATGGGTTATTGGTGGGGGGGATAAAGAATGGTGACATTAAATCTCTCGACCCACTTCTTCTGGAATAGTTGAATGTATCTATCAGTTTTTGACATGGTCTAAGTAATCAATTCTTTCCTGTGCACATTGTTGCATCATATTTAAAATATATATAGATGTTTATACAATTTAATATGCATCAGTCAGATTTGAGGACATCAATTTTCTTCTAACCCTTAATGGGAGGTGATAAATAGGTACAATGGCTATCTGGTGTTGATCATACTTGGGGAATTCATATAACTTTGTTATCCATTCCAACGACACCATGCATCTGCAAATAAAAGTTCCAATGGGGATTACCGCCGGCCCTTATCTGAACATAATCAAAACCTCGACTGGTGATGCTACCCCACAGCATCCCAAATTTTACTCTACTGGACGAAGAAAGGAGGTATTCTTTTACGACTTAATTTGTCATTCTATTTCTCCACTTCGTATTTATTTGGCTGTTGGATCAATGTCTTGATTCGCGTATTTTGGACCGTTGAGACAAGCTGGGAAAGGAACACTGCACATAACGTTCTTTTACCTGTCGAGTTAGAGTTATATTTAAGTTTTATTACATTTGTGTTGATCTTTTCTAAGATAGAGTTGAATGACTCAATGACATCTCCAATCCATTAGAAATTGTTGTTTTCTATTTAGATCGGAATACAGGATGGCTGCCGTGGGGGAAAGAAATTGGTGGCATGGGATGGAGTTGCGAAAATTTTGGATTTGGTTGGTGATAGAACACAACAAACTAAGGGATACGATTTACTAAACAATTAAGAAGGATATGAACCTATTAAAATCTTTTATTTACAAATGACATGGGACATTGCTTGAGCATGGGGTAGAACTTTTGGGAGTTTTTTTATCCTGCCCGTTGGGTACATCCAATTGGGTTCATGAGGGATAACTCTATAGAGATGGACCCAATGAGTAAGCTTTATTGAGTGCATTTGCAGGATTAGTTGTATAGTAATAGATTAGACTAGCATTTGCAGGATTAGTTGTATAGTAATAGTTTAGACTATCTCCTACAGTTTGGGAGATCGGTCATCTATTTACTTGAATAAATTATACATCTTTCACAGTGTTCTTTATGTCAATTCGATTGGTAAGTATATCGATTCTTGTTGCTGTCTACTCTTGTATCACATTAACAGCAATAAAATATTATGGATGCATGGAGGAAAGATATACTGAAACTATGCAATTTTATCATTCTAAGGAAGCCAGTGTTACATCAAGGTTGAAAATTATCGATATGGATTTTATATCGAAGATATTGTTGATATCTTCATCTGTATCATGTTTGCTTGTTTTAATTAGATGGTCTTTCTCTTTCTCACACATGCTTGGTTGAGGACTGGTGAAATTGTTTTTTTCTGGTCAGTGTAAAACCGGTTCAATCAAGTTCACAAAGATGCTCTGCCAACAGTAACTGTATTTGGAACTAAAATATCATAATCCATCAGTATAAAGTTATGGACAATCTTCAAGGACTTGGACTTGATTAATGACTCAGGAGTTATGAAGGCCCACAAAGTCGAGGCAATATTGGTTGGGGAAAGAAAACATTCACTAAATTTAAATGTTGGAAACAGCTCTTTTCCTGAGAACATACTGCAACCTTGGCCCTCTATCTTCTTCCAGAAAGTAATAGGAAAACTTTGTAGACTTCTGGAAATTGCTCGAGTAGAGTGGACTTCTCGAAGAGTGGAGTACTTGGAAAGTTTTTTTGATCATTTAACCACAGTGAATATGGGAGAAAATTGCTATACTTTTTAGAAAACTAGTTAAAGGCATTGGTACTTCTCCTACAGTATTGATGGTACCTCAAAAGCTATTAAATTTGGTACGGATTGGAGTTAGTGTGTGGTGATTTTGTAGCCAAGTTGCAACTTAGAATTAAAGGCTCTGAAGTAATCCAATGACTTGGCTCTCGAACTTCTTGATGTGACAACCTATGATTGAATAGGATTAACTTAACTAAATGGGAAATGCTATGATTAAATAAAAGAACAACAATACAGTCACCCTTTTAATGGCCAAATCGTGATTATAATTTTATATTGTTTGTGGTTATGGATGCAAGAGTGGGAAGGAGAGAACAGAAAGATTAACAGCAGAGATAAAGGGAGGACATGTTTAACTTGATCTCTGTTTCTATGGAAGAAGTATTTAACATAGTATTTCACTCAGTGAAGTAAAAGAACAATTCTCTGCAATCCTACTTTCTTCTACCTAATTACCAAAATGACAGGATTCTATCCTTCACTGTACATAATGTCACTTGTTCTCATCTTCTAGTCGAACACATTCCATGCTTCAACTCTGTATCTGTAGTTAGTTAAGAGAGTGTGGAGTCCTAGAGACTGTTTGACTTCTCTTCAATCTCTACCTTCAGGTTTTGATGAGTGGTTAATCATGCCAGCATAGAAGCATCACAGCACATCTCCAGATGATATAAAGTCTTGCCCTCTGCTCTCTGATTTGCTTTGAACATTGCTGCCATGACCAAATCTTTGAACTCCTCATTGTGAATGAAAGAAGAAGAAGAACTATAAGAGAGCAACTGAATCGAAGTTGAGTTTGTGGTCTGAAGATGGGATAAGAGGGTAGTGATTATATAGAAAGAGGATTGTGAAGCTTTGTGAGAAACAACATGTGGTGGGAGACAGATGTTGGCCCATGATTGGTCTACTGTCTTAGAGAGGCGATAAACAGACTTATTCCCCTTGTCTCCTTGCCAAGCCCACCTGATATAGACTCCTCATCTATTTCTTCACTGTAGGGCAACGCTTGTCTAACTTATTCACATGTACTATTTCATAAATTCCACAGTCCATATTATTGAGCATACAGGTTAAGCCAATAGGTGGGAGAAAGTATCAATTGGTTAATATCAGATCAGAAACAATTATGGTGAACATAAGCCATTCTGTCCAACTCTTCTTCGGTTGGTATGGAATTAACACGCAATATGAAGTCCCAAGAAAGTAAAGAGTGGGATTTTTTATATTTTAAACAGATTATTGAGTTGGGTCAATTAACAAATTTTGAAAATTGAAAAATAAGACTTCATATATTCTCCTACAAGATCGATAATGAAACAAAGAAATTAGCTGTAATATATATATATTATATATATATTCTAAGAATAGAAAACTATGAAAAAAGATTACTATCAAATAGAGATTTAATTAGCATGATTGTAATTATATGAGAATTAGAATTCCTTGTGATGATAATTTATTACACTATTATCTTGTATTTTCTCTTATAGAGATAGAGATAAAAATGGGATCGGTATTGCATATTTCTCACCATCCATTCCATCTATTTATAACTTGTGGTGTGCATGGAGAATGTCCGATGGTAAAACAATGATTGGAATTCAAATCTAAAGCCTCCTACTTTGAGATGAAGAATATTTAATTGGTGATGTCATGCTTGGATGAACTCGAGGATTATGCATGTTTGATATTCGTTAACTTTGGATTATGTTAAAAGAAAAAAAAGGCATCCTTATCAAATCATTAACCAATAGACTCTCTAAGAGCTGTCAAGTCTTTGTACATGGAATGGAATCTTGAACTAGTAATGGTGATTTGGTCAACACTTGACTTTTTAATTCAAATAATAGTTTGTTTTTTGGTTTTTGTGATTACATAATATAATCAAAAGACAAAATAGAATGCAAGAGAAAGCTTTTAGAAAGCTGCAAAGTAAGACCAGAAAATGGAATGCCATCGTAAAATTTTGGCACATAAGAAACTTAACTATTGATGATCGCTAGCAATGAGCCAAATGAAACACACACAAGTGGCTTGGGAGTGATTAGTGAACATTGAAAACATTTTGGAAAAAGAAAAGTGAGTAATTAAGCTGAAAAGTAGAGCCACAAAATTCAAAGGCACAATTATTCATCGAAGATATGGAAGAAGTAGAAGAATAACCCACGGATAAGTATGAAGTCCAGTTCTAGTTCTAGTTGTTCCAATTAATGTTGTCCGACATGCCGTCCACCTATCATTGCCATCCGTGACAGAAAACTCAAACTCTGCAGCACACCCTTGCATGCCTTTCCTCATGTTCGACATGTCGGCCCACCCCAACCTTTTTGATGGGCCCGGCCCACGTGAGAGTACTGCGTGCATCTCGTGGGGTTGCCCTTTGAATTGTGAATTGTGAATTGTGAGTGCATGCATCGCAAAAGTCGTGCAATCTTATCTTTGCTTTTGTTACAATTTTTTTAAGGATAAGGAGTTTGAGGCTAATCTAATTGGATATTTTGATGGTTGTCATCCAATTCCAAGCGTTCAGAGGCTTTTTCGATGTGATTAACTCTTTCCATTCCAAAGTGCCTATGGCCCATTTCTATAATGGAATTTGCATATCACACATGTTTTCAAACAACTTATTTTCCTTTTGGTCAAGTGTCAGAAAGTATATGTATCTAACTATAGAAGCTCTAAACTAATAATAATGCACAAGAACCTAATAATTATCATCATATATACATATGTCGTTAGCCAACTTTGGGAGGTTTGTTGATCCATCAATAGCATTCTCTTGGGTTCGATGGTGAGGAGAAATGAACACTCCAAAGTAGTGTTCCAAACTCCAAACACCGACTGTTCACAAAATCCTAACAACTCACAAAATTCTAAAAGCTACAATAACAAGTTACAATAATCGGATACAAAAGTATGGGAGACTACTTTCTTGCATTCCATACCCTATAATCATATATATAGGGATACCTGAAAACCTTGAACTAATAATAATCACAACTCTTAAACAACTATCAATAAAGAAGATGAACTATTGATTTCAAGAATCTAACCCCTTTTCATAGCTCCGTCTGGTTAATTATAGATTGGAGGTTTATCCGCTTGCTTAAAAATGCCATATGACGAATTGAATCGTGCATAAGTATTCCAGGTAATCCATACATAATCATTTTCAATGTATAATAATAAAGATTAAAATTATACAATTTCTAACTCTGAAGACATTGCGACACAAAACATGATTAATAATGTCTATAGGTATTATAAAAAAAAAAAAATAATAATAATGTCTATAGGTGAATGGACTAAGCTTCATCCAAGCTCACTTAGACCTCTCGCAGTGCTTCCTCGATATCAGCCTGCATAACAAAGAAACACGACATGCAACGAGCTCAATTTCACTGATAAACAGATTGGTATAGATGTTAAAAAGCTATTGAGAAAATACCTCAATTGCCAGGGGAGTAGTGGTTGTGCCATAGCGTTTGATGGCACGACCTTCTTTGTCAACTAAGAACTTGGTAAAATTCCACTTTATTCTTGACCCCAAAAATCCAGTTTTACTACCTTTAAGGAACTTATAAACGGGTGCCGTATCAGGGCCATTCACACTTACCTGGAAACAAAAGATGTGTCGTTTCAAAATCAGAATCAATAGTTTAAAGAGTGGAGTGTAAATTCAATCGTTTTCATTTGGATGAAGGTGACCAACGATATTACATGGAGTTCAGCTTGTTGCACCACGGGCACAGGCTGAGTTTTTTTTTTTTTTTTTTTTTTTGTCAAGCTTTCATTGATAAATGAATGTGGTAGGCACATACAGGCTGAGTTTCTTCAAGCCGTACATAATTATTCAATATCCATAGTGGTAGAGAGCTTAAGAAAATAAATCTGACATCTCATGAGACAACCATAGCCAATTATTGCAGTAATACAACAATATGAGACTGTAGCGTAGAATAATGTGTGCCTCTGTTTTGCCCTAAAAATGGGCTATCTCTGAATCACAAGATATCGGTTAATTTCAAAAATACATTAACCAAGCAAGAGTGTAAAATTTCAGTACGATTTCTGGTCCTAAAGATAGCCTATCAATCATATATCTGACAAAAAGTTGTAAGAGCTAGCATATTAAGTGCTCGTTTTCAAAATACTTCTGTTCTCCTTTTTTAGCTTTTGATTTTTGTAACGGCATTAACTTATTATGAATGCTTACAACGTACGGAGATTGAGATTGTTTATGAAATAGAGCATAATGGGGAAGGAAAAGACCTAGTAGAAAAAATAGAAGGCTGCTGTCTTTAATAAGTGAGACTGGATTTAAATAAACTCCGTGCACTGGTTGTCTGAGAGTGGTGAATGAGGAGGATGAAGGACAATGAAATGCTTTCTTGTAATGAGAAAATAAGCTCGGTAGAGGTAGAAGGGAAACATATCAGAGGAAAAGATGGCAAAAGGGGGGGGGGGGGGGGGGGGGGATATCTAACTAGCACATGACAGCAGGGGGTAATAACCACATGTGATAGTGCGTGCAAAGACAATTATAAATGAGGAACTATATAGATATACTATTAACGCATCACCCCCTGCAGACCAACAGGGGTTGTAACCACAGAAAGTTTGGTGTGTAAGCTAAGAAACCAAGCTCATCGTAGAGTTTCATTAGTGATCAGCAAGTTGTTCTTCTGATGGACTAAATTGGACATGTAAAGGTTGCTGATAAATGAGTTGGTAGAAGAGGCCACTGAGATGGATGTGAAGTTTTCTTAGGACCGATTGAATCCAGGTTAAATCTGGCAGTAGCATCTATGTGGGCAAGAAACCATATTCCACACTTGAACAAGATACAACACCCACTAGAACAAAAAACCAGATTCGGCTCATAAAACACAGAATAACTACATGGCCTTCTACTATCTTCTAGCAAACTACCTCAATCAACATGGCAATAGCATGTTAGAGTTGTAGACAAGCTTTGAGTGAAAACAAATACCATGAGAAATATGACCTTCCAAGAATCTGAGTACACGTTTTGCCACTTGCCACTGCGTTGTCATTGGAGAATACATACCAGCACAGTTTATTTTATTAAAATGATGTCAGGTTGAGTTTAAGAGCACTAATGTAAGGCTCCCACAAGGCCAGTCAGATTGGGTAAATCAGCCCTTGAGAAAGTGTAGGACCAGATGCTATATATGTTGAAATTGATTTACAATTACAATTTACAACCTACCATAGAAGCATGGACACTTTATTTTGGGTTACGAATCCCTATCCGACACTCCAACACTTGGTGGACACTTATCAAATATTTGTTAGCACAATGGAATTGTGTTAGATACTAGTGGTACAAAGTGAAATAGATCCAAACACTTGTTAAGCATAATATATAGATAAGGTCAAAATATTTAATATGATTCAAAGCCCTACAATCATGCCTCAGGGCCCAGTCACAACATTTGCAAGCCATGAAGTCATGAACCAAAGAGGATGCACTCATGAAAGAAGGAGAAGCCTAACACATCTTGTGGAAGGTGGATCCTCAACATTGGAATGGACTAGAAGATTTGAACACCCCCAAGAGCACGAATACCGTTTGGCATTGAGGCCCATGTAACCTCACATTTTTTACGGTTTTGTATACTTGCAGTTTTCTACTTTTGTTGACTTTTAAATTGGACTTGAACTCTAATTTGAGTCTTTTTGTTGTAAGACTTAAATCCACTGACATTGACCCCAATGTTATTTTAAGTTATATTTTATATAAGCTTTAAGTTTCCTAATTAAGTGTTCTAGGGTTTCCTTGTTGGTCGTACATAAGCCAACTTTTCTCCCTTAAGTGTTTTAGGATTTCCTTGTTGGCCATATATAAACCAACTTTTCTCTCCTTTGTAATGAAGAGTTGAATGATGGCTTTATGAATGAAACTTTAGGCGAGAGTGCACCCTTTTGCAATTCATGGAATTGGTTGCAAGCCTGGAAATAAACAAGTTGGATTGATCACTAAACTTGTGGATTGTTTCATGCCTTGAGGGAACTAGTTCTCCTTGCAACTTGGTTATCAATCAAAGGCAGCCCCTCCTTAATTTTCCTTTGGGGCTTTATCTTATGTATTAGTGATCCTTGTCTTATGTGTGTGCTTGGGAGCCATAGCCAAATATGTCCTAGATCACCATTTAAGAGAGTTCGTATCAATACCATTAGTCCCTCCACTTTGGAACTTATTCTATCTTAGTCCTACCTTCAAATGTCCAAATTTAGTCCTTTTACTTTCAATAAATATTAAAATTGGTCCTCATTGTTAGCTTTAAGTTAATTTTTATCCGACTTGGTAGAATAATAATAATAATTTCCATATAAGAAAGGCATAATATGAATATATTTTCCAAATTTCTAGTGGGAAGACTTATAAGGACCGACTTTTTTCAGCAACAGTTAACCATAAACTAACTGTGGGGACTAAATTTAAGGTTTATTGGCAGTAAAAGTACTGAACTTGGACATTTGAAAATAAATAGAATCAAATAGAACAAATCCCATAGTATAGGGACCAAAATGATATTTTAACCTAGATTTAAATACATAGGACAAAAATATTAATTCTGATGTAGGACATCTTTGTCCTTTCTTGAAAGTTCTTGCCCTTTCTTGTGTAATTCTTATGTAAATTCAAGAGGTCTTTATTTTTACCTTTCTTGGTTAGTTTTATCTTTTATTTTGGGCAAAGGGCAACCCCTTTTATTTTTTACAGCTTATTAAAGCTGGTAGTTAGTTTAACTCTCTATAGTTTTCACCCTTGGTTAGTTATTCAGCCTATATAAGGGGCTGATTTTGTATTCATTCATCATCTTTTCATCATTAATAAGAACTCACCAGCTTGTTTACATCAAGTGGTATCAGAGCTCCGATCCTAGCTTGAACTTAGTTCACAAGTGGATCTTTTGATTCAAACACCAATGGACGCAACAACTTCCTCCAACGATCAACACTTGTAGTCGGTTGAAGCATCGATTGAGGTGCTGAAAAAAGGATTCGAAGACATCCAACGATCAATTGCGAATCTCACTCAACAAGTAGCTCGTTTAACCATGAACAAAGAAACAATAGAGAAGTTGCTGCAAATCAAAATGTTCAACCTCCTATCCAAGAAATCCAAGAAAGACCTTTACAGCAAGATAATCCTATGTTACAACTTGGAAATCATCAAGTTGGTAGACTCCCTGGAAATCAAATGCCTGGATTTATGATGTATGATTCAGAATCTTCGGATGATGGCGAATTTCAGAACATAAGGCAGCATATACAAGGCGCAAGAATTCCAAGAAACCATCATTATGTCACTATGGTCAAGAAAACCAAGAAATTAAGATGAAGGTGGATCTTCCTAGCTTTAGTGGGAGGATGGACGTCGAAAAATTCTTGGATTGGATCAAGAAAGTTGAGAGTTTTTTTGAGTATGCTAATACACCCGAAGACAAAAAGGTCAAATTGGTTGCAGTCAAGTTGCAAAGTGGTGCATCGGCATGGTGGGATCAACTTCAAAATAATAGGCGGTACTATGGAAAGCAACCCATTAAAAAATGGCCTAAGATGCTACGCCTAATAAAGAAACGTTTTCTCCCAATCAACTATGAACAAATCTTGTACAATCAATATCAACTATGTAAACAAGGTGGTCGATCGGTTCTTGATTACACTGAAGATTTTCACCGATTGGGGGCTAGAAACAACCTACCTGAGACCGAACAACAACAAATTTCAAGATTTGTGAATGGCCTTCGTGATGATATCAAAGAGGTAGTCAATCTACATCTGCTAGCTTATCTTACTGATGTCATCTCTCTTGCAACAAAGATTGAGGAAAATGAAGAAGGGAAACAAATCAAGACATACCAAAGGAGAAGCAATTGGGCTAAACAAGAACAACAACCTTCAAAAAGAAACATGCTGGACACTACAAAGAACTTTCAACAAGGATCTTCATCCAATTCTTCAGCACAAGGCAAGAACCATTCAGGCAAAGGTTTGGAAGGTACTTTTACTAAAAAGACTACTAATCCATATAATCACCCTACTCTTGGAAAATGTTTTAGATGTAGACAGCAAGGGCACATCTCAAATGAGTGTCCACAACGCCGAAACCTAACCATTCGCGAGGAGGACAATGAGGAAAACTCTAATGATTCCGAAGGTGGGAATGACTATGAATATGCCGATCCTGATTCAGAAGGAGATCAACTATCATGCATCATTCAAAAGATCCTCCTTACACCTAAGACCGAGATAAATCCTCAAAGAAACAAGCTGTTTCGCACAAGATGCACGGTCAATGGTTGTTAGTAACTAAAATTACTAATTTGTTTTGAGTTGGTCTAGTCTTCCTAGTTTCTAGGAAATAGTTGAGTCAAGTCTAAGTTGCTAATTTTGTGGAGTTAGTGGGATTAGTTGTGGAATCTATTTTTAGATTCAAGTTATGTATTTATATGGAGTTTTCTAGAATGAAATCATCACACTTTCCCATTGTTCTCATTTCCTCTCATTAGTTAGATCTACATTGGTATCAGAGCCATCTATTCTTAAGGGATCTGTGAGTGAGAATCAGTGAAATATCTCCGAGAGAAACTGAGTGATACACCTGTGAGAGTTGTTAGAGATGGAATCCAACAGTCTTTCTTCATTGGCTCCACCTGTGTTTGATGGTGAAAACTATCAGGCATGGGCTATCAGAATACAAGCCTACATGGAGGGTTGTGATTATTGGGAAGCAATTGAGCAAGACTATGAGATTGCTCCACTTCCTGATAACCCAACAATACATCAGATCAAGACTCACAAGGAGAGGGTCACCAGGAAGGCAAAAGCTCGAGCTTGCCTATATGCAGCTGTGTCTCCCGCCATATTCAACAGAATTATGGCCTTGAAGTCAGCAAAGGAGATCTGGGAGTTCCTCAAAAGTGAGTATGAAGGTGATGAGAGGATTAAAGGCATGAAGGTGTTGAACTTGGTGCGAGAATTCGAGAGAATGCAAATGAAGGATTCTGAGTCCATTAAAGAGTACTCAGATAAGTTGATTGAGATTGCTAACAAGGCAAGAGCATTGGGAACCAAATTATCTGACAATAGATTGGTTCAGAAGATTCTAGTTTCAGTACCTGAGAGATATGAAGCAACCATTGCTTCTTTAGAAAATACTAAAGACCTCTCAAAACTCAAGGTGATAGAAGTAGTTAGTGCTTTGCAAGCACAAGAGCAGAGGAGGTTGATGAGACAAGAAGGAAGCATTGAGGGGGCATTGAAAGCTAGAGTGCAGCAGGGAGAAGGTGGAAGAGAGAGGAAGGGGAAATGGAAGAAGGGAAGTGGCAGCAGTGGCTCAGAGTTTGTTGCAAAGGATACTAGTAGTACATGCAAGCACTGTGGGAAGCAGAATCATCCACATTTCAGATGTTGGAGAAGGCCAGATGTGAAGTGTAGAAGATGCCACTTATTGGGGCACATTGAACGGTTCTGTAAGGAAGCAAAAACTCAACAGCAAGGAGGAGCACATGCTGTAGTACAACAAGAAGCAGATCAACTCTTTGTGGCTACTTGTTTCTCATCAGTCACTCAATGTGATGGTTGGTTGGTTGATAGTGGGTGTACCAATCACATGACAAGTGACAAAGAGTTGTTCAAGGACCTTGACAAGTCATTCAAGTCAAGGGTGAAGATAGGAAACGGTGAGTATCTAGAAGTAAAGGGGAAAGGCACAGTGTCAATAGAGAGTTGTGCTGGAACCAAGTTGATTACTGAAGTGTTGTTTGTCCCTGAAATTGATCAAAACTTGTTAAGTGTTGGTCAATTAGTAGAGAAGGGATTCAAAGTGTTGTTTGAAGAAGGAAAGTGTCTCATTTCTGATTCCAATGGGAATGAGTTGTTCAAAATAAAGATGCAACACAAGAGCTTCTCCTTGGATCCACTCGAGAAGGAGCAGATAGCTTTCAAGTGTCAAGTGAATGACACTGAGTTATGGCACAAGAGGTTGGGGCATTTTCATCAGAAAGGGTTGCAGTATCTGCAGAAGAATGAGATGGCAGTAGGAGTACCAGTTCTGGAGGAGCTGAAAACAAACTGCAGAGCTTGTTTAACAGGGAAGCAAACAAGGTTGCCTTTCAAGAAGTCACAATGGAAAGCAACTGAGAAGTTGCAGCTCATCCACACTGACCTGTGTGGACCTCAACCAACTCTCTCACTAAATGGTAGCAGGTATTTCATTATCTTTATTGATGATTATACCAGAATGTGTTGGATATATTTCATGAAGCATAAGTCTGAAGTAGCTGAAGTGTTTCTGAAGTTTAAGAGATGGGTTGAGAATCAAAGTGGCTGTAAGATTCAGGTGGTGAGAACTGATAATGGGACTGAATATACATCGCAAAGGTTCAATTCCTTCTGTGAAGAAGCTGGGATAGAGCATCAGCTCACTGCTCCATATTCTCCACAACAAAATGGAGTCAGTGAGAGGAAGAACAGAAGTATTATGGAAATGACAAGATGCTTATTGCATGAGAAGAACTTGCCAAAAGAATTTTGGGCTGAAGCAGCAAACACAACAGTCTTTCTATTGAATAGACTACCCACGAGGGTATTGGAGAAGAAGACACCTTATGAAGCTTGGTTTGATACTAAACCAAGACTGACAAATTTGAAGGTGTTTGGCTGCTTGTGTTTTTTCTATGTTCCACAGGTGAAGAGAGACAAGTTGAGTGAGAAGGCCGAACCAGGAATCTTTGTAGGCTATAGCATGGTGTCCATAGCCTACAAGATCTATCAACCTCACACAGAGAAGATGGTGATTAGCAGAGATGTTCAGTTTTTGGAAGATGAGGAGTGGGACTGGACAAAAGAAGCAGAGGTGAAGCAACAAGAAGTCTCTCTGGATCCTGATGAATTAGTTGATGATGCACCAGTTAGAGGGACTAGACTATTGCAGGAAGTGTATGAAAGAAGTAGTGTAGCTGCATTAGAGCCTGCAGGATATGAAGAAGCTAAAAGAGATACAAAGTGGATGGAAGCAATGAAGGAAGAGTTGAGTATGATAGAGAAAAACAATACATGGGAGCTGGTGGAGAAGCCTGCAGACAGAAAAGTAATTGGAGTCAAATGGGTTTTCAAAACCAAATTGAACCCAGATGGCTCTGTGAACAAGCTCAAGGCCAGGTTAGTGGTAAAAGGGTATGCACAAGTCTGTGGAATTGATTTTTCGGAGACTTTTGCACCAGTTGCAAGAATGGACACAATCAGGTTGCTACTGGCTGTGTCGGCCCAACATGGATGGAAGGTGTATCAGCTAGATGTGAAGTCAGCATTCCTAAATGGAGTGTTAGAAGAAGAGATCTATGTTGAGCAACCAGACGGATTCATCATTCCAGGACAAGAGCAGAAGGTTTATTTGTTGAAGAAGGCTCTCTATGGGTTGAAGCAAGCTCCTAGGGCATGGTACAGCAAGATGGATGATCACTTGCTGAACCTGGGTTTTGTGAAGAGTCTGAGTGAATCCACACTCTATGTGAAGAAATCAAGTACTACTATTGTGATTGTATCTCTCTATGTAGATGACTTGCTAGTGACAGGAAGTGATGATGTTCAGATAGAGTTATTCAAGCAAGAAATGATGAAGGTGTTTGAGATGACTGATCTAGGTCTGATGCATTACTTCCTAGGTATGGAGATTCAGCAAAAGCAGAATGAAATGTTCCTTTGTCAGAAGAAGTATGTAAGAGAGATATTGAAGAGATTCAATATGGAGGAGTGTAAAAGTGTGAACACTCCAATGATTCAGAAGGAGAAGTTGCAAAAGGATGATGGAGAGGAACCTGCCGACGAGAATGTGTACAGAAGTCTAGTTGGATGCCTCATGTATCTCACATCCACTAGGCCTGACATTATGTACACTGTAAGTGTCCTATCTAGATTTCTTCACTGTCCAAGCAAGAATCATATGGTTGCCGGAAAAAGGGTTCTGAGATATCTAAAAGGAACACTGTCTTTTGGGATCAAATTTAGTAAAGTTGAAAATTTTGAGTTGCAAGGCTACTCAGATAGTGATTGGGCTGGGTCACTAGATGATATGAAGAGCACATCTGGCTATTGTTTCACTTTTGGCTCAGGGTGTTTCTCATGGTGTTCAAAAAAGCAAGATATAGTGGCTCAGTCAACTGCAGAAGCTGAGTTCATTGCAGCGACGGCAGCAGTCAACCAAGCTGTTTGGTTGAAGAAATTGATGCATGACTTGCATCTGAAGCAGGAAAAGTGTGTGAAGGTGTTTGTGGATAATCAAGCCACTCTAGCCATTTCATTGAATCCAGTTTTTCATGGAAGGACCAAACATTTTAAGATCAAGTATTATGTTCTGAGAGAGATGCAGAAGGAAGGAGAAGTGCAGCTGGTACATTGCAGCTCAGAAGAGCAAATGGCTGATATCTTCACTAAGTCTTTTTGTGTGGGTCGTTTTCAAGCTCTTAGGAGTAAGTTAGGTGTTTGTAGTATTTGAGTTAGGAGGAGAATGTTAGTAACTAAAATTACTAATTTGTTTTGAGTTGGTCTAGTCTTCCTAGTTTCTAGGAAATAGTTGAGTCAAGTCTAAGTTGCTAATTTTGTGGAGTTAGTGGGATTAGTTGTGGAATCTATTTTTAGATTCAAGTTATGTATTTATATGGAGTTTTCTAGAATGAAATCATCACACTTTCCCATTGTTCTCATTTCCTCTCATTAGTTAGATCTACAATGGTAAGATTTGTCAAGTAATTATTTATAGTGGTAGTACTGAGAACTTAGTTTCTAAAAAACTTGTGCATGCTTTAAATCTAAAAACGGAACCCCACCCCAATCCCTACAAGGTAAGCTGGATCCAAAAGGGGGTGAGAAACAAATTTTAGATATTTGTCCTGTATCACTTTCCATAGGACAACATTATAAAGACCAAATTGTGTGTGATGTGTTGGAAATGGATGCATGTCATATCTTATTAGGTAGACCTTGGCAATTTGATAACCAAGCCCTACATAGAGGTCGTGATAATACCTACACTTTTGAATGGATGGGAAAAACGGTGGTCCTTTTACCTTTAGGAAACATTGAGGATAAAAAAAAGCACCATGAGGGAACATCTAAAAAACAACTTTTTACCATAACTTCTGGAAAATATATTATCCCTAAACATAAAGAAAGTCTAGTTGCTTTTCTTGTTAAAGGAGAGGTTGAAAACCAAGAAACAAAAAATCTGCCCACCCAAGTCAGTGAGCTTTTAGCCAAATTTCAACCTCCCCTTCAACCCTCCCACCCTTAAGGAACATACAACACCAAATCGACCTTGTACCCGGCAGCTCTCTACCAAATCTTCCACACTATTGCATGAGTCCTAAGGAATATCAAATATTACATGAACAAATCCAAGAGTTACTTGACAAAGGCCACATTCAACCTAGCTTAAGTCCTTGAGTCGTTCCCGCCCTTTTAGCTCCTAAGAAAGATGGTAGTTGGTGGTTATGTGTTGATAGTAGAGCCATAAACAAAATAACCGTTAAATATCGCTTCCCCATTCCTCGTTTAACCGACCTTTTAGACCAACTTGGGGGAGCCTGTATATTTTCTAAAATAGATCTAAAAAGTGGCTACCACCAAATTAGAATTAAACCCGGGGATGAATGGAAAACGGCTTTTAAAACAAATGAAGGCCTTTTTGAGTGGTTGGTAATGCCATTTGGATTGTCTAATGCTCCAAGCACTTTCATGCGACTTATGAATCAAGTTCTATTACCTTACATGAATAAGTTTGTGGTGGTGTACTTTGATGATATACTTATTTATAGTCATTCTAAAGATGAACATCTTGATCACCTTCATCAAATATTCTCTATTTTACACACTAATCAGCTGTTTATTAACCTAAAGAAGTGCATTTTCATGTCCACAGCAATTAATTTTTTAGGTTTTTGCATTAGTTCTCAAGGGGTGGCAGTGGATCCTCATAAAATTACAACCATACAAAATTGGCCTACACCAAATAACATCAAAGCTTTACAATCTTTCCTAGGTCTAGCATCTTTTTACCGCAAATTTATAAGAGATTTCAACACCGTGGCAGCACCCCTAACTAATTGTTTGAAAAAAGGAAACTTTGCTTGGGAAAAAGAGCAAGACAGTAGCTTCACTAAACTTAAAATCCTTTTAGCCTCCACTCCGGTTCTAGCCCTCCCCAACTTTCAGAAACCCTTTGAGGTCTCGGTGGATGCTTCGGGAGTTGGCATTGGAGCTGTCCTTAGTCAAGAAGGCCACCCTATTGAGTTTTTGAGTGAGAAATTAAGCCCTACTCGCCAAAAGTGGAGCACTTATGAGCAGGAATTATATTCTTTGGTTCGTGCCCTTAAACAATGGGAGCATTATTTGTTAGCTAACGAATTTAACTTACTAACTGACCATTTTTCTTTGAAGTTTCTTCGGTCACAAAAAATATTAGATGTATGCATGCTAGATGGCTTCAATTTTTACAACGCTTTGATTTTGTCATCAAACACACCACGGGTAAGTCCAATAAAGTGCCTGATGCGCTGAGCCGAAAAGGTACTCTTTTAACATTACTTAGAGGTGAAATTATTGCTTTTGATACCCTCCCTCAAATGTATGCCACTGATGTAGATTTTAAAGACATTTGGGAAAAATGCACAAACCATAAACCTTGCTCAGACTTTCATATTTTAGATGGTTTTTTGTTTAAGGGTGATTCCATTTGTATTCCCCACACGTCCCTTAGAGAATCCATCATCAAGGAGTGTCATTCGGGAGGGTTAGCTGGCCACTTTGGTCGAGATAAAACAATTACGGCAGTATCTTCCAAATTTTTTTGGCCACAACTTCAAAAAGATATTACCAATTTTGTGCGTCGATGTTTTATTTGTCAAACTTCAAAAGGAGGAACTCAAAATGTAGGTCTTTACACATCTCTCCCTATTCCTAATTCAATATGGGAAGACTTATCAATGGATTTTGTGCTTGGCTTGCCTCGTACCCATCGTGGTTTTGATTCAGTTTTAGTTGTTATAGACCGTTTTAGTAAAATGGCGCATTTCTTGCCTTGTAAAAAGACTAATGATGCTCTTAATATTGCTAATCTCTTTTTTCGTGAGATTGTCGGGCTTCATGGCATACCCAAGTCGATTGTTTCAGATAGAGATGTCAAATTTATGAGTTATTTTTGGCGCTCTTTGTGGAAACGGTTTGGCACTAACCTACTTTTCAGCACTACAAGTCACCCTCAAATGGATGGTCAAACCGAAGTAACCAACCATACTCTTGGCAATCTTGTGCGCTGCCTTAGTGGTGATAAACCAAAACAATGGGATCTTCAATTGGCTCAAGCCGAATTTGCCTTTAACCACATGAAAAATAGGTCCACAGGGAAGTCCCCCTTCGAAGTTGTTTACACTCATCTACCTCGTGTTACTTTTGTCTTAGCTAACCTACCTACTGTTGTTGATGTTAGTTCCGAGGCTGAACACATGGCAAAACAGATTGCTAATGAACACTTGGAGCGGGCTAATGCTTCATATAAACAATCAGCAGACTCTCACCGACGGTTTAAGGAGTTTCAAGTAGGCGATTTAGTGATGGTTCACCTTCGCAAGTCGCGACTACCAGCTGGTCATCACAACAAATTAACAAACAGAAAGCTTGGTCCATTTTCTGTTTTGGAGCGCATTGGAGACAACGCTTATCGCATTGATCTTCCTACAAACCTTCACATCAACAACACCTTTAATGTGGCTGATTTATACTCTTACTTTGCTCCAGATGACTTTACCCTCCAAACATAACTCGAGGACGAGTTCTTTTCTAAGGAGGAAGGGTTTGATGTAGGACATCTTTGTCCTTTCTTGAAAGTTCTTGCCCTTTCTTGTGTAATTCTTGTGTAAATCCAAGAGGTCTTTATGTTTACCTTTCTTGGTTAGTTTTATCTTTTATTTTGGGCAAAGGGCAACCCCTTTTATTTTTTACACCTTATTAAAGCTGGTAGTTAGTTTAACTCTCTATAGTTTTCACCCTTGGTTACTTATTCAGTCTATATAAGGGGCTGGTTTTGTATTCATTCATCATCTTTTCATCATTAATAAGAACTCACCAGCTTGTTTACATCAAATTCTTTTAACAAATTCTTTTAGAGTAAAATCTATAAAATCATTTTCTTATCCATAAGAGTATTAAATGCATAAAATTATTGACTTTCAATTTCCATCTAGTATAAAAATGATATACATTAAAAAATTTATACTTTAATAAATGTGTCTTTGTCGTGTTTGTGTCCTATGTTGTCAAAAAATGACATGTCACTCTTTTTGTGTCATATCCATGTCTCGTGTCAATATTCATGCTTCTTAGCACCCACGTTTCATGCTTTTGTAAAAGATTATTAATTTACTTCAGCTGCCCGGGATGGAGTGTAGAATTTGATTGAAGAATTGGGTTGGGAAGGGAGGATAATGGTGGTTGGTGAGGGGAAGGAATGTGTTTAAAAATAAAAGGTAGGTAATGCAGACTGCAGATGAAAGTATACTCATTTATTATGTTCAGAGTGAATAGATGGAGAAATAAGCGGTAAAAGGAGGGGACCAATGTATGATCAGGGTGTAAACGTGAGATTCGAAAAGGTGGGTAGGAGAATAAGGGAATAAAAACTCATTAAACACCACGTGCCTACTGCCTAGTGACATACGCGCTCCTAGGACTCTTATCAAGACACAAACCCTTTAATTATATCCAAGATGTACACAAGCAGAGGACCAAAACTTCATCTGGTGTTTAATATATGTTGCAACTTGCAATTCGATAAGCATATGGCCAGAAGTTCAAGGGCCCATTGGAATGAGCTAATAACGACAAGTGAACTTCCACAACATGTTTATTTTTCTGCTTGACCATTTTGTCCAAGTGTACATGGACAAGAAAGTTGGTGATGGGTACTACTACCCTGATTACTGAAAAAACTGGGGAGGGACAGATTTAACATGAGCGTTGAATTGAGTTTGAATCATGGTCTTGGGAAAAAAAAAAGTGGCATAAGTTTGTTTTTGTATGCAATAAGTGGAGCCATTAAAATCTAGAGAAATCAACAAAGAGAAGAAAATATTTGACTCCTATAATTGAATCAAAAGGGATGGCTCCACAGCTCTGAAGGCAAACAATTCAAGAGATTTTGATGCCCTAGAAGTAGACTAAGAGAGCGGTAACCGGTGGCTCTCAGCCATTTGACAAGATTTACAATATTGGAAACATGACAGACTCCGTTATTTCCTATTACATAGACTGAGAACTAGCCTTACTATACTAGCTGCAAGATCTCCTACCATAAACTCGTTCGAACCTCAGGAAGAAAGGTGCTGACAAGGGAAACAGTTGTGAAGAGAAAGAGGATGATGTTGGCTGCAATGAAGGATAAGAAGCATAGGGGTTCAACCCTTGCTCAAGATGTCCTTGGATAAGAGTCTTCTAGGTAGTCCCGTGCTTAACAAAAAAGGTGAAAGGGTGAAATTCGATAAGGGCTTTGCTATGCACACTTAGCAACATATGGAGCATATAAAACATGATCAGGAGATAATGGTCGGATTGGAGCATGAATGCAAGAGATAACAATATGCAATATGCATATTTTCTTACTATTACTCACAATTTGCATCATGGAGGTGATTCACACCTTGTATCAGGTGGTGTGTTGCTTTGCTCCAATGGCTTAGACCCAGTTTTGAAGGTTTTGGTCTGGGCATTTTTGTGGTGTGTTAATCATGGTTGCCACAGGATTAGATTCATAGTTTACTGGATGGTAATTGGATATGAGATTAGCAAAATGGGCACGGGATTTTGTGCGGGGAGGACCTTGGTAATTAGATTTGTTTTGTGATGGTAAATAGGTGCAATATGTTCTCTTTTTCCACATATTTGGCAGTGGGATTGTAGCCAGAGGTTGCGAATGATCTTATTTGATCATTTTGGATTTCCTTGTTGCCCAGGAGGTTTCCTGGAAATGGTTGATTGGGATGTGGATGAGGTAAAAAATTGTTTATGAAGGTTGGAGTTGCTGGATTGATTGTTAGGCTTTGGGGAAAATAGTGGGTTGGGACTTGTTTAGCTCCTTGTTTCCATGAAGGCAGGCATTAAAAGCTTGACGGAAGTTCACTAAATTCCTCCTTTCCCAGCGAGATTCAAAGCTCATCAACAAACTTTGGATATCTTCAATTGGGTGATTGGGTGATCTGCACTAATGTAGATGGATATAACAAAATGGTTGCACTCTGCTCTAAGTCTTCGTTGTAAATACCCCACATGGTCTCTGTAAGTTAATATTTCTTCAATAGCTTCGAGTTCATCAGCCACATCTTTGATTATGGCGAGATACTGAGATCTGAGATTCATCACTCCTCGGGTTGTGAATGCTTCAAAATGGCCTCTCAGTGCATCCCATATGTCGACAGGCTACAGCAGTTGTTGTATCTAGCTACAGTTCCCATAGCTCCCTCTATCAAGTAAGAGAGAATCCAGCTCATGAAAGTCCTATTAGTTCTTAACTATTGAGTATATGCTGGATTGACTTGTGTTTGCACTGCATTAAGAAACGCAGCTGGAGAGGGAAGGAGACTGCCATGAATATGTCTTTAGTTTATGAGCAATAATCACTTTCAAGAATTTATTTCTCCAGACCATTTAGTTCTGTTGATCAAGCTTGGCCACAAAAAAATAAGCCGACGGAGATGATAAAAGGCTTTATAGTATTGAGGAAAAAAGAAGCTCAGCTTATAGAGCTAAAAGGGAAATACGTACAGTACGTATATAAAGGGAAAAGGTAGCAGAAAAAAAGAACAAAGTACCTAGCTAGCATGGGAGGAGAAAAAACCACCTTTGAAACAGCATCATGCCAACAACTAAACAATGTTGTAAATGAGCTTATTATACACTACAGTTTATCAAAAAAAAATTCTTTTATGCTTTCTTTTTTAAAAAAAAAGTGTGACTCAGATTACGACATATCTTTCTCATATCATTGGGCCAAAGCTCAACTTATTAAAGGTTTTGTTCCTAGAAACGCAGTAGAGGGAATCTATATTTCTTTCCATGACTTTACTTCCCCAACTCAGAATCCATAAAGAACTTCATGAGCCAATAAACATTTCATAACTGAATTCGAGCATCCCAATTTTTCGAATAAACCATGAGACAAGAGAAGTTGACCTGCCTGATGATCTCAAGAAAGGCTTTGTTGGGATAAGGAACAATCACATTGCTCGAACAAGGTTTTAAAGAGGAAGGTGCCAGATGAGCGAACCTAATAGGTCAATCTTAACCGTTCATCTTAGCTCCAAAACGAAAAGAAATGAACAAGGGAAAATCACAGATCTGGAATAACCTTTCTGCATGTGAGTGGGTTACATCACCAATGAGTAGAATTAACCACAGTTAACATACTAACTATAATCACTAAAATCAAGAACAAGAACGCTAAGATACCTTTTGGAATATTGGATACTCAGCTTTGAATCTTGTACAGGCAAATTCCTGTGCCTCCTGGCTCGATCCAGGTTCCTGATTCAAAAACTGATTACATGGAAAAGCCAAGATCTCTAATCCTGGAAGTCAGCAAATAGGTACCATTAACGAAGTAAAGAAGCTCTATCAATCCATCATTGCACAGAAGAAGTGGTGTACCGAAACCTGTAACAAATGAATCACTAGCAGGGGAAAGAAAAGTACAGACCTTTTTCCTTGTATTTGCTGTAAAGTTCCGTGAGCTGGGTATAATTTGAATCTGTGTAACCACTGCCCAGGCAATTCAAATTTCTCCAGGAATAAGAATCCCATGAATTCGAGTAAGCAAGAGGAGCAAAGTAGAGGGGAAAAGAAGACGAACCATTTGGAAGCAACATTTACCACAAGAAGGACCTTTCCCCGGTAAATGCTTAGGTCCACGTCCTGTCCTCTGGCATCCTTCAACTCACAAATAACTTAATTTCATCAGTTTCCGTTTTGAAGTATCTCTGAAAACAAAAAGGTGCAGCAGGAAAGAGTATCATAATTTACCTTGACTACGAATTCATGAATGGACTTCTCAGAGACCGACTGAGAACCACCCATTTTCTCCTCCTATTCCGTTCTTCTTCTTCCCCCGCATGATAACGTGTTTATTAATATTAAGGAAAAATTCAATTTTTACGCCGCCCCCCCCCCCAAAAAAAAAATTTGTGTATACTATCAACTCCTCCTTGATGACCGTTTTTTTTTTTTTTTTTTTTTTTGAAAATGAAGTTTAAAAATACTTTCCAACCCTATAGTTTTTTTTTTAATTATTATTATCATCATCTACTTTCTTTTTATATGTTTTGGAGTGGTTGCACATTGTTGATGGTAAAATCTGGACAGGCTAAACTCACTTGACTTTCACGTGCCACCAACGGTAAATTTGTTTGAGAGGGGGAAATACGTGGCCTACAAGACAGAAAAACCTAAGTGTGGTGCTTGTCACACCGTCTCCGATGTTTAAGTCAGAAAGCGGAAGGAGGAGAGCAAGAGGGAAGAGTAGAGAATAGAGTTTGGGGATCGATGAAGAAGATTTAAATACTTGTTCTTGTTCTATGGTTTTTAGGAATTCGGAGGTGTTTCGAGCTGAACCATGTGGAATTGGGATGCCCAAGGGTAGCAGGGACTGAACGAAGGTGGACGGACTCGACCCACGCAAGCGGGTCGAGTGGTCGGGCCAAGGCCCGATCCCTCCGACCTTGACCCGTTTCGCCTCCAGGGTCCATCTTCTAGTCCTATTTTCTAGGCTCATGTCGAATTGTCATCGTCAATTCCTTGTACATCGGAGTGGTCCAAAATTGCCTATAAGTATATCACATATCTCTCCCTCCTTTCACTTAGGGGTTGTTTGGGGCATTGAGTTGGTTATAATAGTTGGGGGTTATAATAGTCTGGGTGTTATAATAGTCTGTGTTTGAGGTGCAAATTATTATAGTCAGGGATAAAATAGTCCGTGTTTGGGGTGCAGATTATTATAGTCTGGGATAAAATAGTCTGTGTTTGGGATGCAGATTATTTTAGTCGGTTCAAATAGTCTATGTTTCAAGTCGACTGTTTTTTTTTCCTTACTTTTTTTTTTTTTGTTGATTTTCCTCATACAACTTTGTACTTCAAATATTAATAAAAAAAATTTGGGTCTAGTTGTAAAAAAAAAAATAAAGTTTTGGGTATAGGGGTTAAATTATATGTTTAACTTAAAATGAAACAAAAATAACCTAAAGTAAGGGTTGATTTTATTTGTTTTAGAGTCATGATTTTTTTTCACAAAATAAGTCATTTTATGATTTCATATAGAAAAACCATATTTGTTTCATTTATGTATTTCCAACATAAAAATGGTAAATGCTTATTCAAAACTCATTTTACCTTCATTATCAAAAGAATCAAATAAAATAGAAATCACATAAAATAAAAACTTGAGTAGTATTTTTTTAAAAATTATTATTATCACGGTAAACTTAAAAACGACAAGTATAATTTTGAATGAAAAATATGGTACGATGAAGGTAAACATTCATATACTTCATTATCAAAAGTAATTATATATGCAATAAAACTTCATATTTATACAAAGACAACCTAGTATCTAACTTCCTAGAAATTTTTCAATTTTTCCGACAACCGCCAACAAATTTTTTGGCGACGAAAATGTTTCCCTCTTGTTTTCTTTCATTTCTTCTACCTCTTTTCTTTTTTTTCTTTATTTTTTTTTTATATTTTTCGAAATGAAAACGAGAAGAAAGATTATTAAAAAAAAAAAAAGTAGTCGGAAAAGTCGCGGCGGTCGCCGAAAAGTCGATGGCGGTCGCCGAAAAAGTTGTCGATGGTCGCTGGAAAAGTCATCGGCCGATCATCGGTAGGAAAGTCAATGAGTCACATGGAAGAAGAGGGAAAAAAGTTAGAGAATGGATAGAATAATTGGGTGAGTTGAATAGTGGTTACAGTAGCAACATAGATGGAAAAATAATCATCTCCGCCCCTTATTTTTGTTGATGCCTCAAACATTGGGTTGGTTATAATAGCCCCCACTATTATAACGAACATAGTGGGCCAAACGACCCCTTAGGGAGATCAAATTATTATGGTTGAAACCTTGATGGTTGAAAATACCTTTTATTTCATTTCTTTCACTTATTGTTGTCCTTTCATCACTTATCTTCTTCACAATAAAAACCCATTTATAATTGAATGACCTACTCGTTGGTTGATATTGATATGTAGTTGGTTGTAGTTGGACAAAAAGAAATAAAAAGTAGTTGAACTTTGCATTGAATAATTTACTTGTTACACACTACTAATACCATAGAGTAGAAATTATTAAAGTGTAATTATCTTATAATGAAATTTGCCACGTACTATTTTCATTATTTAATTAAGAAATGAATATGATACAAAATGCTTGTACCATATCAAAGTGAGCACAACTCAATGATAATTAAAAAGTCAGAAATTCAAATTATTCACTTCTAAATGTTGTTGAACTTAAAAACAAAAATAATGGTACCACTCGAATTGGCAAAAGGACCAAAAGGGATAGTCCATCGGACACTAGTAGAATTTGGCGTGTGCGATATGTTGACTGGTTTCATTTGTTTGAGCTTCCCTTATTTGGACTTTGTGTTAATAGTAGATAGGTCTCCGGCATAAAAATGAAATCACAAACGGAAACTGAATTAGTTGAAAATAAAGAAACATTCCAACTATTTGACTGCGTCAAAACCTGTCGTTGACGACCGCCTTCGGAAACTGAAAAATATCTTTATATCTTTATATCCACACTCACAATATTCCCCACCATGTGTCCCATCCATTTCTTCTTTGTTATGGCATGGCACTCCACTCACCAAAAGTTTCTAGATGCAGACACGTGTCGTCCTACTGGGCAATCAGATCAAATGGAGTCTATCTTGTGCAGTGCGCCAGGGACAACAAGGACGTATGCATCAACAAAATTAATTGAAAATATAATATATATCTATATATATATATGCCTTGTCTTCTACTTGTAGCTCCCTCGTTTGGGTTGGTTTCTACTATCATTTAAATGTGATCATAAAATGGAAATACGAATTGAAAAAGGGAAAAGACGAGAGCTGAGATGGGAGGGCACACGTGTAGAGACGAGAGAAGGGCCACGTTTTGAAGAAGATTTTTGTATTGGTATTGGTAGTGGTAGTGGTAGTGGTAGTGGAGGGACTCGTGTCAAAGGGGACGCGTAAAACTGCAGATATTTTTGCAGATGGATTAGATATTTCCGAATAATATTTTTAACAGCCCAACTGGACACGTGTTCTTCTCTCCTCAACTGCTGACGCTTCCTCTGGATTCTCTTCTGAAATTGAGCAATGGGATCCCGACGCGTGTCCACTGTTCCATTAGATTCCCCACACGTTTCTTCAGGATCGCAGGCTACAAAGCGACCAATCAGTAGAAGGACACGTGTCTGTTTTGAGTGTTCTAGACCGGGAGCAGACCAGACTAGGCTACTAGACTAAGACATAATATATGATATGAGTGCTCTGGCTTTGGCAATTGGCAATTGGCATTGGCCACATTTTCCCTCTGAAAAAGAAAAAACTAAATAAAAATGCACGCCACCACCAACAGTACCAGCAACAGGAGGTTCAGACCCTCCCCCTCTGAGACCTCCGACTCCGACGACTCCGGCATCCTCAACGAGCGCATACTTCTTCTCGTCTTTCAGACAATCAAGTGGGACTTGCAGACGCTTTGCACCACCGCCTCCCTCAATCGTAAGCTCCGAGCCATAGCCGAAAGACTGCTCTGGCGTCAACTCTGTTTCAATCGAGCTCCCCGAATGTTGGCCGCATTGACCTCCGGAGCGCCCAATGCCCGAGTCGGCGGTGGATGGAACGCGCTCGCCAAGCTAATGTTCTTCTGCTGCGGCTGCCAATCCAGCCGCCATTTCAGGGTCGCCCAGCCCCTACCAGGACACTTCATCCACGAGTCTCGCTTCTCCAAAACCTCAGGCCGAAGCTTTCTCACTAAGAAATGTCGAGGAGATTTGCTCTACGTGAGTGATCCCTGCGAGCATTCCAACGGGAGCGACGAGGACGATTTGGGGATCTACAGAGGGGTATTTCGGGGATTTATGAGATCGAAGACTAGGGCATTCTTGATCAGACGGCAAGTGAGGTTGGAAGAGAGAACCAGATGTCCATACTGTGGGGCTCGAGTGTGGAGCATGACCTCCGCTCGACTCGTGCCCAAGAGCGCAGCTAGGCGGCTTGGGACGCACGAGGGAGGTCTCGAATATTTCGTGTGTGTGAACGGCCATTTGCATGGCTCTTGTTGGCTCGTTCCTCTATCATCGGAGGAAGACAGAGGCAACAGCGAGGAAGACGAAGAAGAGGAGGAGGAGGTGGAGTGTTACAGAGAAGTTCGTGTTCGTGGGATGGGGTTCGAAGACCGGACGGTGACAGATGAAAGCACGAGCTCGACGGGGGAGGAGATACTGGATAGTCGCGGAGAGGTTCCCGTCCATACCACAGATTAATGGTTGGAGTTGAAAGTGAAACTAAAAGTAGAGCAGAGAAGAATGCGTTGGATTTACATTTGGGTAGTTGCAGTTGAAACTTGAAACTGAAGACAGGCGCCCACAGCCTCACGCTTCACCGTGGAGTGGATAACCAAATTAAACAAAATTGAAAACTGACGTAGAAAGGAAAGAGGAGAGGTAACCACTAACCAGTAAACAACAGACACAGATTGAACTCTGAGTAAGCATGGTGTTGCCTATTCTGCTATGGCAGTCAGTGGTCATCCTAACAACTTACAATGCTGTTTCCAACAGAATGATTATGAGTATTCTAATCACAATCATTTTTCCTTTTTAATTAGACTAGGTTGGACATTTGCCACTTTATTATTTTTTCTTATTTAATGACCATTCCAACATTTCAGTTACAATACCAAGTACGGGTGTTTTGCTTGGGAATTTTCAGAAGAGGTCAAGACTCTCCGATCCATCCATCCATCCTCTACTATTTTTCTTCTGTCGAGTATGGAGGGTTATTGTCGTAAATAAACATTACAGATCAGGGTTACTTTCCTTGTTTAAAAATACATTTGAATTTTGTTTTCTTATTCCAACAACAATTTTGTTAATAAGAAATTTGAATATATTAGACGAAAAGAAAATAACAGCTTAAGAGAAGCTAAAGAAGGATTTTCCAATCATTCATGATCATAGAAGGCTGTAATTACACAAGAATTCCAACAAGAATATTAACATATTAATCATTCCACTGTCGTTTATGATGTAGAAAACATTCTTAAAAACCTAAATTGGAAGTGGATGTTAACCTAAATTTCTTATTTTCTCCACTAAAATCCTACGCCCATTTCATTCCCATTGCTACCCTACCACTTCAAATTCATGGCCAAATCTAGCAGCGCTTCTACCAACCTTATTGTCCGTTGTTTCTCCTGTTGTTTCAACCTACTTGCCACGGATTCTGCATCAAATCCATCTACATTTGCATTTTGCAATTCACTCCGATCCGCCCCAACTTCTTGTAGCAATTCATCAACCTCTCTGACGAAGTCTACTCTCAACAGGGTATTATCAGCTTCAACTTCAAGTGATGGCCGTAAAGGCCCTTTATGCTAACCATAAAAAGAAAGTAGAACAAATGAAGAATTAGCCACACTGCAGACTCAGTTTAGGCATCCCTTCAATTTTGTCGGTAAGAAATGCAATTGAGCTTCATATTTGCACAATTATACCTTATCAATGTCTAATCCAGCTGGAACGAGAATGCTAAATGGATCCTCCCGCGGAAAGGTGTCAACCATACGTTTTCTGCAGTCTTTTAGCCATCCTTCATTATCAAAGCCGTCATACATATTCAGAAGTTCGTTGAGCAGTCTCATGGCAGGAGTAGCCTCCCGTTTGAGAATTTCAGTCTAAAATACAAAATACACTTAGAACTTGAATTATTTGGAGAATACAGATCCTTGCCCAAAGTAAAATTGAAGAAATAAAAAGTCAGTGCAAATAATATGACTAGAAAGAGTTAGGTTGCAACTTTCAGTACTAAACAGTATGTGCCATGGTCCAATGCTAAAATCATTTGACTTTGAACTACAGTTTCTTCTGGTTATTGGATGCTAAAAATTAAGATCTCACAAGTGAAGCTAAAGTTATGGCACAGGTTTCCATTTAATTTAATGAATATTGAATTTTTTAAAAGAAGTCGTGATTCTCATTTCATTAAGTTTTTTTGTTTGGGGGGGGGGGGGGGGGAGGGGGTACAACTACTAACAAAAAAATTCGAATTGTGAGTTGTAAAGAAACCAAAGAGAAACTAAAAGAACTAGGAAGGACATTCTTAACTATTGTTGGTTTACAAAGTAAATTCTTTATGTTTTGGTACTTCTTTTGCCTCGATAAATCGTAGATGGGTAAATATATAACTATTGTTAGTTAAAAAAGTGAAGCGTTTGCATTTCAGTATGTTTTTCATCTCTCCATCATATTTTATGGGAAAAGTTTTTGTTATACGGTTCTCTGGAGGAGTCTGTTCAGTCCAATAAATGCAGTCAGCTAAATAGCAGCTCTTGATGCTGGCTCCCTGAACCACCCCCTTATTCAAGGAAATGGAGGTGGAGCAAAAGCAGGAGAATTTCTTGGTGAACTTACAATGAAAGGACTTATGGTGCTTCAACAGGAATGACTAGATACTGAGAAGCAACAAGGCATCGAGTAAAGGAATAAGGAGTAGAATCGAAAAGGATGTTTTTGTGGATAAATCTTCTGAAGGGAAGAAGCTAAAAAATAGCGAGGGATACTCAATGCCTGCTCCTGGCCCTTCTACCCTCTGTGGCAACTTGGTTAAAACATTCTTACATCTTTTGAATTCTCCCTAAAGTATATACTTTTTATTTTTTGGTGGGAAAACTAGAGAAGAGAATGAGGTGGTGCAAGGTGCAGAAAACCACGAATAAAAAGGGTTCTTTTGTAGACATAAAGATACTGGGCAGCAACTGAGAAAAACAGAACCTATTGGAGCCTTCAGGTGCAGAACTTGGATGGAGGAGGTTTAGGTTACAATTACATGACTTTCTGCCTAAACTCGAGACGTTAAGGTCAAAGATTAATCTTACCAAGGGAAGATGCCGTTCCTTGAAAGGATCAAGCTTGTAAAAAAATTTTGCTCATTAGACTTTGCTTCCAGGATGATTGGCACCAGATTTGGTGGCATCAACGAGTTTGTTAGCAATTATCAATGCCTGAATAAAGAACTCTTGAGGTATAAAGCCTAAAGGAAACAAGAGAAATGTGTCTAAGAGATTGTCATTGATGGGAAACTTCCCCAAATAAGATTTGAGGTTTGGAACTGATCAATTCACCGAAAAATGGTAGTTATTCATTTGTATGATAGGTTGCCTAAAGCTTCAAAATTTGCCCGATAAATTTGGAAACCTCAACTTTTATTGGTGAGAACATGTGCAGCATGGTGAGGCATACAAAATTAAAAGAAAAGAAACATGGTGATTTTTTTTAAGCACATAATATAAATATGATTTAAAAAAAAAAAAAATCCAAAATGTGTGCTTGAGCGAACTCAAGAAAAGGAAAAAAAGGGTATGCTGCAGTGAGGTTGCCTTGGCCCCACCGTGCCTTACATGACCCAAGGCACCTTAGTTGCGTCTCATCACTGGAGTGCACTTTCCAAAACTAGGGAGGTTTTATTGACTACACCAAAGATGGCGAAGTTAATGGAACTTAGAGGTGTGATTGAAGTCAAGAGAAATTAGTATTGGTTGTGCCAGTAGAAGTCCATAGAAATTACTCTTCGGTCCCTCTTGTTACAGTCCAGAATGAACATTCTCAAAATCAAAGCTTCTGATCGGGAAGGTGCCAACAATCCAATGATGGTCTCTCCCTGGAGGCAACTTTACCATTCAGAACAAAAGGAATTGTCCTTGTCTGGCAGACCTTTAATGACTCTACGTGATAGATGATTTGTCTTTTCCCCCAGGGCAGGAAAAGATGTGGATGTTCAGTATGGGAAGGCAGAAAGTTGAAAAGCCTTCAAAACTCAAAGTAGCCAGAGTCTTTATAACCAATTGGGTCTGGATAGGCTCTATAAACACTTCCAAATTGGTTGGTCTTTGAGTTTTGGGCCAAAGGAGATCGATGTAGAGGAATGAATTTAGTGTGCATGGAGAATGACCTGTTGTTGCTGAAATTTAGGCGGAATAAGGTGGGCTTTTCTTCGAACCTAGAGTCGGGCCATCTGTTTTCTATAGAGGGTGGAAGGGGTGATAGTGGCATCTAGAGAAATGGCCATTTCCCGGGGGGGGGGGGGGGGGGGGGGCTCACCTAGAGGTAACCCCTTGTAGAGCCCTAGCTTTAGACTTACAGAAGACATGATGATTCTCTATGGAAGAAGGACTTGCCGCAGTGGGAGCTTGGCATGTTCCCTTTGTAACCTTTTGTAGTTTTTCACACATCAAATAAAAGTTTTTTATGTCTTTTCTGACGAAAAATAAGTTTTCTAAAGGATTCCTCCCCTATTGTATCTTTATAACTGATTGTCCTTAATATAAAACTACACACACGCACATCATTGAAATATGACTTAAAGCTCAAGTCAAACGTTAGGAAATCACAAGAACAAAACAAATATGGCATATTTAGAACAGTTTAGAACATGTTCATACCTCAACCCTTCGATATAGCAGATCGAGACTTCTAATTGCATCCTTTTCATCCTGAAGAAAGAACCAGTTGTAAGCACATACAACTAGGCTCCCTCCAAAACAGACCAGCAAATGGAAATTAAAGGAATTTGAAGGCTAACATACATCACGACGTGCTAAATCAAGTCGATTCCATATCACTAATAGAACAAGCTCTGTTAGTTCTCCTTTCTCAGCAGCTTCCTCAATTTTCTGCATTCCAATTGATAAACTACAGTATCAATACATCACTAAGCCAATCTGCAATAATTTAGAGCTTTCTGCGAAAAATGGTATGAATTGGGAAAATTCACCATGAATACTACCCATGAGTAGAACACTATAATCGTATCCAAGAAGAATATACTCATAAAAGACCCTCAATATCCTTCATTCTCAAACCATAGCCAAGTCACCTTGCAAGCTATAGGAAGTGAACTCTAATTGTTTGATTGAGAAATCATGGTTTGTGTCTGCTTAAGACTACCTTTTAGGGCATTACCATAAAAGCTTAGCCGTAGGGAAGAACAAGAATACTTCATGCCGAATTGAAGATGACCTTACTTTTTGAAAGATCAAGTTAATGATTAGATGTAGCATAAAATCTACTGCTAATGGTTAATTACCTCTTCAACTTCTTCAGCAGCTCTAATAAAGCTTGAAACCAGTTTTCGAGCTTTTCTGACATCTTCTTCTAGAAATCCTTTCAGACGCAACCCAATTTCACGATATTCTTCTACCTTTCTTTCCTCTTCTTCATCTTCCTCTTGACGCCTTCGATGTAACTCCTTCGTCTTCTCTCTTTGTCGAGCTTGCCATTCCTAATGTTGAACAGGTTAATATCTGATTTTCTTAACCGTTTTCTTTTTTTTTTAACAGAAAAAAACATGATATTTCATAGATTAATTACAAATACAGCAGGAAGAAATCTAAATGAGGTTACAAGAAAGGCGTCTAATTAGCCAAAATATCGTTTATAAAGTAACTACAAGAAGCTTTACTAAGCCTACTCTAAGAAAATGTAACAATAAGGATGTTGTCCATAAAAGATAAGAATATGATATGAACCAAGACATCATTGCTTTACCTCCATGACCAATCACACGCTCAAGGGCTAAGCAACTACAATTGGCCTTTGATTCCCACATACAAACAATGGTGAACTCAATTAAGGAAGGTCAAGGAGGGGAAACTGAACAAAAGCTCTATATATTATGTCAAATGTCACTGTAAGATGAAAATAGAGTTTTTTGTTAGAATCTTTTGGGTGTTTTTATGTTTGGATCAACATTATGACTTTATTTAGGTTTATTAGTTATTTTGAGTTATTTTAGAATTATTTATTTAATTAAGTAGGCTCGAGGGTAGATTGGTCTTTTTAGCTAAATAGCTAAACAGACTAGGTTTAAAGGATGAATTAGGCGTTGTGTACAGTGTGTAGTTTTTGGAATGAATTTTCTGTCTTCTTGATGAAGGAGCCTCATCACTCTCTTTGCAATTCTTGAAACCAAGGTTGCAAGCTTGGACATTCAGGTAGGTTTGATCAACTTGCTTGTGGAGTGTTCAAACCTTGAGTAGGGAACTAGTTCTCCTTACCTCTTGGTCTTTGATCATCAAGGTAATCTTTGTCTAATCCTTCCCTTGGGATTGAAATAAAAAAGATTGAGGGTTTTAGCGTTGGTGAATTAAGGGTTCAAATACCCAAAGGGTTCTTAATTCCAATTCACTAGGGTTATCATATCAGAATATTTCTCATCTTTTCCTAAAAAAATATGTGTGATTTATTTCTATCCATGAATACCAATTGACATTTCCAATAATGTTGAGCCGAAGAACTTTTGCCTTGTCTTTCAATGAATGATCAAGGAAAAGGGAGAAGAGGTCGCTGGCCACCTGAGATCAAAAACATAAGACCACCCAAAAGAGGAAAACAGCATGTTCCAAAATTTAGAAGGCATTTTATCCTTCCAAATAAGCCACCAAAAAAGAGCTCAAGGCATTTGACCAGAACTCTGGCTTTATCCTTGATCCTTCAACCACCAACCAAACAAAGAGGCTGATTTTGACTGAAAAATGCCTGAGTTTTCGAGCTCCCACAATAAAATATCATTAATCTGAACCAGCATAACATTTTCCAGCAACAAAGTAAGGATGTCCAATTCATCCATTTCTCAGTCGAAGAGGTGTCTTTTCTTCTGGGTCCATGGCAGCACATATAATATTTTGCTTATAGTGTTTAACTAACAAACTTCAGTCAAAGAAGATTGTGAAATAGTAAGAAAAAATATATATTAATCACTTTCTTTTAACCAAAATGCTCACTCTATTTCTTTGACCAATATATTTTCTTTCTGATGGCCAGTTAATAAGAAAAAAGTATTGATTCTCTCTAATGGCTATCACACTGTTTCTACTACCTCGATGAAATCTATCCACCCTCAAAACTAATGAGTTCAAATAAACTTTGCATCTTCCAGCTTTGTAAAATAACCTTTCAACTTATTTTCCTAAACTTCCATTGGCGGCTGTCTCTCCCTCTTATTCTCCCCTACTCCATTGTTCTTCCTCTTTTCTTTCTCCCCTCTCCCTCGTTCTCATGGTCACGAACTTTTGGTCAGCTAGAGAGTGAAAGATCGTGAAACCATTAGAGTGAGCATTTGGTGTTGTTTTAAAAAAAAAAATTGTAGAACAAAAAATTCCCCTAGATCGCCAAGTATAGCAATTGTCTTTTATTTATATTCGAAAGTGGTTCAGCTTCAGCAGGATCTAGACAACAGGTATAAGTCATTCAGAAAATCCTTAATTTTCATCTCTGTTAAGTGTTAACCATTTTGCCCCAGTACCAGAAAATAGAAAATACCAAATAACTGACACAAATAGCAAACAAGAAGAAATAGAAGAAGTACTAGCTCAATCAACCGAAAAAGCAAATAATGGAGTAGTTAAACTCAAATATCCACGTACATCATCGTAATACTCTTTGGGAAGCCCGTCAATAAGCGGCTCTTTCTTGCTCGAGCTCCTCCTTAAAACTGAGCATCAAACAGTCACCAAAATGAGAAGTTACGATAAATATCTGTATCTGAAGAGTGATTAGCTGTAAGAGGGCTAACCAGAACCAGATGAATAATGCTTTGAGAAATGAGAGGTCAAAAGCTTTGGGAAGGTTGGAGAAGAAGAGGGCGATGGTGGAACTGGTGGGAATCTCAGCCAAAGCACCTGTGCCTCCATTATAGTTCCCAAACGACTAGCGAGCTGGACAAGTATTTAGATTTTTGAACACCCATAAAAAGCAGTTGGCGTTTCTGACGCATAAAAATGAACCAGATTATAAGTTTATCATCACATTTTAAAGAGGCGCAATCACTCAGGTTCGAGAGCTAAATACTGCCATGTAATTGTAGGGAGAAGTAACTACAAAATGAAGTTAACAAACGTGGGCTGGATGTTTGGCTTGGCCTGCGTGTTATTTGTGTAGGGAGAAAATGGAATCTACCTCCGACATATTCTGGGAATGTAAAACTACCAGATAGATTTGGCTCAAATATTTTCCTATTATTTTTTTTGAAAAGAATATTTTCCTATTACTAACTTAAAATGTTTCAATGACAGGAAAGAGTGGCTGATTCCGGATATATGTGAAAGCTTTTGGAGAAAACACAAAGACGGCCCTATGGATGATCCCAACCTACGGACATTCCTAATTATCTGCTGGAAGATTTGGGCGGTTCGAAATTTCATCAGTCACAACAATCAACAGATAAATTTGAACACATCCCAACATTTATATAACAACAAATCGACAGATCCAAAGACGAATTAACAGGACAGGAAGTTACTCACCCGACGCCGGCGAACAATGGGAATCAAATGCAAGACGACGGCGAGCTTTTTGGGTCTCCACGACAGTCACGGCTGCAGAACGGTTGGGTCCCAATACAAGGAGGCCTTTGGAAGTTAAGATGCGATGCTTCCTGGAGTGAAGAGAAGAAACTCGGTGGATTAGGGTGGATTCTTCGTGACTGGAATGGTTCCCCTTGATGGCTGGATTTCGCTGTATCAGACGCCCGTGGAAGGTCGCTTGGCTTGAAGCTTTGGCGCTCAGTGAAGGTCTGCGTGCAATCCCTCCGACGTTTCGGTCTCAGCTGCGGGTGGAATGCGATTCAATTCAAGTGGTTGATCTGATTAATGTCAAAACAGAAGATGAATCAGAGCTGAAGATTTTCATTAAAGACAGTCCAAGAGCTTCTTTTACCGAGAGATATTGAATCAATCATGCATGTGTCTAGGGCCCATTATTTGGCCCGTAGGGTCTGTGAGGACATGACTCAAAAATGTGGGTCAATTCTTTTCCAACTTGGCTTCTTTCTGTTAACAAGCCGATATAGGTTGGGTAAATCACAAGCAACGGTGGAAGTTCCTGTCCCACAAGTAATATCCCGTTGGAACATTTTATTTCTGTTTAATTAAGTTCGTATTTTTTCAAAAAAAAAAAAAAAAAAACCTTAAAATTAAGGGCCGGTTGCAAAAGTAGCAAACCGGCCCAAAATAATTGCAAACTTAGCAACGGTTGAAACTATTTGCGAAAATGGCAAAATTTTAACTTTTGGAATGTGAATTTACCAAAATGCCCTTCTGCGCGCTGAAAATCTTTCCCGTTTTTTCTATCACTCGCATATCGTTTCTATCAGCGTCTTCTTCGATTTCTATCACTCTTCGGTCCGATTTCTATCACTCGCCTTCGTCTTCTCGCCTTCGTCTTCTCCGACATTCATCTTCTCCCATCCTCTTCTCCACATTCTATCAGCGTCTTCTCCGATTTCTATCAGTCTTCAGGTTTGTTTTCTATCGTTTCTATCTGTCTTTTTTTTTTTTCTTCGATTTCTATCTGTTAGGTTTTCTATCGGTTTCTAGCTTTCTAAAGCTTTCTATCACTGATAGAAAAGCTGAAATATCAGTGATACAAGTCCTATAAGTTTTTATAAATGTTCTTGTTTTTTATTTACTGGATTTTCTATGGTTGTTTATTTGATTTTTGTTTTGTATATGTTACTTTCGGTTCTCTATAAGTTTTGGGGTCTTTTTGGTCTGTTTCTATCAGTGCTACTGATGTTTCTATAGCATTTAGCTTCCTATTAGTAGAAAAGCCTTTGTGATAGAAAGTGATAGAAAGGCTTTCTATCACTGATAGAATCTATCAGTGATAGAAAGCTTTTCTATCAGTGATAGAAAGCCTTTCTATCACTTTCTATCAGTGATAGGAAGACTTTCTATCACTGATAGAATCTATCAGTGATAAAAAGCCTTTCTGATAGAAAAGCTTTCTATCAGTGATAGTGATAGAAAGCTTTCTATCAGTGATAGAGATAGAAAGCTTTCTATCACTGATAGAAAGTGATAGAAAGCCTTTCTATAAGCTTTCTATCACTTTTCTATCAGTGATAGAAAGCTTTTCTATCAGAAAGGCTTTCTATCACTTTCTATCAGTTATAGGAAGGCTTTCTATCAGTGATAGGAAGGCTTTCTATCACTGATAGAATCTATCAGTGATAAAAAGTCTTTCTGATAGAAAAGCTTTCTATCACTGATAGATTCTATCAGTGATAGAAAGCTTTCTATCAGTGATAGAGATAGAAAGCTTTCTATCACTGATAGACTGATAGAAAGCTTTTCTATCATTGATAGAAAGCTTTCTATCAGTGATAGAAAGCCTTTTAGAAAGTGATAGAAAGGCTTTCTATCACTGATAGAATCTATCAGTGATAGAAAGGCTTTCTATCACTTTCTATCAGTTATAGGAAGGCTTTCTATCAGTGATAGGAAGGCTTTCTATCACTGATAGAATCTATCAGTGATAAAAAGCCTTTCTGATAGAAAAGCTTTCTATCACTGATAGATTCTATCAGTGATAAAAAGCCTTTCTGATAGAAAAACTTTCTATCACTGATAGATTCTATCAGTGATAGAAAGCTTTCTATCAGTGATAGAGATAGAAAGTTTTCTATCACTGATAGAAAGTGATAGAAAGCCTTTCTGAGAGAAAAGCTTTCTATCACTGATAGAAAGCTTTTCTATCATTGATAGAAAGCTTTCTATCAGTGATAGAAAGCCTTTTAGAAAGTGATAGAAAGGTTTTCTATCACTGATAGAATCTATCAGTGATAGAAAGCTTTTCTATCAGTGGTAGAAAGGCTTTCTATCACTTTCTATCAGTTATAGGAAGGCTTTCTATCAGTGATAGGAAGGCTTTTTATCACTGATAGATTCTATCAGTGATAGAAAGCTTTCTATCAGTGATAGAGATAGAAAGCTTTCTATCACTGATAGAAAGTGATAGAAAGCCTTTATGATAGAAAAGCTTTCTATCACTGATAGAAAGCTTTTCTATCATTGATAGAAAGCTTTCTATCAGTGATAGAAAGCCTTTCTATCATATATCCAAACAACTTTTTATGATGATTGACAGTACCTTAGAATCATCTAACATCATCTAACATGTTATCTTAAAGCTCTAAGTTTGAGGTCCCAAAAAAAAAAAAAAAAAAGTTAAAAGAGGGTGAGAGACTTAAAAAATAAACTTTGATTTTCTACATGAAGATCATTAGAGCTAGCTTAGGGATATATATTCTTGTTGAATTTAGTTACCTAGAATTCTTTTATTTCTAATTAGTCAAAGGAATTGACATTATTAGAAGTGTGAATTGAAGAGAGGGTAAGGAAATGAAGTACATGAATTAAAGGGGACATATATTGATAGAAATTTCAGTCTATTTCTTTTGATGTTTGACCATTAACTTTGTATAAGAATCAAGATGGTGATTTTTGATTGAGATTGATGGTTTGGCTCCTTAATTTCACCTTTTTTCCTCAAAAACAAAATTAATATGTAAGTTGCATTGCCATTACTTCAAACCATAAAAAATATCATATCAAATTCAAGACATTTTACATCACATAGTCAATGTTAGATAATAATGTATGATAGTACTAATATACATTCGATGATAGAAGTTCTATCAGTTTTTATAAATGTTCTTGTTTTGTATTTACTGGATTTTCTATGGTTGTTTATTTGATTTTTGTTTTGTATATGTCACTTTCGATTCTCTATAAGTTTTGGAGTCTTTTTGGTATGTTTCTATAGTGCTAATGGTGTTTCTATCAGCATTTAGCTTCCTATCAGTAGAAAAGCCTTTCTATCAGTATAGAAAGCCTTTCTGATAGAAAAGCTTTCTATCACTGATAGATTCTATCAGTGATAGAAAAGCTTTCTATATCAGTGATAGAAAAGCTTTCTATCACTGATAGATTCTATCAGTGATAGAAAACTTTTCTATCAATGATAGAAAGCCTTTCTATCAGAAAGGCTTTTCTTTCTATCAGTATCAGTGATAGAAAGAAAGCCTTTCTATCAGAAAGGCTTTTCTTCTTTCTATCACTGATAGAAAGACTGATAGAAAGTGATAGAAAGCCTTTCTGATAGAAAAACTTTCTATCAATGATAGAAAAGCTTTCTATCACTGATAGATTCTATCAGTGATAGAAAACTTTTCTATCAATGATAGAAAGCCTTTCTATCAGAAGGCGATAGAAAAGCTATCAATGATAGAAAAGCTTTCTATCACTGATAGAAAGTCTTTCTATCACTGATAGAAAGTATTTCTATCAGAAGGCTTTCTATCAGTGATAGAAAGGCTTTTCTATCAATGATACAAAGTTTTCTATCAGTGATAGAAAGTTTTCTATCACTGATAGAAAAGCTTTCTATCGGTGATAGAAAGTTTTCTATCACTGATAGAAAAGCTTTCTATCGGTGATAGAAAGTTTTCTATCACTGATAGAAAAGCTTTCTATCACTGATAGAAAACTTTCTATCGGTGATAGAAAACTTTGGTTTGATTTTTGTTTTGAATTTATCACTTTCGGTTGTATAAGTGTTTGATTTTTTTTTATCCTGTTTTTTAGATGAAGAACGAAAAAGCAGAAAAAGTAGATTATGAAGAAGAGAAAAAAAAAAGGAAATTAAAAAATAAAGGAGAGGGCTCCAAGAAGAGACATAAGGTTAGCTATTAGATTTTATACATTCATCACTATAGATTCTATTCTATCATTCATAGATTCTATACAATTATTAGCTTTTAACTTTTTTTTTGCCTTTGTTTTTTGTTTTTATTTAACAGGTTAATAGTTTAATTATACCAAAAAAGGATTGGGTCCCAATCCATAAGATTAGTCTCTATATACAACTTCCTGTTATTGACCATATAAAATGTTTAAGGGAGTCATGTGTTCAGATGTTCAAAAGTGGCCCTTTTGGACAATTTTTAGATTTAAAAATGAAAAAAATTCCTTTACAACTCATCACACACCTCATTAGGAGGTTGTGTGTTTCCCCTAATGATGATACCATTGCCTTCAATCTTGAGGGCAATGTAATACAATTTGGATTAAAAGAATTTTCAATCATTACTGGATTAAATTGCAACCCATTTCCAGTTGAAAATATTGATGATGGGGATGAGTTGGACTCAGAAATTAAACAATCCTTCTTCAAACATAAAGACACAATTGATAGGAATGATTTAGGTACTGCATTCAGTATTTGTCAAAGCCCTTTGTTAGATGAGGATGATGATCCTTTAATTGTTAAATTTTCATCCTTATATCTATTGGAATGTCTTATAGTACCCAAACAGCATCACAATAGGGTTAGCTGGAGGCATGTAAAAATCTTTGACAATGAAGAGTCAATCCTAAATTATCCATGGGGAGGTTGTCATATGATTTAACCATAGAACATATAAAAAAAGCCTCCACAAATACCTCAGGAGCCATATATCTCCAAGGATTTCCAATAGTCCTAATATATTGGGCATTGGAAATCATTCCGAAATTATCTGAGGAAACCTTAGGATTTGCTAGGAAAATCCAAAGCCCCACCTCTACCCCAAGGATGACTCATTGGGAGATATTGGACACGCCAGATTGGAGCCAATTCGATGAAAAGGTCTTCTCCGCTGAAGATGTAAGTGTAATTCTATAACTCTTATTCTTTGTTTAGCTTTCTATCTTATCAGGGCTAGCTTTCTATCAGTGGTAGAAAAGTTCTCTATCACTGATAGAAGGCTTTCTATCAGTGATAGAAAAGTTGTTATCACTGATAGAAAACTTTTTATCTTTGATAGAAAAGTTTTCTATCACAGATAGAATTCTATCAGTGATAGATTCTATCAGTAATAAAATTCGACCACTGATAGAATCTATCAGTGTGATAGAATTGTATCACTGACTGATAGAATCTATCAGTGTGATAGAATTCTATCACTTGATAGAATCTATCAGTGTGATAGAATTGTATCACTGACTGATAGAATTGTATCACTGACTGATAGAATTGTATCACTGACTGATAGAATCTATCAGTGTGATAGAATTGTATCACTGACTGATAGAATCTATCAATGTGATAGAATTCTATCACTTGATAGAACCTATCAGTGATAGTATTCTGTCACTCATAAAATCTATCACTGTCATCGATAGAATCTATCAGTGATAGATTTTAAGAGTGATAGATTCTATCACTGCTTAGTAACATTCTAATTTTTTTTATATTTTTTTTTTCATTTCAGTTCTCTGTTGTTCCATTAGTGCCAACTGATGAAGAAATGGCATAAAAAAATATGGAACACTTCATCAAAGAAATGGAGAAGGAGAAGGAGGAAAGGATGGAAAGAGAAAAGAATGAAATGGAAAAGAAAAGACACGAGGAAGAAGAAGAAAAAAGAAAAAGAGAAGAAAATGAAGAAAAAGAAAAAAAGAAAAAGAGAAGAAAAGGAAGAAGAAGAAAAAAGAGAACAAGGAAAGAATGAAAAAGAAAAAGAAAGGATATCATTGTTGGAACATGATATCAAAAATTTGAAGGAAGGACAAAAAGAATTAAAAAATGGACAAAAAGAGATTTTAAGATTGCTAAATAATTTGGTGGAAATTGTCACAGACAAATTTCCACCAAAAGATTTTTCTGAAAAACAATCTCAAGAATCTCTTCACAAAAATTGTCCTCCAACTTCTAGTCTTGAAAAACTAGAATTTATGCATGCTACTGATCAATTTATACAAGTTGCTGAAACTGCTGAACAAGTTGCCAATAAAGACCCAATTGACAACATTGACAGGATTGTTCATTATGCAACCTCATATGCTGCTCCTGAGGTAAATTACCAAGTTTTAAAAACCAGTTTTTTTCCTATCAAATTCTCATTAATTTTTGTTCTCATTTCAGATAGAAGATGTGATAGAAGATGAGGAGGATGATGAACAAGAAGAAGAAGAAAGAGAAAAGGAAGAAGAGAAGGAAAATGAAAATGAAGAAGATATGGATGAAGAAGAAAAAGAAGAAGAAGAGGAACAGGTAAAATAATAATAAGAAAAAAAGTAAATTCTATGACTGATAGAAAAAAGTTTCTATCAGTGATAGAATCTATCACTAGTGATAGATTCTATCACTCATAGATACTTATCTTCACTTTTTTTTTTTAATTTTTTTTAATTTTGTGTTTATTCTTTGTGTTTATCATCAATATTGGAGCAGGGAAAGAATAACGAGGACGGAGCAGAACAAAGATCCAAGAAAATTCATGATAAGAAGGTGAATTTCATTTTTTTCCCTTTCTATCGGTTCCTTTTTTCTAATAGAAAGCTTTCTATCAGTGATAGAAAGGCTTTCTATCAGTGATCATTTCTTTCACTGATAGAAAGTCTTCCTATCACTGATAGAAATCCTTTCTATTGTGATAGAAAGCCTTTCTATCACTGATAGAAAAGGCTTTCTATCAGTGATAGAAAGGTTTTCTATTGTGATAGAAAGCCTTTCTATCATTGATAGAAAGCCTTTTCTATCAGTGATAGAAAAGCTTTCTATTGTGATAGAAAGACTTGGAAATCCTTTCTATCATTGATAGAAAGGTTTTCTATCACTGATAGAATCTATCACTGATAGAAAGGTTTTCTATCACTGATAGAAATCCTTTCTATCAGTGATAGAAAGGTTTTCTATCACTGATAGAAATCCTTTCTATCAGTGATAGAAAGGTTTTCTATCACTGATAGAAATCTTTTCTATTGTGATAGAAAGCCTTTCTATCACTGATAGAAAGTCTTTTCTATCAGTGATAGAAAGGTTTTCTATCACTGATAGAATCTATCACTGATAGAAAGGTTTTCTATCAGTTGATAGAAAGGCTTCCTAGAAGGCAGCAACTGATAGAAAGACTTTCTATCAGTTGATAGAAAGACTTTCTATCAGTGAATTTGGTTGGGAGTCTGATATTAATATATTTGGTTTTTTTTTTGGAGTCTGATATTAATATATTTTATTTTATTTGTTATTTTATTTTATTTGTCATCTAGGTTGTTGATCCAAAAAAATATAGGCCTAAAGTTGATTTTGGAAAGCAACCACAAGAACCAGAAGAAGGCCGACCAAAACGAAAGTCAAAGCCCACAAAAAAATTCACCCCCGAAGAAGAACAAAAAAGGAAAGGCAAGAAAAAGGGATCTCCAAGCAAAGCGAAGAGAAACTGCTCAAAGATTGATGCACCTAGTTTTGATTTAAAAATTTCTCAGTGAATGTAAATACAATTTAATTGTAGTCTATTATGAATGTACAAAGATACAATTTAATAGTAGTCCATTTTGATTTAATTACAGTGTTTTCTGATATTTGGTTGGTTTTTTGTTGACAAGTTAATTATAGTGCTTTATGATACAGTTGAATGTCTAATGTCGGTACTACCATTTAATGGCAAGTTATTCTTGTGTATTGAGTTGTGTATTGACATCATTCCTGTTACATATAATGAAATTCTTACAAAGCTGTTTGTTGTTGTTGCTGAAATTGTTACAGTGATAGAAAGTTCTATTTTTCTACCACTGATAGATTCAGGATAGAAAAATTTATATCAGCGATAGAAACTTTCTATCTGATAGAAAATAACCTACACTGATAGATTCTATCAGTGATAAAATTCTAGCACTGATAGATTCTATCAGTTATAAAATTCTAGCACTGATAGATTCTATCAGTGATAGAATTCGTAATAAACTCTATCTACCACTAATAGAATTCTATTATCAGGATAGATTTTATCAATTCCTTTTCCTTGTGGACTTAATAATATGATAGAAAAAACTTTTTTGGTGATAGAAAAAACTTTCTATCTATGAATTTGGTTCTTTCTTTGTGGACTTAATAATATGATAGAAAGTCTTCTATCAGTGATAGAATTCTACCATTGATAGATTCTATCACTCGAATTAAGAAAAAAAACAATCTACGATAGACAATCTAAGTGATAGAAAGTTCTATTGCTGATAGAATGTTCTTCTATCAGCGATAGAAACTTTTTATCACTAATAGAAAATTTTCCCTACACTGATAGATTCTATCAGTGATAAAATTGTACTACTGATAGATTCTATCAGATAGAATTCTACCACTTTCTACCACTGATGAAAATCTATCAGTGATAGAATTTTATCACTTCTATCAGTGATAGATTCTATCAGTGATAGAATTCTACCACTGATAGATTCTATCAGTGATGAAATTCATGATAAATTCTATCAATCACTTCTATCAGTGATAGATTCTATCAGTGATAGAATTCTACCACTGATAGATTCTATCAGTGATGAAATTCATGATAAATTCTATCAATGTATCACTGATAGAATCAGTGATATAATCTATCACTCATAGATTTTTATCTTCACTGATAGCCTTAGTCTCCGAGTTTGGCTCTCCTACTTTTTAATTTTTTTTATTTATTTTCTATCAATTTGGTTCTTAGTCTCCGAGTTTGGGAACTTAATAATATGATAGAAAAAACTTTTTCGGTGATAGAAAAAACTTTCTATCTATGAATTTGGAAGTGATAGATTCTATCAGTGATGAAATTCATGATAAACTCTATCAATCACTTCTATCAGTGATAGATTCTATCAGTGATAGAATTCTACCACTGATAGATTCTATCAGTGATGAAATTCATGATAAATTCTATCAATGTATCACTGATAGAATCAGTGATATAATCTATCACTCATAGATTTTTATCTTCACTGATAGCCTTAGTCTCCGAGTTTGGCTCTCCTACTTTTTAATTTTCTTTATTTATTTTCTATCAATTTGGTTCTTAGTCTCCGAGTTTGGGAACTTAATAATATGATAGAAAGTTTTCAATCAGTTGATAGAATTTTTTTGTACCACTGATAGAATCTATCGGTTTTCTACCACTGATAGTGATACAAGATATCTATCACTTATATAAATATATCGGTACAAGGATTCACAAGCAAAAAACAAGAAAAAAAAAAAAGAAAACAGTAAAGGAAATAGATAAAGAAAGAATTAACATTGAACAACTCAAATCAAATGTAAAAGTCAAGTACATCATTGTATGAATGGTGGAAATTTACATGTCCTACAATTGTGACCAACACGATGACAACGACTACATTTTGTATGATTTCTTACTTCACCAATTGATAGCATCCTCTGTTTTCTTGGTCTTCCTGCCTGACGTTTAACAACTGGAGGCAACGCATTCATGTTTCCACCTATAGAGCTCCATTCAGAATGATTACCGGCGGGATGAACAAAACCTTTATAAGTTGATGACAACGTTCTTGAAAAGTAATAATTTGATACAAAAGAATAAGTTCTCAAATTCCGTCCACGAAGAACAGCAAGTGCATGAGCGCATGGAATTTCATCAAGATCCCAAACACGACAACTACATGATCCCAATTCCAAGTTCACAATGAAATAGTTATCTCCATCAATTACTTTGGATTGTTCATTACTAATAGGATCAACCTGAAAAACATTTAAAAAAAAGTTATTTGAAAAATATTAGAGTAAGGTTTCATATATAGAATTTCAAACATTATGCTGGCTGATAGATTCTATCACTGATAAAAATCTATCAGTGATAGAAAGTTTTCATATCACTGATAGAATCTATCAGTAATATAAACTCTTTCTATCAGTGATAGAAAGTTTTCATATCACTGATAGAATCTATCAGTAATATAAACTCTTTCTATCAGTGATAGAAATGTGATAGATTCCATCATCTTTTATGATAGAGAGTGAAGTCTTACCACAAAACTTCTGGACTTATCATGTTCTTTTCGTAACTCACTCTCTGCCCAAGTGGTCAAAGTAGACTTCATACAAAATGCTACATTACTTCGCTCATAAAACCATCTTTGCAATAAACCTCTGATAGCATCAAGTAGTGTTGCAACAGGAAAATCTCTAGACTCTAATAAAATTGAATTTAAAGATTCTGAAACATTGGTTGTCATCATCCGATATCTCCTTTTCCTAGAATATGCACGAGCCCACTTTTCAAACCCGACATTATTGAGATATTCTCGAATAGTAGGATGTATCGACTCCATCCACCTCATATTTAACTCAAAATCATCCACTGTATAAGCTTTTGCACAGAGGAAAAAAATCTTATCTAACAAAGGATCTTTATATGATGACTTCATATTTCTCAATAAATGTTGAATGCAAACACAATACTCAACAGTTGGAAAAACAGCCAAAGCACCCTTGGGAATACTCAAATGTCTATCAGAGACAATAACTAAACCTTCTCGATCTCCTAAACTATTCTTTATATTCTCAAAAAACCATTTCCATGATGCATCATTTTCAGAATCTACAATACCGAAAGCAAGAGGGAAAATTTGATTGTTACCATCAAGAGTTGAGGCTGTCAAAAGAGTTCCAACAAATTTACCCTTCAAGAATGTACCATCCACAGATATGTTAGGCCTACAATACTTCCAACCCTCAATAGATGAACCAACAGCCATAAAACAGTACTTAAAATGTCCATCTCCATCAGTTTCAAATGATGTGTATGTACCTGAAAAATTGACATATATAAGACAGTGATAGAATAGTTTATATCATTGATAGAATCTATCAATAATAACACCAAAAATTGATAGAAAGCAAACCTGGATTTGTCTCTTTTAACTTTGCAAAAAAGTTTGGAATCAAGTTGTACGATTCAGCTGCATCACCTTTCAACGACTTTATAATCTGTTCTTTTGCTCTCCAAGCTTTGTAATAACTAACATTGACTCCAAGTTTTGAACGCATCTTATGCACAATATCTTTCGGAGTCGAATGGTCCAAAGAACTAAATCTAAATTCTTCTTTCAAACAATCACTAATAAGAGATGAAGAGGCTTGCCTATGACAAGTTTGGATACTATTCATAGAGCAATCGTGATTAGATACATACTTCCTAAGCATCCACAATTCACTCTCTTTATATCGAGATGCCCTAACAAACCATTGGCAACCATCTTGAACACACTGAAACTCAAGTGATTTTGAATTTGATCTTAAAGTCTTAAATTCAAAATTTTTCTTGACAGCCATAAAGTAAAAACACTTTGACACAACTTCCTTACTCCCAAAAACATCATTCTCCTTTAAATCCCCATCAAAATGCACATCAGTAATAACTTGAAAATCAACATTACTGGAGGAAGAATCAACAGATGACAAAATCTCATATCCAACAATAGCACTAGATGACCCTCCCAAAAACATATCAACATGAGCAACCAAAGGGTGTTTTGTACTTTGATCCTTCACTAAAGTCAAAAACCAAGCTACATCTTTATCTTCATGAATCTGAATTACATTTTGACTCTCATTCATACCAAAATTAAGTAATATTGAAAATTTTACAGAAGAAATAGATGCATCCAATTTGATTTCTTTCAAAATTAAATTCACAAAGGTCTCAAACACCATCACTTCATCAACTAAAACTCCTGTAATCTTATAATTCTCATAAGAACGTTTATCATTCCATTGTCCACTATGAAAAACAACTATTGGAAGCTTTCCCATAATTTTGAATTACTGCAAAACAAAAAGACAAAAGAAAATAAATGAATCTATCACTACATTAGAACATTGACAATACATACTAGATATATTCTATCACAAAGAGAAAAGCTTTCTATCAGTGATAGAAATCGCTTCTATCAGTGATAGAAACTTTTCTATCACTGATAGAAAGCTTCTATCAGTGATAGAAGCTTTTCTATCACTGATAGAAATCGCTTCTATCAGTGATATAAATGCTTCTATCAGTGATAGAAAAGTTTCTATCACTGATAGAAGCTTTTCTATCACTGATAGAAATCGCTTCTATCACTGATAGAAAAGCTTCTATCAGTGATAGAAAAGCTTCTATCAGTGATAGAAAAGCTTCTATCAGTGATAGAAGCGATTCTATCACTGATAGAAGCGATTCTATCACTGATAGAAGCGATTTCTATCAGTAATAGAAGCTTTTCTATCACTGATAGAAATCGCTTCTATCAGTGATAGAAAAGCTTCTATCAGTGATAGAAACTTTTTTATCACTGATAGAAGATAGAAAAGCTTCTATCAGTGATAGAAGCTTTCTATCAGTGATAGAAACTTTTCTATCACTGATAGAAGCGATTTCTATCAGTGATAGAAAGTGATAGAAGCTTTTCTATCAGTGATAGAAGCTTTTCTATCACTGATAGAAGTCTTCTATCAGTGATAGAAGTTTCTATCACTGATAGAAGACTTCTATCAGTGATAGAAAAGCTTCTATCACTGATAGAAATTCTTCTATCAGTGATAGAAGCTTTCTATCACGGATTTTCGAGTGGTTATGACTTGCAAATTTACTTTCAACCGAAACCTGAGATGCGACCGATTTCGGAAACCTGAGATGCGTTATTTTTCAAAAACCAAACCGAAAGAGGCGACCGGAAGAGATCCTGAAATCCGGCGACGATCACTGATAGAGGCGACCGATTTCGGAAGAAGCGTTGACGATCGGAAGAGGCGATCGATTTCGGAACGGAAGAGGCGTCGTCAATCCGTCGATACCAAGTGAAAACCGTGATCAACCAGAACGGAAGAAAGAAGAAAGAAGAAGAAGAAGCTCATAGTTGCGCGCGTAATTGAAGGGCAGAATCGGAAATATAAAAAACTAATTCAAAAATTTTGCCATATTTGCAAATATTTTTGAAAAATGCTATATTTGCTATTATTTAGGGTGATATTGCCACCCATTACAAATATCCTAAAATTAAGGTGGAGAATTATCACAACACCCCTTGCACTTAAGTTTAATGGCTAAACCCCATTCAGAAGACACATGCACTTAAAGAAGGATCCACTTATCAATTACCATAACAGTTGACATTTCAATTTCTTTAAAGTTCTAAGAACTACTTTTGTTAGTTTATAGAAAGTGAGTAAAATTTTTTAAATGTTTTTCAACTAAATTATGAACATAAAGAAGGTTAAGAAACAGACTTGTGTTACATCAAACGAAAAATTAAAAATAAAAAATTAACATAGGAGCTCCAAGCAAAGTTTCATACAGAAAAATAAACAAAACAACTTCATATTTTTTTTTAAAAAAAATCATATAACTTTGTAGGCTAACTAAAAATTAGTCTCTAACCTTCAATTTTATGTTTAATAAGTTTCTAAATGTCCAATAGGTCCCAAACTTTCAATTTAGTATATAATAACTTTTTCAATTTTCAATTGTTTATCTAATATCTTCAATTGACATTTTAAATTACAAAAACTAAATTGTTACGTGTTAAAGTTTAAAAACTAAATTATTACAAATTTGAATATTAAAATTTAGAAACTAATTTGTTACAAATTTGACGGTCTATGAGCCAGAGGTTACTTCACTAAAAGGAATTTTGCTATCTGCATATTGAGCTTTTTGGGCAGCCTCCAGTTCCACCCTCGACTACCGTAACTCACATCACATGAAACAAAAAGGGACAGAAATAAACCCTTTGATTTTTAGCCAAAAACGGCGGCTAATATGCTTATGCGCACAGCAGCGGTACGAACCAATCGTGTACATGAAAGTTACATTACGGGGGGCTATGGGTGCTAAGGGAAGCCTACGTTAGTTAAAGGTTCGAGGTTTTCTAAACGTTTAAAATCCACCTTCGATAATGAGTTCAGCTGCTGCACCCATTGCAGTCACCCCACCACTTTCCAGCAACGCAAGAGCTAATTCTTCCTCGCTCAACTGCCTTAATCCTTTGCTCAACCTCTTCAAGACGTTCAAGTCCACCTCGAGCAACCACCTCGGTGCACAACGCACCATCAAGCTCACAAACCCAGAAACATAAGCCCGCCAAGTAGCCCAATCACACCCAATTGAAAATTTTCCATCCAATGCACTCGCGAGAAATTCAAGGTGGGAGTCTAGAATCTTTGCCCGCCTCTTCGACGCTGACGATGCTGAGTCTATGCCCCACGAAAACGTTCCACAAAGTACTGAAAAAAATGCAAGTGCATAGCCCCCAAGCACAGCAACCATACCTCCATATTCTACACCTTCACGCTCTACTGAATGGACAGATAAAAACCAAGACGGCAAGGTTTCTTTAAACAGAGATTGGACCAAGCCTGATCCACCGGAGATCCAAACTAATGAAGCTCCTAGGGAAGCTGCAAGTTTAACTCGTGCCATTGCAGAAGCAAAAGATACCTGTTCATATCTCATTCCATACTTGGTCTTCTTTAGTTTTTCAGCCTTCTCCTTGGGTAGCCCACTAACTGCAATATCTCTGACAGAGAGCATTAAAAGAGAGACGATCTCCTCCACGATGAACAAAGCATCTCTCACAGATCGATGTACTCGCAGATAGAGAATCCCAGGAGCCACTGGAGACATCCCTCCTAAAACATGAGAGCCAAAACCGTGACCAAGGAGTGTGCCTACGCCTCCACTGCTGATTACATTGGAGTTGCCCAAACCGAGAGTTGAAGTGAAACAACTTTTAAGCAGTTGGACAACAGCATCACTATTATGGTGAAAAACAGTGCGAGAAGCAGAGAACACAAGGAAGTCATTCCATCGCTTCACCTTCTGAGCCCATAATGAGGCTATAATAGGAGTGCAAGGCCATGAACAACTAGCAGCAAGTGAACTCAGCGCTGGGCCAACGAGTGCAAGAAGGCGTTCAGAGGCTTTATCCAGTTTATAGGTTATTGTGAGGCTTATTAGGGCAGCCAAAGGTAAAGGAAGCATAGCTGGGGAACTCCCACCTGCAAATAGACAATTCAAGCTCAATTTTAGGTTGAACAGAAAACACATGAAATGCAATACCAATTCAATTTTTTTTATGTTTCCAAGAGTACTCAGATGCGAGATCAAGTGACTGTTGCAGCTTCATTACCTTCGAAACAGTGTAAAGCACTATCATTCTTACAATTACTATCTTCTTCCATGAGAGGTATTTAGGTTAATATATTTAAATGAACATCATATTCTAGACACTTTAGAAATTGCATCTATTTTTTTCTTTACCTAATGGATCTGCATTATCAATGTCACTTGACATGATTGTATTTCTTCATTGCAGCAGATCAAATTCAAGTTCTTATCTGGCTTTTGGCTAGTGAAGATTAAGACCCATGATAAATTTGAAAGGAAGCATCCCAAATTAGCTCTCCCACAGGTGGTCGTTTCAAGAGATCAAAACCACTTAGTCTGAGACTCCGAGTTTTGTAGAGAGTAATGGAGGTGGGGTTGGCTTACTCAAATATATTTTCAGTGCAACCACCAGGACGAGAAACTTTTTTCTCCAATTGTTGTTTGGCCACTCTTCAAGTGTAAAGGAAGATTTTGTGGACCAACGGCAGGCTGTGCTTTGTCCCCGTCCCTTTGAACCTAGAGAAATGGGAGAGCTTGAAGGAGAAATCAAGGAATAGAAGGGAGATATGGGACACTGTATTTTTCCTAACTTTTAGGTGGTGTTTAATTGATTAAAAGAATCATTATGTTTTCTGATAAGAAACAAAAAATCTCATTAACAAATGGGGTGGAAGATAAGAAATGCACCTACCTAACTAGTAGAGAGAATGGAAAAGTGCTCTTCAAAAGCATCTATTTTTTGTAATGGATGTAACTATTCCTCCTTTATTCAAATCAATTGGAGAGCATTTCTTTAGTCTCCATTCTAATGGAAGGGAGGTCTTTCGTATCTTTGCCTTCGTTTTAATTCTAGTCCTTCAACGTAAGCCTATTTTTTAAAGGGGAAAAATTTGCAGAAACCAAGTATTTGCTGCAGAGACCAAACTCACTATAAAATTGAAAAAAATAGGAAAACATTTGCCAGACAGATCATAGCGGTACCACTATAACACAAACAGAAAGAATAGTTCCACCAAAAAAATACAAAACATCACTAGTGCTCATCAAGAATTTACCTACAGCAAGACTAGGGACATCAACACCAGTTGCAGCAAGAATTTTTTTTATCTGTTGCTCAACAATAGACAAAGTTGCAGCAGGACTAGGCCAATCAGTTCCGTTCATAAATGCTGGCTTCCATATACCCCGTGTAACTTCAGCTGAAAAGTAGCTCACAATAGTAGCAAAGGATGCAGGTAGAAAATCAGCAAGGTCTTTGAGTCCTGAAACAATGAGGTGAAAAACTTACCAACCAAACCAACAACAGATTGTTCCTATATTGATCCTAAGAAATATATTTTTTATAAGCCGTCAAAAGGGTACAAATATGGATTCATCAAGCAGCCAGCAGTACAAAAATTCACATTCTACAAAGACAGCCAAGCTCAATGAAAACAAAATAGCAAATGAGACACTATAAGAGACAAGAAATTTAAAATATAAGATTCCCAATTTTGGAAATGGGAAAAGGAGAAATGCTAATGAATTTCTAAGAACCTGTTTGTGTTGAGGTTTTCTACAATGGGAATAGGTAACTTATAGTCATAACTATACCCATGTTTGGTCTCATTTAAGAATAGGATGCAAAACTCACGTTATCCTGTAACCCTCTCTTAGGGTTTTTGAAACCTTCTCAAATTCATGGTTTCCCTTATTTACCAAGGTGAGTCCCATACCAAAAAAGACCAAAATTTTAAATCTCGGAGCACCAACAAGGCTCCGAGTCTTAACTAACTCTCTATAGGTTTCCCAAGGACATTGAGATGTCTGCAAGGAAGTTCTACTAAGAGGTATCACTGATTCTACCATGAATGATGGACGAACCAACATTGCTTAATTTCTTTTTCTTTTTCTCCCTCCCTCTCTCTTCTTTGTTGGCCCTAAATACCTATGTGCTAACAACAATGTGAGAAATAAAAAACTGTTGGGATTGTAGAAAGCAACTAACGTACACTTAAGACAGACTACTTTTTTTGTCCCAAAAGTTGCACATAGGTCCCTCCAATAATATTATTATGATATTGTGTGTGCACATGCGTGTATGTGTATATACACTTAAAAAAATTTAATTCCAAAAATTAAAACACTTACAAAAGTGCATGAGAAATTTACAAAAATAAATAAATATATACTCTCTAATTCATGCTACTCTCTCGAGTATGCCCATTTATTATCTATCTTTGTTTAAATTGCCAGCTAAGGTGGCCAAAGTTTTAGACAAGCTCATTCGCGACTTCTTCTGGGAAGGTTCTTCAGGTGATGGGGGCTTACATAATATCAATTGGGCAAAGACACAACTCCCTCGCATTATGGGAGGCCTTGGTATTGGAAATTTTCAATTTAGAAATACCGCTCTTTTATCAAAATGGATTTAGAGATTTTTGCATGATCAAGACAGCCTATGGAGAAAAAATATTTCTGCTAAGTTTTACAATGCTGCTGGAATTTGTTAGTGGCCAAAGCCCATCATGGGAGGGTCATCAAAATCCCTTTGGAAATCTATTTGTAATACAATTGATGTTGTGGGTAGTCGAATTAAAAAACGGCTTGGCAATGGTATGCATACATCTTTTTGGAATGATATATGGAATGATATATGGCTTGACAGTGTTCCTCTTAAAATATCATATCCTCGTCTTCATTGGTTATCTACCCAACCTATGGTTCTGTTGCTGAAGTTTGGAACTCAGCATCTAAAGCATGGGATTTGGGCCTCCGTCGAAATCTAAATGAGGAGGAGATTATGGAATGGGCCAATCTTTCTCATCTCCTTTCTGCAGTCATCCTAAGAAATGTCCAAGATTCTTGGTCATGGCCTCTTGATTCTTCTAATACTTTTAGAGTCAAATCTTTGCTGGAAGACTTAGTTCATTCAAATGGATCATCTCGAAACAATCTGTTTTCGATAATTTGGAAGGATCAATATCCAAAGAAGATCAAAATTTTCTTATGGGAGCTTAGTCATGGTGGAATCAACACAGCTGATAGACTTCAAAGAAGAATGCCTAATTATTTTCTCTCCCCTTCCTGGTGTGTTATGTGTTGTTTAAATGAGGAAAGCCAAGCTCATCTCTTTGCTCACAGCTCCTTTGCATCTCAATATTGGACTATTATGTTGGGAACTTTTGAATGGAACTTGGTCTTGCCAGGAACTATCATCGATTTGCTACATTCAATATTTATTGGTCATCCTTTTCATGGTACAAAGAAGACTCTTTGGCTTGCAATCAACCGCGCTTTCTTTTGGTATCTTTGGTGTGAACGAAATGACAGGATTTTCGGGGACGTTTCCTCACATTTTTCAGCTTTTATGGACCTAGTTTTGTTCAATGCTTTGTATTGGTGTAAATTCAAGCACCCTTTTAGTGACCATAGTCTTTCCTCTTTAATCTCTAATTGGACTTTGTTTATGTATTGATTTCTTTTGGGAGTTTTGTCTTCCATAATTTCATTTTATCAATGAAACGTCTGTTTCTCTTCTCAAAAAAAGTATAGTACACAAAGAAGTTCACAACATGTAGAATTTTATATTCTAAATAATAGATTGACCTCTCTTGTTTCTAATTAAAAGCATGTTTCAGACTTGCCTGTAGCCAAATCACGGGGAGACAATCGTCCATGAGCACAGGCTGTAAGAGCAGCATCAAGAACGAAGGGAGTTGCTTCAAGGATGTCCCATGCAGGCACTTTAAGCTTTATAGAGGCCTCTTCATTTGCAGATCCAGACGAGTTGCTGCTTCCTGAAGTTGTTGAAGTCAAAGACTGTCCACGATTTATCTTCCTGAACATCATAGTCAAGAGAGCATCAACAATTTGATGAACAGGGGCCCCAGGTACAAGACCAGAGAGAATGGAAGCAATGCATTCTTGATGTTGCCGGTACCAGCCTTTCAATTTTGGAAAGGAATCCATGAATATAGGTTCTAAAGAAAATTTCAATAATTTTGACAGCCGTCTAACTTTAAGTCGATCCTTGGGCAACTTCCCAAAAGATGCTAACTGAGAATTTCGAACCAATAGCAGATATTCAGGAGTTAGTTGAGATCCCACAGGTCGTGCATCTCCCTTCACATTTTCAACAGGTGGGTGATGAAACCGCCACAATCTCAGTAGAAGTGTAAATGCCAAGGAGAACACTGCATGACAAGTAAGCTCTTCCCCAGATGTAAGGATCCATGACTTGGGGGGACTCGATCCAAAAGCTTCGCAGATTGGCATTAATTGACCTGCAAGTAGAGGAACCTGGCATCAAACAGCCAAAAAGAAAAAAAAGAATAAGCTCATAACAAAATGAAAACCAGAATTTCTCAATTACTTTGTTAAATCATCTCTTTTGAATTCTTCTCCGTTTCAAAAACCAAGTATTTTCAGAATCATTCCTGATGGATATAGATTACTGAAAAAAAATTTAATTAAATAATAATAATTATATATATGTATATATATTATGAAAAAACATCTTTCATTGAGAAAAAATGAAAGAATACAAGGACGTACAAAGAACCAAGCCCACAAAAGGGAGCCCTATTAGAGGAAGGGTCTCCAATCAAGCCTAATGATGCCTAACGGATAATTACAAAAAAGATTTGTGACCGAAGCCCACAAGGAGACATGGTATCTAATGATGGACCACACTTCTCCCGGACTTCTAACTAATCCCCTAAAAATCCTATTGTTTCTTTCCCCCCACAAATTCCATAAAAGCGCCAACATGCCAGCTTGCCACAAAAAACCTCCTTTGCCACGGTAAGTCAGATGGAGAAGGAACTCTTCGATCATCGCCCTCACATCCTGAAAGGCCAACGGTTGTCTCCCAAAAGAGGTGAAGAAGATCTCCCAAACTGAACAAGCAAAAGCACATCTCCATAAAATATGATCCAAGTCTTCCTCCGTCGTCCGACACAGAATACAACAAAACGGGCCAAACAGAGGATACTTCCTTCTCACAAGCCTATCAAAAGTATTAACTCTAACATAACCATGGAGAACTTGCTAGATAAAGAACCTCACCTTACTCGGAACTTTCACCTTCCAAAGCTTAGAAAAGATGGACTCGTTATGTGGAAGAGGATTTAGTAACAAACAAAAGTATGATTAACAAGAAAATCCCTCGGAGGGGCTAGGACTCCAAACTCGACAATCTCTACTCCCTAACCTGAACTCAAACTCCTCAATCAAAGAAAGAAGAGTTGTGACATCCATCGCTTCCCTATTGGACAAAGCACGACGAAACTCGAAAGAATACGAGGGGGCGCTCCCTGACTGAAAAAGAACATCCGCCACCGAGCGATTTTTCGCTAAAGACAACTGGAAGAGACGAGGAAAGGTAAGATAGAGGTCTATCCCCCATCCATCTATCCTCCCAAAAATACGTATCTTTCACATCCCCCCCCATATTATAAACAAGGTCAGAAAAAGACGGGAGCTCCCTAACAATGTCTTTCCAAGGGTTTCTGGATGTACTTTTCACCCCACCTGTCAACCACTCAAAAGGATGAGACTCATATTTACTCGCAATAATCTTATACCACAAGGAAGAGGATTCGTTGGGGAATCGCCATAGGAATCGCCATAACCATTTTGCTAATAGAGCTTTGTTACATAATTTAAGGTTTCTGATCTCCAAACCTCCGAGGTAAACCGGTTTCCCCACCGACTCCCAACTAATTAGGTGTGCCCATTTACCTTCCTACCCTCTATCCCACAAAAAGTTCCTCATCAACTTCTCAAGACTCATATAAACCTTCCCAGGGGCCTTAAACAAAGAGAAGTAATAAAGCGGAATCCCACTCAACACTGAGCGAATGAAGGTCAAACGGCCTCCTTTAGAGAAGAAGTTTCTCTTCCAGGAAGCCAAACAACTTCTAACCTTCTCTATAATCGGGCTCCAAAAAGTCAAATTCCTAGGGTTAAGACCTAAGGGAAGACCTAAATAAGACATAAGCAACTCTCCTACTTCACAACCAGCCAGCGACGCCCATCAGTCCAACCTTAGATTGCTCACAATTTATCCCCACCACTTGACTTTTACTCCTATTGATCTTCAGCCGCCCAGACATCATCTCGAAAAACATGAGTATATGGTTGAGGATAAGAAAAGCCTCATCTTTTTCGGAGCAGAAGAATATGGTATCATCCGCAAATTGAAGGTGAGATAACGTGATACTCTCCTTGCCAATCTTAAACCCCTCGATAATACCACCCTCCACCCCTTAGACGCCATCGTACTAGAACATCAACCACCAAAAGAAAAAGGAAGGGCGATAATGGATCGCCTTGCCTCAGACCTCGAGAAGCTAGAATACTACCCTTAGGGCACCCGCTAATGAGGATAGAATACCGAACGGATCTGATACACCCCCATATCCACGATCTCTATTTATACCCAAAACCTTTCTTAGCCAAAATCCTATCTAGGAAATTCCAATCTACATAATCATACGCCTTTTCAAAATCTATCTTGAAAATGACACCCTCAGCCTTTCTACCTTTATAGTTCTCAATAATTATTTGAATACTCTTACAAGGCATTTTCTTTATGTCGGTGGGTCTCCGTCCCACCTATCAAAAGCCAGGCATCTCATCCTTCCAAAACTTCTCTGAAACAATTCAGCTCTCATACTTCATTTATAATGCCAATAAATGAGCCATAAATTCATATATAATACCTCTAACAATCTTGCACACATAATCTTCTATAAGAACCTAACTTCAGATTCAGAAGCTTATCAGTAGGGTCATAAGCAAACAAGTTAACATTCTTACCATGCCATGCAAGGAAAAAATCTGCACGCAATCAACTGATGAGATTCCAACCAGTAGAACATTCAGAAATGGGGCAAAGTCGATCAAATAGCTATCACTGCCAGAGTAATCTGCAGGAATTGGTGGCGACAATAATCTGGATATAAATAGAACAGTGTGTTCCTAGAAGAAAATAGGTTAAAATAAACCCAGATGTTAGTAGTGGAGAGGGAATGTAAAATTATATTTAAAAAAATGGGGGAAAATAACCTTCACGCAGTGCCATACAAATCATAAGCATCCACTGTCACTCACCTGTAGATTCCAACCTCGAACAAGTGATGCCCCACACAAAATGGAAGCTGCAGATATCTTCTCGTCACCTGAACCATTTACTGCAATCTCATAGATCTTCTCAATCTCTGCTAAGCTTCCATCAAATCCATGAGCTTAAGTTAAATTTAATTGTCATGCAAGGTATCTGATATAACTGGCATATGAAGTAGATAAAACACCATAAATGAATGACCATGATAACATGTACATTTCCCTACAGATTTCTGTTCATCAAATATTTTCTTAAGATTTTTTTTTAAATTATTTTCTTAAGAGTTTTTGTTAGTACCATATTACAATTTATTCGACATTCTAATACTGCTTTGATTTTTTTTTTTTTTTTAGAAGAGAAACAAATTTCATTGATGAATGAAATGGGGAGAAAATCTCCAAAAACCTAAGGGTGAATTACAAGGAAGCTTTCCAGTTTGAAATAAAAAAAAAAAAATAAATAAATAAAAAGACAAACTATAATTGGAGAACTGAGTGTTTACATTTACACCAATATAAATCATGAAAAAGAATTAAATCCATGAATTTATCAAAGTAAGAGAAAGAATTCCTGAAAATTCTGTCATTTCTTTCGCCCCATAAGTACCAAAGAAAGACCTTGTTCAAAGCGCGCCACAGGATCTTCTTTTCTCCATGAAAGGGAAGTCCCACAAAAAGTCCAATGTGAGTTCTAGGTCGACCAAAAGTCCAATGTAAGTTCCAGTGAACTCATGATTAGGTTTCTATCCACAGGGTTAAAGGTACAATAAGAAGCTGAGAACTCTACTCTGATATTGATATTAAGAGGGAAATACAAGGGCAAGTGAGAATTTTGAGAGCTCCTTCATCTCTCCCAAAACCATTCCACAAAAACAGCCAAAAGATGCCCCTCATGCTACGTGTCACAATCCCACTTTCTTAAAGACTCACAACGCGATTGTGTGGCACCTACTCTCTCCCTTGAGCAAGTCAGCTAATTCAATATGGACCTTATTTGTGGATATCAATTTAACCAACTTAATCTTTTATCAATACTTCAACACTCCTTACAACCTCATTTGTGGGCTTGGACATTTCTAAGATGTCCAAAAAATGGCAATTAATTTTGATTGGGAAGAAAATAACGTTACATAGGTTTAAGCCAATGACTTTTTTGAAAATATGTGAGGTTGGGGGAATTCGAACCACAGACCTCTTGGTCTTTAGTACAACTTTATGCCAGTTGACTTTCTACTCCGATGTCATGTTAAATCACCATTGAATCAAAAAACTTAAGCTAACCGATTATAGTAAAATTAATCTTCTATCAATATTTTAACCATTTGAGATTTTTCTTCCCTTCTTGTATAAACCAACATAACTACGGAGGGATGGCATCCTCCACCATGGCAGACTATAGCAATGCTTTGTCAAGATAAAAGGAATTAACCCTAAGACCTTCATTGACCCACTCCTTTAAGGCTAACCAGATATCACTTCAACTATCATAAAAGCACATTGTCACTATAATTATTCCCTCCAAATCAATATTGTTGAAATCCACCCTTTCCTTTTTTTCTTCCTCTCTGTCCGCTCCTCGAACAACCTCTGTGAAAGAAAACCAAACCCATTTGTGATCCTTGTTAGGATTCAAGTTTTATCAATGCCAAATCCCTCTTACTCTTTAAGTTCATCCCGACTTTAGTTTCCCCTTAAATTTTGCCCCCACAACTCACCCAAAAGAAGGATAATTGGGAATCAAAATTAGCACCTCTCTCCAGCCCCTTCTATTTAACTTGGTCATCTTACTCAGCTCTCCTCACCTTCCCAATTTTCATAACTTCAAGAAGTCCTCCAAATCTATTTGTCAGCTTCTCTGTCCACAGCACATAGTAGCTACACCTATATTCACATTTTTTGGAAAACAAAATACAGAACCTACAAACTGAACTTGGTCCTTTAACCAACTATCTTCCCTCAATATTGCACAATGACATGATACAAACAGATACTTGCGAGAGCATACCTAGAAGCTGGAGTTGCCACTAAAGCATTCACCATTGCCAGAGTTAGGGAGGACCCTTTCATGAATGATGACCAACCAACCACCTGACCAGATGCACTACGAGGCACTTGACTGCTGCGGGCATTTACATAGCCTGGCCAAAAATATGCTGATGTGTCTAAAAGGTTCCTAGAAATACAAGCCTCAACTATTAGATGCCGCATATTTCCAGCTGCAACAAGAAAAAACAGCAAATTAGCCACACAAAAGACTACATTTTGGATACATATGTATGCATGCATGAAAATTTTGTAACGATGTGTGAGAAAGAAAGATCTTCTAGGATTAAAAGAACCTGTGAAAATTAAAATTTAAGATGCGTGTAAAGAATGACAAAATCCTATATCATGTCTAGAATTAATTTGTCCATTGAATAAAATAATTTTGAGGATAAGTTTGATTTTTCCTTTATGAAAAATAAATTGTTTATAGTGAACCAGAACTTTCAACGACTGAATAAAATAGTTTGGAGCATACATTCAATAATGTCCTTCATCGAAAATAAATTGTTCGAGCAGAATTCCATTAATAAGAATTCTTGAAACACTTAACGTCAATCCAAAATGAATAATGCCAACGACTGAACCAAACAATTTTGAGCATAAAGTTTGCTTCTTTTTTTTCTTTTTTTTTTTTGGATAAAGAGTCATACTTTCATCGAAAAAAAAAATGAAAGAATTCACGGACATACAGTCCCAAGATTTCTTGAGGATAAAGTCAATAATGTCCTTTTATGAAGATTTGATCTAACAGAATTGTATTCCCAAGAATTCTTGAGAAATTGAGCATCAATCTAAAGGTTAGCATTTGCACATGAATCAAAATACAGTAACCCAATTTTTCCCGCAGAGGAGGTAACATTTTTCTTCAATATACATTAGCTCATCCGACAATGTTTAGCAGTTTCAAAAGAATGCAAATATTTCCACCAACTTAAATCTTTTTTAGACTACTTTTTACAGATATGTACAACCAATGTTAAATTCTGAAATAAGAATAAGTACTTACAACAATTAACAGGTGTATCATTCATACTGACGCAGTCATAGTACTCATTACTAACTGCAACCCCTGATATAAACATTACTGCTTTTGCTGCAGCCTGATTGGCTACTGCAATAACGGATTGAGGAGGAGTCAGCAAGCACTCATATTCACCCAACATCTGCAAGCTTGTAATCAAACCTTTGCGACACTCTCCTGAAGACTGTTTCTCGTCTCTGATTTTACTTGGGCTGCATTCTTCCTCCTCCGTAAGTTCACCTTCCTCTTCTTCAATAATAATGGTGACTGCAAGGGTTGTAATAGACAACAACATGCACAAGCATGTATCCAAACGAGGTACAGGACCCTCACTAGGATCCCTTTCCTAAAAAAGAAATTTTGAATTAGCATATGTATGCAGGTTGGAATGAGTTAAATGCTTCCCAGATGGAGGCAGATTAAACCCTGGGTTTTTCAGTTACCTAAAGGAAATAAATACTCAAACAATAGTAAAGAAGAGTAAAAGTGAAGAGAGAGAAGAATGCTTAATATTCTTGCAAGGTATGTTTATCCAAATTCAACAAAAAGAGACTGTATTTTGAGTTGATAAATATCGTAAACGGTGTAAAACTGCCATGTGTGTCAAACTTCTTAAGAGATTGAACTTCAATGCTCCTTTTTTTATCCATCTGCCTCTAATCTTGGATTTAATTTTTTTTACAAAAAGAAGAAAAAAAAAGATAGTATAACCTTCACAAGCCAGCTCAAAGTTACCATACGATTATCACAAAACAGAAATCATTTAAGTTCTCTCAACTCAAGGCAATGGACCTGCTAATTAAGTAAATTGAAAAAGTGAAATCATTTCAGACAAAAATTAATGTCTAAAAATAAAGAGTATGAACAGCTAAACATGATTCATTTATCGAGATGCTAATTGATCCTACCCTCTGAATAAGTCGCAAAGCTGCAATCCACAAACCCAAAAATGTATTGTGCCAGGAGGTATCATTAACTGCCCGCAAAGATTTTATCAAACCTGCAGATAACTCTGGATCAATATAACTCTTCAGGAAACTTAGAATTTCAATTTAATTGAAGAATCACTCGAGCACCATAAAAATTGTTAGCTCATACAAATCAGACGCTCAACAGCACTAGTTGCCAGAACTTGTGAGCCATCCATGGCATCCTCCAGGAACAAATCGATGGGAAGCCACAATGCAGACCAATTAACACCATGAGATTGACCAGCGGAAGAAAATAGTGATCCAGAAGCCATTACATCACGAAACTCTAGCTGAGATGTTGTTTTTCCTTCTCGTGATAAAAGCCTATGTTTATCAGACGTCCAGTGCAGAAGGACCTCTGGAGTTATTAGCTTTGAGTTCCTCAAAACTACTGAGTTTGCTGCAAGTAGTTGTAACCGCTGGCCAAAACCTGCCCAGTGCAATGGCCTAAAAACCAGAAAGCATTATTGTGTCACATCATTTTCATTGATCTGTCAAAATTTTGCACTCGTTTAACATTAAATCAGTATACTTTATTCCAACAACTAACGGTAGACTCAATGAAACACGGCCTTTCTTAAAATCCATAAGCTTTTCTTTCCTCAAAAATCACAGATGACGGGGAGAGAGAGTAAACAAGGTTAGCAAGAATTATACTTCTTACATATTTCGATGGGCCAAGCACAAAATCCTTGCAGTTTTCTTATTTTGCAGAAACTGCCCAATTATCTCAATAGCCTTTGCAGTGTTTACTTTAAGCAGATTTTCACTGTTCTCAGTTCTCTTCTCACTAAAAGAATCATGAACATCTAGTTCCATGTCATGTGGTTGTGGCCTGATTAGCCACGCTGATCTCTCTTCTGCAGGAAGTACCAGCAATCCTTCATCGTCCAATGATGCATCAAGCAACTGCCATACAATTGAAAAGAATAATTCAACCATAAGAAGCCCAGGTTCACATGTTTGGAGACCAAATATCTGGGACAGATGAAGGACATCGTCAATGGTTTGCATGATCCTGAAATGGCATAAAATCATTCGTGAAGCCTTTTCCTTCTGTTGAATAAAATAAAAATCAGGTGGGTAGGAGATGAAACAAATCAAGGTGCAATAAGGTCGAGGCATTTCTTTCATTATTTTTTAGTGGGTAATTGAAAAAAAGAATTAAGGAATCGAAAGTTCAAAACTTTAATAAAGGAAGATAATTAAAAAGATTGCAGAGGTGAGCTTGATGTTACAGGAATTCTCTCTAGCAATTCCTTGTTTAAGGATGTCGTCAACAAAGGGAACTTGTTGAACCCTAGCCTTTTATAAGGTGATCCAGTACTCTAAAAATCTCAAGAAAGCGAAAGTCTCTTTCTTTAATTGGCAACTTGCCCCCACGAGGGTATCAATACTCATGATAAAACTCAAAATAGACTTTCTAGCTAGTATCTTTCTCCAGGATGGTGCATTATGTGGAAGTGGTTGACAATTTCTTGGCTTTGCTTAGAGCTATACGCCCGAATGCCTCTCAAGGCAAAAGTTAACCTCTAGGTTTACCATTAAGAAAGAAAATTGATTAAACCGGAAAGAGAGAATGAGGCTAACCACTACCACTATTATGCGCACGAGTAAAACACAATCAAATCTACCTTTGATAATTGGGTCCGTTGATTTGCGATGTTAATGAAAAGACATGTCTGTTTAGAAGTTCCAGGTAAAGCCTGTATGCAGCAGGTCGAAGTTTTCTATATGGAATTGCCCTGAAGTAAATCAGAGAAAAAATGCCACATATGTCAACTTTGGACAGTGAGAAGTGGATGAAAAAAACAAAACAAAAATATAAAAAATACAGGAAAAAAAAAGGAAGTAAAATAAAATATTGACGAGTTTCAGACAGCTTCCAAGAACGTCAGTATTTGATGCAAAATTGAAATGTTGGATAAGAGGCAACAGATACAGACTTGAACTTACTATCAACAATAGACAACTACAGCACAATGCAATTATGGACGATATGCAAGCAGAAATACACAACAACACACGAAAACTATGCATGAATTAAGACGTATAAATGTCGAAATGCATGTGTATATCTTCATCCATTTTTCTTTATGCTCTGTAACTTATTTCAACAAAGATCCACGCAGGTACATAAAGAACAATAAACAAACTCAATATATTACTTTGAACAACCCCAGAAAAAGCGTAATTAACATGCACTCAATATGACACATTCTGCATTAACAATGTCCCATGAATAAGATTTAAATAAAAATTCGAGGAAGCGAGGAAGCTTGGGGGGGTAGCAGAAACGAAACCTGGTAGAAAGAAGAGCAATAACCAGCAGGGGAGGAACGATTTTCGCGGTCATTGCCTTCTCAAGGAATTTCCACATGATCGGAACGTGATTGTCCCAACAAATATGAGAGACCAAGAGCTGGGCGAGCTCGACGGACGGCAAGGAAACGCCGGCCGAATTGAGGCTCGAGCTCAGCTGAACCGCCCAAAACAGTGGATCGCAGTTCTTGTCCTGCGCCGCCTTCGTCAGTTCCAACACCCTGTCCCATAAACCAGCTATCCCCTGCAGTTGACCTGGCGGTTGAGCGGAGACCGCCATGAGATCCTGAGCCACAGAACCTCTTCCTCAGCAAGAGAAACAGAATACTCGATCCCACAGAGATTCTTAAATCAAGGGATTAAGAAATGAAGAGTCACTGGATTGAAATTACTTGCGAAAATATTCGGGCTTCGTTCCTGGTTCTTCTGTATCTCTGGCTTCTGTCGCGCCCTTTGAATTTGGCCCGCGAAGTCATTTTTGAAGGCGCGTAGTCACAAGTCATAACTCAACACAAGGTCGCCTCGCGTAAAGAATCAAGGAAGAAAACCCTCCTTCAAGTAATTGAATCGATGAAATTAGATTTATGACTCGGCTCTCTAAATTCATTATTAAAGTTGTCAAGACAGGTCAAGGGAATTGGCAGATATGCACAATTTTATACGCCTGTTCATAATACTTTTTCATTTTTATTTCTCAAAAAAAAAAATACTTTTTCATTTTTAGTTCTCAAAAAAAATATACTTTTTCATTTTTAATAATTCAACTCCGCAAAGGGTGAGATTTCTTCTCGAAAAATATTTTTTACATATTATAAGTACTTCAGTAAAAAAAAAATGTTTTTTTAAGAAACTTTAGTAAAAAGTTTTTAACACTGAAATCATACTTGCTTTATACTTATCAAAGATGCTTTTAAAGTCCCTTCCATTACAACATGCGTCTATATCAGGAAACAAACATCACAAGAGACCTAAAACAGGCCCATAAATTGGCAAGACACCAATATCCGATAGGAGAGGTGCATTTTAATGGTTTGAATTCTTGAAAGGCTACGTAGATACAAAAGAACATGTCAACCTTCCCACTTCATTCCCCCCTTTTTCATCCAACAACCTCGCCACTCCCCCAGCAAAATGAGTACTGTCCATAGAAATTGCCGACATTGCAATGATCAATATGCCCTTTTTTCTTCCCAGCAGAAGATGAAAATGATAGGTTACTAAGTCTGCATTACTCGTCTCGAGTCAAGACACCAACACTTGAAGTTTGATCTTGACATCTCATAAAGTTGATCTGGAGTCATCTTCTCAAGATCTTTTGCACTATGGGAATCAAGATTGTGAGCATCATACTGGGTATGGGGAGGAGCAATTGACGATGTCATAACTTGTCCATGATGATCAAGACTACGCATTCTCTTGTACAATCGCATCACTGATACACAATTTTCATAGGGGTCGTGCACACCCTGCCGAATATCATACCTGCAAAACCACAGCCCTCAGAGATCAACCTTCACAAGCTAAAAACAAGATTAAAAAACATGTTACCACTACCATGACAACATTCTCCCATTTTCTACCCACATGATCAGATGGTTCATCTTCTTTATAACCATGCTACATAAATCAGATTTTTAATAATACACTCTTCATGGGCAAATGAATTTGATTCTTCAATATGGAAGATGTAGAACATTGGTATATTTACATTTCCTTCAGAAGACTAATTTCAAGTTCATTTCCTCAACCCTTACATTAACTGCTGATCATAAAAAAATAAAGTTCATTTTCCTTCATAAGGCTAATCATAGAATATTTGACTACAAACTGTTAGACCTCCTATCTTTAATACCTATTGTCAGAAGGAATAAGACTGGGCTGGGTTAAAACTAAGTTAGGGCTGGTAATATGGAGTCATTCAAATTATGTATTTTGGGCTGTCCTGTTACTAATGGTCTAGGGCCTATTAAGTAGTCGTTTAATGGTGGGTCTAGAAATAAGTAAGAGTCACATGTATTTAAGGAGTCTTGGAGGAAGGAAGGGGCATCTTGGTTAGAAGAACGTTGTTCTGGAAAAAGATACAACCCTCTTTAATTGGCTGAAATTATCAATACAAGAAGTAGTCTATTCATATCCTGTCTCTCAAGTTTGAAACTTGTCCTTAAGGAAATCAACCGATATCTTCCACATTGGTATCAAAGCAACTACAATCCTTGGAAGGTTAAGCAAAATGGCACAAAAGAAGATTGAAGAACGCTTGGAAGCTACAGACCAAGTAATCGAAGATATGCAGAGCAAAGTACAGAGGATTTCGGTCTTGGAACAAACTATCGAGCAAATGAACAAATGTATGGAAAAGATTTCATGTATGGTGGAAGACACACAGCGAAGGTCAGCGTCCATACTCCTCGAAACTCCAGTGGGAAGACATAAGGGAACGAATCTGGACAAAAAGAGTGGAACAAGTCAGAAGAGAAAGCACCCAGAGGGCGAAGAATTTGTTCTAGAGTTGGAAGAAGAAGGCACTGGCCTTTTTGAAGAGCAACGACAAAACCGTGGAAATGCCCATCTTCTCAGGGGAACATTCGGACGCTTGGTTTTTCAAGGCTGAAAGATATTTCCAAATTCATCAGCTGTCGGACAAAGAGAAAATGACCTTAGCAGTTGTAAGTTTCAAAGGAGAAGCACTGTCATGGTATCAATGGGCAGTTCAAGAATTGGGAAGATCTAAAGGAAAGACTTTTTAATATGTTTTGGCCATTACAAATGGGTAGTTTGTGTGCACGCTTCTTGGTAATCAAGCAAAAGAGTTCAGTTGCACAGTATCGACGAGAGTTTGAAGAACTGACAGCACATCTTCCTCATCTGATCGAGGAAGTTCTGGAAAGTACTTTCTTAAATGGACTTAATCCATTACTTAAGGTTGAACTAAGGTGTTTAGGGTTTAGGGTTTAGGGTTTAGGACTTAATCCATTACTTAAGGTTGAACTAAGGTGTCTAGCCCTAGTGGGCTTGGAACAAATTATGAAAATGGCCCAATTACTTGAAGATTGCAATTTAGTTTGGGAAGGAGATCAATCTATTGAGCCTAGCAAGAAGGAGGCCCAGTCAAAGTCTCATTATAAGTCAATAGATCATGGGAAGATTCAAACGATCACACTCGTAGGAAAGACGGTACCTCATCAAAAGGAAACCAACTTCAAGAGATTAACAGATGCTGAAAATCAAATTCAAAAGGAAAAGGATCTCTGGTTTAAATGCGATGAGGAATTCACTGTGGGTGACAAATGCAAGAACATAGAGTTAAGAGTTATGTTGATCCAAGAGGAGAATGGGGCCAGAGAAATGGAGATTGCTGACATTCCCCCAACTGAGGAAGCAATGCAAAGCATAAAGGTAGTTGAACTATCGATCAATATCGTGGTGGGATTTTCCACCCTAGTACCATGAAGCTTCGAGGAACCCTCGAAGGAGTTGACATTGTCGTTTTGGTTGATTGTGGGGCAACAAATAATTTTGTGTCTCAAAAGTTAGTAGAGAAGCTAAATTTACCCCTTAGTGAAATATCTACCTATAAAGTGATTATGAGAACAAGGGTCGCTTTCAAAGGAAAAGACATCTGTAGGTAACTGAGTTTGCAAATTAATGACCTTACTGTGACGGAGGATTTTATCCCCATTGAGATGGGAGATTTGGATATCGTTTTAGGAATGTAGTGGTTGAGATCATTGGGATCCATGGAAGTTGATAGGAAGGCCTTGAAAATGACATTCAAGGCAAGAGAGGCTACTATTGTACTCAATGGAGACCCGAAACTCACTCGCTCTAAGATTTATTTTAAGCGCTTGGCGAAAGAATGGACAGAGGAGGATTAAGCCTACTTAGTTGAACTACGGGCCTTGTCAACACAAGACCATATTGAAGGAAACCCGGCCACCAAATCGATGGATAAGTTACCAAAAAGCATTGCAAAGCTGGTGGAAGAATATTCAAGACATTTTTCAGGATCCAAGTGGATTGCCACCACCAAGGAAAGTGGATCACCGAATACAGTTGAAAGATGGTCAATAATCGGTGGACGTGCAGCCATATAGGTACTCTTCTCATCAGAAAAATGAGATAGAGAAAATGATCAATGAGATGTTGAATTCAAGAATCAAACAGTCAAGTTTAAGCCCATTCACAAGCCCAGTATTGCTAGTAAAAAAGAAAGACGAAAGTTGAAGATTGTGTGGATTATAGAGCACTTAACAATGTCACCATTCCGGATAAGCTTCTCATTCCGGTAATTGAAGAACTTCTTGATGAACTACATGGAGCTTGGGTATTTTCCAAATTGAACCTAAAATTTGAATAACATCAAATACGAGTAAGAGAGGAAGAAGTGCAAAAAACAACTTTTCGAACAGATGAAGGACATTACGAATTTCTAGTAATGCCTTTTGGCTTGACCAATGCCCCGACTACTTTCCTGTCACTGATGAATTAGGTTTTTAGACCTTTCCTCTGCAAATTTATTCTGGTCTTTTTTTATGATATACTTGTGTACAGCCTTGAAATGAATTCTCACAAGACACATCTGGCGATGATCTTTAGCCTCCTCAAGGACCATTCTCTCAAGGCAAACTTCAAGAAATGTCATTCTGCAAAGGAACGAATAGAATACTTAAGGCACTGGGTGTCCAAAGAGGGAGCTAAAGCTCATGGAGAAAAGGTAAAGGCAATGGTACAGTGGCCAATACCAGCTAACCTCAAAGAATTAAGGGAATTTCTCGACCTAACGGGATATTACTGAAGATTTGTGGCCAAGTATAGGAAAATCACAACACCCTTAACTCAGCTATTGAAGAAGGATGCTTTCAAATGGTCTAGTGAGGCACGGAAGCGTTGAATCGACTCAAAACGGCTACGGTAACACTACCAGTTCTATCTTTACCTGATTTTAGCCTACCATTTGTAGTGGAGAATAGGGGTGATCATCGATCGGTCGGTGTCGGTTTTGGGCTCAAACCGACGCCGACCACCGACAAGTCGGTTTCCGACTGTCAATGGATGTCGGTTTCAAGAGCTATGTGAAATCGACCGATCGACCACAAGCAAATATCGGTCGGTTTCGATCGGTTTTGGAACTTCGCCGGAGTTGTGAAAATACAAAAGAGGGTGTGTTGAATCTGTTGATCGAAGAAAAGATTGATAAAACCGAATAATAGAGAGAAAAGAGATGAGAACGGAGAAGAAATAAAAGTTAAAAAACCATAATAGTCTGTGGCGGCGTTAAGCTCCGACAAAGGAAAAGTGTGATTCCGGCGAGGCGAAGACTCTGATTTTGCCAACAAAGATAAAAAGAGAGTGAAAGAGAGAGAAAGAGAATGAAGAGGAAGAGAAAGTAGTCCGTGGCGGCGTTAAACTCCGACGAAGGAAAAGCGTGATTTTCCGGCGAGGCGAAGACAAGTTTTGCAACAAAGATAAAAAGAGAGAGTGAAATGAGAGAAAATAACGAAGAGAAAGAGGAAGAGAAAGTAAAGAAGGGAGAGAACTAAAGCATCTGCATTTGAGAAAAAAAATAATAAAAAGGTTTTTTCTCGAAAACATAAATAATGAGTACCTATCCTATATAGGATTATAGGTCATCATTATGAAAGGAGGAATGGATGGTGTGTCAGGCGGTTGATTTCTTTTCATTTACTTTACTTCTTTTTTTTTTTTAAATTAATGTGTGTCGGTCAGTTCGGTCGGTTTGGGCCTTTTTAGGCCCACCGACCGACCGACTAGTCGGTTTTTCGACTCCGACTGAAACTTCTAGAAAACCGACCAACCGACGTCGGTTTGGTCGGTTTCGATCGTTCGGATCGATTTTTCGGTCTACAATGCTCACCCCTAGTGGAGACGGATGCATTAGGAACAGGATTGGGAGCTATTTTGTCAAAAAACAAAGGCTCGTTGCTTTCTTTAGACACACTCTATCTGCTAAAGGTCAAATCAAGTCGGTTTATGAAAGGGAGTTGATGGCCATCGTTTTATCTATACAACAATGGAGACCCTATCTACTCGGACAAAAATTTATCATCAAGACTAATGAAAATGCTCTAAAAAGTTTGTTGGAGCAACACGAAGTTCAACCAGAAGATCAAAGGTTGTTGTCTAAGCTGTTTGGTTATGATTTTGAGATCCATTGCCGCCCGGGACCAAAAAATAAGGTGGTCGATGCCTTGTCAAGACAACCACCGATGGCCATGCTTGCTGCAATCAACATGCCCCCAATTTTGGATGTTACGGTGGTCCAAAGAGAGGTATTACAGGATGACGATTTGAAGCAAATTATTGAAAAGCTAAGGGAAGATCTGGATAATGTTCCAAAATTCTCCTAACATCAAGGAAATCTCATGTACAAGAACAAGCTAGTACTCTCTAAGTCATCATCACTTCTAGAATCAATACTTAGAGCCTATCATGATTTGATTTTAGGTGTTCATTCGGGATTCCTACGTACTCACAAAAGGATGACTGGCAAAATATATTGGGAAGGAATGATGTAGAAAAATGTGTAATGTGCCAAAAAACAAGACACTATCTATTTCTCCAACTGGTTTGCTACAACCCATACCGGTTCCTATTCGAATATGGGAGGACATTTCCATGGATTTCATAGAGGGGCTTCCACGATCGGCAGGGTTTCACACCATATTTGTTGTGGTGGATCGATTAAGTATAGTCATTTCCTTCCCCCCCCCCCCTTTTAGAAAAAGAACAACTTTCATTGAGAAAAAATGAAAGAATACAACGGCATCCAAAAAAACCAGCCCACAAAAGGGAACCCCGCCAAAGAAAGGGGCTCCAATCAAGGTTAATAAGACCTATCGGATAGTACAAAAAGCCTTCGAAATCGAAGCTCGGAGAGAAACATGAAATCTAATGAGGGCCCATACATCCGACAGGAGCCTCTCCACTCCCCTAAAAACCCTATTATTTCTCTCCCTATAAACCCAAAAAACATAACACACCCCGGCGAGCCATAACTCCCTCCCCTTTTCTCTGAATAGTGCATGGAAGAAGAACCCCTCTATCATCTCTCTAAGGTCCCTGAAGCTCCTACCCTACAACTCGAAAGCCTCAAAAAACGAACTCCAAACTGAACGAGTAAAGGCACAACTCCACAAAATGTGATCCAAATCTTCCTCCGCCCTCCAACATAGAATACAACAAAACAACCCCACCAACGAAGACTTCTTTCTCATAAGATTGTCAAAAGTATTAACTCTTCCATGAATAACTTGCCAAGTAAAGAATCTAACCTTCTTAGGAATTTTTCACCCTCCAAAGAATAGAGAAAATAGACTCCCTACATGGGAGAGGGATTTAACAACCACAGAAAGAAGGAACTATACGAGAAGCCCTTAAACCTAATACAATCACCTTGTTTTTCGTGGAAGATAATCAATAAAGATTAGGAAACTTGGAGCAAAGGGAACTATCCCCCACCCAATTATCCTCCCAAAAAAAAGTATCTCTCCCATCTCCCACTACACAATGAACCATACTCGAAAAGATCGGGAACTTGTAAACAATATCTTTCCATGGATTTCTGGCCATGCCTTTAAACCCACCCGACAGCCACTCAAAGGGACGATAGTCGTACTTACTAACAATTATTTGATGCCATAAGGAGGTCGACTCAAGCGAGAATCGCCATAACCATTTAGCTAGCAGCGCACTATTTCTTAGATTCAAATTTACTAGCTCGAGGCTGCCAAGACCCACAGGTTTGCTCACTGTCTCCCATCTGACTAAGTGATCTCCCCTCCTTCCACTCCTTCCCATAAAAAATCTCTCATAAACTTCTCCAAAGTTCGACACACAGACCTAGAGGCTCTAAAAAGTGATAAGTAAACTGGGACCCCGCTTAACACCGGACGATCAAGGTAACCCTACCTCCTTCAGAAAAGAAACTTTTCTTCCACAAGGCTAATTTCTTTCTCACCTTGTCCACTACCTGGGTCCAGAAATCAGCTTTTTGGATTATGGCCTAAAGGCAACCCAAGATAGGAGGAGGGAAGAGAGCCTACCTCACATCCAACAATGTTAGCAAGTCTTTCCACTCTCAGTAGGACAGGATAGGTTTATCACCTGGCACTACCTTCCTATGAAGCATCCATTTACGACCAAGACTGTAGCCTATGAAGCACAAACACGTGAAAATGGGGGGAGAATCTGTGTCGGACACGGATACGTCCGGACACGCGCCAGACACGTGTCGGACGCGCAAAATTGCGTGTCCTATTTTTTTTTTTAATTATGGACACAATGGGACACATCGGGCCACGCCAACGGACACGCACGCTGGGCTATTTGGGGCTTCTGTTTAATTTAAAAAAAAAAATACAGAAACCCTACCCCTTTCTTTCAAAAACAGAGAGCTTCACGATTTCTTCTTCCCTCCGGCGCCGTCAACTGTCTTTGTTGCCGCCGTCTTCGCCATCGTAGCCGCTAATAGCTCCAAAAGCCGCCGCTGTCTTCTCCAAAGTCGCGGTCGAGAGTTGCCCACCCACCCACCTTTTTCTTCTCCAAGTTGCGATCTTTTTCTTCTTGCGTAAGTTTAGGTTAGGTTTTGTTTCTGTTTGTTTTTGGGAAAAAAACAATTTTTACCCCTGAACTTTGCAAGCTGTATCAATTTTAACCCTAAACTTTCAATTTTATCAAATTGAACCCCAAACTTAACAAATTGTATCAATTTGAACCTCCAACTTGCATAAATGTTACAATGTAGACCTTTGGCCAACTTTTCATTTGAATTGCTACTAAAACATGTAATTGAAAATTTCATTTTCTTTTTTTTTTCTTTTCTTAATTCACATTGCATCTGAGTTAGTGTTTTGTGAGAAATTTGTTGAAGAAAAAACTCTTTAAGAAATCAAATATCTCAAACTATCCTTCTCATTATTATTAAAAAAATCACCGAATTATTGGCAACAAGAAAAATCTAGCAAATATGAAAAATAAAAAACTCGAAATTTCTTTATTTTTGTTTCCTAGATTTGTATATTTTTCTAATTAGCAAGAAAAAAAAACATTAATAGAAGGGAAAAAAACCCACAGTTCTTAGCAACAAGAAAAAACCAACAAATATTTGTAGATAAAAAACTTCTCAAATTTCTTTGCTTTCGTAATCTTAAATAGCAGCAAAAAAAAAAAAAAAAACCCTCACAAAGTTCTCAACAACGAGAAAAAATCATCTAAAATAAAGTTTCTTTAATATTTTATTTATAAGAAACCAATTCAAGTGCAATGTGAATTAAGAACAAAATAAGAAATAATAAATTACGTACGGTGGTTCAAACGAATAATTAACCAAAGGTATACATTGTAACACTTATGCAAGTTTAGGGTTAAAATTGATACGATTTGATAAGTTTGAGGTTCAATTTGATGAAATTGAAAGTTCAGGGTTAAAATTGATACAACTTGTTAAGTTTAGGGTTCAATTTGATGAAATTGAAAGTTCAGGGTTAAAATTGATACAACCCCCAAAGTTTAGGGGTTAAAAATGATTTTTTCCCTTTGTTTTTTTAAAAAACTCCTTTTAACTTAAAAAGGCTTAAGATTTAAGCCACAGGCCCAACCCAATTAAATTAAAGAGTCTTTTTGAATTTAAAAAAATGGAAGGATGAAATTAAAAAAAAAAAAAATTATATATGTATACTAAAAAAATTTTAAAAATTTTGTATATATACTAAAAATTTTAAAAAAAATTATATATATACTAAAATAAAAAAAAAATTATATATATACTTAAAAAAAAAAAAAAAAAAAAAAAAAAAAAAAAAAAACAACGTATCCGTATCTTAGTTTTTTAGAAATTGACGTATCGTCGTGTCCTGTCGTGTCCCGTGTCCGTGTCCGTGCTTCTTAGACTGTGGCAATTGTGTTCATTTGCGAAGTTGTACGACTGCATGGTTTCCCTCAGACGATTGTATCAAATAGGGACAAGGTGTTCATCAGTAACTTTTGCATGGAGCTTTTTCGAGTTCATGAAACACACGTTAAAAGGAGCACTGCTTACCATCCACAAAAGGATGGACAAACAGAGAGGCTGAATCACTGTATTGAAACTTATTTGAGATGTTTTTTGTGGGAAAAAGCCAAAGACTTGGAATGATTGATTGCCTTGGGTCGAGTATTGGTACAACACAACATACCATGTTTCCATCAATACCACACCATTCCAAATCATCTATGGCCGAGCTCCACCACTAACGCTCAATTGTGGAGTACAGAAAACATCCAACATAACTCTTGACCAGGAGCTGAAGGATAGAGACTAGGTTTTGGAAAACTTAAAAAGCAATTTGATCGAAGCTCAAGAAAGAATGAAGAAGCAAGCAGATAAGAAGAGGAGAGAATGAGAATATCAGACTGGGGATTATGTATACCTCAAACTGCAACCCTATCGACAAACATCCCTGGCTAAGAAGAGAAATGAGAAGTTATCTCCCAAGAATTTTGGGTCATATCTATTACAGCACATAATCACCTTCATTCTTGCATATATCTCTCATTAAATCATGCCTTGATTTCAGCTCACTAATTGCAAGGATTTGTATATTTATTTTCAGTTTTGTCTTACCTTATTTGCATCCATATTTTGTATACAAAAAGGGCAAAAATTGTATCAATTGTAAAGAAAGGAAATTCAGAATTTTTCCAGTGTTTACAATATCAAATTGAAGAGCGAGTAGGATCTGTGGCATACCAATTGAAATTACCTTCAGAGTCTACCTTACACCCAGTGTTTCACGAATCACAGCTTAAGAAAGCTATTGGAAATCCTTAGGAAAATGCATCAATACCCTTGCTGATAAATGATGAGCTTGAATGGGTAGCTGAGGGAATGGGAAATCTTAGTTTCCTAGAAGCATCTACCAAAGCATGAGGCAACTTGGGAATCAACTCCTACCATTCGGCAACAATTTCCAAAATATCACCTTGAGGACAAGGTGTCTTTGACCCCAAGGGTCATGTTAGGCCTCATACCTTTAATACCAATGTCAGAAGGAATAAGAATGGGTTGGGTTAATACTATGTTAGGATGGGTTAAAACTAAGTTAGGGCTGGTAATATGGAGTCATTCAAATTATGTATTTTGGGTTGTTATTAATGGGCTAGGGTCTATTAAGTAGTCATTTAATGGTGGGTCTAGAAATAAGTAAGAGTCACTAGTATTTAAGGAGTCTTGGAGCAAGGAAGAGGCATCTTGGTTAGTAGAACGTTGTTTTGGGAAGAGATACAACCCTCTTTAATTGGCTGAAGTTATCAATACAAGAAGTAGTCTATTCATATCCTATCTCTCTATAAATTTGATCCTCATTCCTTAAGGAAATCAACCAATACCTTACACAAAGATTCTATGATGATGTGTTGGATACATTTTCTCGTTCTTGTGGGCATCTAAGCTGCCTTAGATATCTAAGACAAGCTCTATAAACAATAGGAATAAATAGACCCGCATGTCTCCTATGCAAATGACCACCAACACTGGACCTCATGTTTTCCAAAGCATTTCAAAACTACAGGAATTCTTTAATCCTCGAGCCAACCTAATACCAATAGTAACAAATATTAAGACCCAACATGAATGATTTGATTTAAAAAGAAAAAAAATGCAGCACGATCTCAATAATTCCATCGGTATCTTTCACAAAACCCCTTCCCTTACTGCTCGCTTAGATCCTCTCTGGTTGATGGTTTTATAGTCTAGCAATGGACGAATCCTACAAGCCTACAAGAGCCTTAACTTGGCTCTTAGATCAGTCTTGAGAGGAACAACAAAAACTCCAAAAACCAGTCTGGGACTGACTGTAACTATTTGGAGATAAGGCATACCACCCCCACTTGGAGTGATTTGTATAGAGCTTTACGAAATTTTTCCTCTTCTTTTATTAATAAATAATAATCTTGATAGAGGTCGTTTTTCACATACCCGAGGCCGAGGTTAAGGTTTTGGCTGGATGATATCTTACTTCCCTTGTCCTCTATTTTGTGGAGGTTAATGAGGTTTTTTATGTTTGTTTATTTAAAAAAAATATTTACTTCTGTTGAATAGAAACAAAAAATTGCTCTATTATTCTTTAAAGCAATTTTTTTTTGAGAGATTCTTTAAAGCAATATGAACCACAGTTAAAGTATCTTACCCCAAATATGTTCCAGTAAGGTACTTGAGAGAATGGCTAACCAAATTTGTTTTCATCAATGGATGATATCTAGCAGTGTCCCTGCAGAAAATATTTCAGGCAAAAGGTGCATATCTAAGTATAATGCGCACAAAAAAGAAATTATTAAAAAAGGAAAAGAAAAAGAAGAGAACATCATGTAAAATTCAGAGCAAAAGCATATTGTTTTCCCCCAACGGTGGGAATTATTACCAGAAAAAATAACGTGCAGGATCAAAAAGTAGTAGTTGATTGTTTTTGTCCATCTCATTTCATCAGATCACTTAAAAGTTCAAATGCATATCGTTTTCAATAAAAGTGAAAACTACTCCACACATAATTACAACCCCAAGTTAGTGAAAATTCACCTTAACATATGATCAGGATAATTCATTCTCAAGCAATCTAAATCATGCTCCAAGTCATGGCCGACAAGAAGCCTAGCTTTACCACCATTCAGTCTCAATCTCCCAATGGATTCTCCATTTAACAAGATTCTGAATACTTTTTCTTGGACTTCTTTCAGTGGCATCGCATACCTCATATGTTCTTCCGTTAGCCCAGTAACTTCATGCCTACAACATTACCAGGATATGAGCAACTAACACTTAACAGGCTAGTTTTAGCTCAGGCTGGTTTCTAGAAGCTAAAACCTTCTTTAAAGAGCAAGACAATGGCACAGACAAATACCTGTAATTCGTGATAGGTATTTGTGGTTGCACAAAAGTATTGAAAATCAATTTCTCATCTTCATCAACAAGGCAGATCCTAACACAAAGGTCCAATGTGCCATCACTTCCACCGCCAGCCATTACACAATCCATAGCTATTGCTCCAAGGCCTCGATCAGAACGGTCTTCATCATAACAATCTGATAAATCAGTTGGCAATAGACTTGTTCCCTACAACAGAGTCCCAATCAAATTTGAAATGCATGTATGATATCATAATAAATGGCTCAGATATTGTGCATTTTAATAAATAATAATCTTGATAGAGGTCATTTTCAATAAAAGTCCAAATGCTTTTTAGGGGTGTGGAGGGACCTGCAGTTGAGGTTTTGGATATTGTGCATCTTAATACCTTGTTGTAGGCATCAGTCTCTCCTTTGTTTAGTAATAATCAGCTAGGTCTTGTTCTTTTGAATTGGAGCCATTTTCTTAGTTAGTGTTGGACTCCTTTTGGGGGCTAGATTTTTTTTGTATGTCCATGGAATCAAAGTAGGTTTTTTATCAAAAAAATAATAATAATAACAATAATAAATGGCTCAATTTCTAAATAGACCCGTAAATATATACTGCCAGTAACCTTATTATTTTTATGTGAACTTAGAACTCAAGGACACAATTGTACAACCTACAAAAGATATCTTGTTCAAAAGGTCATTTTTTATGAGAATTGAGAACTACCAGTAACCTTATTGATTTTCATATATGATACATAGAGCACAAGCAACTTACTTGGTGAACAGGTGCTGTTAGGCGGCAAATTCCTTGGTGCTCACTGAGAGATCTGCGGCCATCAAGTACTCTCAAACAAAGCCCACAACCTTGCTCCAAAAAAACTTTTGAACAATTTGATTTTGAAAGTGGACCTAAAATAATGGATATAATAAGATGGTGTTATGATATATTACCACAAAAAATACACAAAACTATCTCACCGTTTAGATGTTCCCTCAACGATTCAAATGATTTGCAGTGCTTTCGGCAGACCCCACATCTAGGCTGATGAACAGAGTGATATGAAACTCTCATATGCTCAATAAGATGCTCTTTCTTCTTATATTGCTTGTAGCATGCAGAGCATTTATGTCTATAAACAAATATACAGTATAATATTCATTGTGAAGTACTCAATAAGAGTAAAACAAAAATTACAACCATAGCAGAGGGTTAAATGAAAAGATGCCAACCTTAGACATTCTTTGGAGATGGTCGAAGTTGCCATGATAGTTTTCTTCTTTTCTAATGAGAAGGAAATCAAATTCAATTTAGCTAAAATAACATCACAATGTCATTAAGAATGGCCAGTCAACAACATTACATACCGTAGAGATACAATAACAAAGGAAAATCCTCTCGCCAGAAACGTGCATACTTATTGGGTTAGGATATTTTTGGGAGTGAAATTAATAAAAATATATGTATATTAAAAAAAATCCAAAAGAAAAAGATGTTTTGAAAATGTGTCATTTCCGAATTCCACCTTATCTTGACCAATTTGGTTAGAAAACAAAAGAAATTTTACAGATAAGAGAAAAAATGTACAAAATACTTGGAATGGAATCAAATACTTTGCTTTTTGTTGTAAGAATGCGAAGCAAATAGAATTTGCCACCTTTGTTGCCTCTTTAAATTCTTAATGAATAGAGTCAAACTTTAGTGATTAGAAGGATGCCTTATCCCAAGAGAACTGAGAGAATGTTGCCTCCGACTACGATAGACACTAGACGGAAGAAAAGTGAACGATGGCTGAAAGAAGAACTACGAAGAAAATCGAAAGTAAATCTTTATCCTGCGAGTTCGACAAAGAGAAGGAAGGAAGGATTATTAAAATTGTGGAAGCGCACCTGAATAGATCGTTCGTGGTCTCTGCAGAAGTAGTAATACTTTGGTTAGTGGACGTCCCACAAGTTTTTTCGAAAAACCTACTGCATGGAGGCTTTATATGATTCAAGAAGGTTTTATTAAAGTTTAATCCCTTATCGATTACGTCTATATAAACTTTCAAAAGTATCCGATAGATTTCTGAACTTTCAATTTTGTATCTAATAAATCTAACACAAGGTTTTTAAAAATTAATCAATCTATGAGATATAAAATTGAATTTGATGTCTATTGGAATCCTAAACTTTCAAATTTTGTATCTAGTAGGCCTCTGAATTTTAAAAAATAATTTTGTATCTAGTAGGCCTCTGAATTATAAAAAATATCGAATAAGACAAGGACTTTTTGTTTTTTTTTAAAGAAAAATAAGACAAGGACTTTAGACATCTAATTGAAAGTTCAAGGACTTATTGGACACAAAAGTGGAAGTTTAGGATCTATAGGATACTTTTTAAAGTTCAGATACTTATTTGAAACAAAATTGAAAGTTCAAAGACCTATTTGACACTTTTTAAAGCTCAGAGACCAAATTGACGCAATCCTGAAGGGACTAAACTTGTAATTTGATCATTCAAAAAACTACCCATAAGAGAGGAAGCTATTTCTTTTTTTTTCTCTTAAAAAAACTATAGAAGAGTTTTGAACGAGCAAAAAGAAACTAGTGGTATCATCCGGAGAAAATTACAAGGATGAGAAGACTTTTCTAACATTAAGAAAGTTTAACATTATTTTTAACTTTCAAAAAAAAAAAACTTAACATTATTTAAATTTAAAAAAAAAAAGTTCCAAAAAATTAAGATTTAGATAAACATCTTTATTTTATTTTATTATGCTCTTTGAACCTGAATTAAAGATAAAAGAAAAAGAGCCTAACCTCTTCTTTCCACTCTGAATATCAATGAGAATGGAGTTTTATTTCATGCTTTTAGATATGTGCATGGTAATAGATTCATAAATTGGATCTCAATTTAAACAATTGTTCAAAAATGTGTTTGATAATATATTTATAAACTATTTTTACCAAAACATTAGGTTGAATATAAACTATTATTATTTAATTTATAAACATGTTATATATTATAAATTTTGTATGATTATTATTTTACAATATCATATCACTTATAATACATTAAACAAATTGTGTTTAATTTCATAAAAATGAATTGAGTTTATAACATGAAATATTATATTTATCAAGGTTTTTATCTTTTCTTTTTTTTAAAAAAAAATTAATTATGCATTTAAAAATTACAAATTCAAAATTTGGATACATTAAAAACCTAAAAAAAAATTGTTTCTTGAATTTCTCCTATTTGAATCACAAGATCCTCAAACAGTTTTCAAAAACACATCTATCAAACACATATTCACTTAATCAAAACAGAATATGGATTGTCTGCCAAACAAGTTTCCATATTTTAATTGTTTCTTATAAAACCTATATCTTGTAAATTTTTTATATGGGGTTGTGAATTTTGTTGAAAGAGTTTTATTTGTAAATTTGATATTGATTATGAGAAATTATTTTATTTTGTTATTTTATTGTTGCCAAATTTGTAAATAAATTTTGGTTTATCTTTTGAAAATATTTTGTGATTCGAATTTATTTCAAATTTTATGAATGAATTTTAGAAAAACTTGATTGTTTTGAAAGTATTTACATTTACAAAAGTGTATTATTCAGTATTTGAATTATTTACTATTTGTTGACTCAAATCTGATTTGATTTAGTTTTAAAAATAACTAGCTATCTCCTTAGATATACTCTCCACCCGTCGGAAATGTTTGATCACCCCTACCTCCTCTTTTTTTTTTCTTTTTCTTTTTTTTTTTTAGTTCACCCCTACCTTCTTTATTACCTTTTTCAGCATCAAAGAAATGACATTTCATACAAAATAAAATCATTTATAAACTGCTTTGGAGATATATTCCTAAGACTCATTTTTATGATGAAAACTTTCCCACAAATTAGGTTAAAAATATTCGATTAAAATATCATTTTGGTCCATGTACTTACACTATATCTTAAAATTAGTCCTTATTGTTAGTTTGAGATTAATTTTTATCTAACTCGATAAAAGAATAATAATAATTTTCATTCAAGAAAAGGCACAATGTGAATATGTTTTTCAAATTTTTAGACAAAATGCATATATAGAGGCTAAATTTTTTTAGCAAAATTTAATCATAAATGAACTGTGAGGGCAAATTTTGAGATATATTGAAAGTACATAGGTCAAATTTAGACATTTGAAAGTTTAGGGAGACAATGGAAAGTAGACTAAAATAGAACAAGTGGACATTTGAAGGTACTGGAGAAGTTAGTCCAAGACCAAAATGATATTTTAATCAAATTATTTCAATCCCATGGGCTAAGAGGGTCTTAGTGTATATCATGAAAAATTGCATACATTTCCTTCTGAAAGATAGCCACAGCCTCATTTCCCTAAAAGGTCCCTTTTTCAAGGTGGCACTCTTCCATGAATGATGAAGTCCAACAGATATCAAACCCAACTATAAAATTTTCCCATGAAAACAAGGTAAAGAGGCAAAGCATGAGCAATTGATTGAAGTCCTCTCGTGCTTTGTGGCAAAGAATAAGTCGTAAGGTTAAAGGCAAAAGGAAGGGTACCACCTTTCAACAGGATCGTGAGGATTTATCATTTGAAGAGCAAGCCAACAATTTCATTTCTAATGAGAAAAATAATTCAAAAGGGGCTTCGAAGGGCCTTAAATTTCAATTGTTAAATGCTGGAAATTTTGGGGAAGACATGACCGACTAGCTACAAGCCTGATATTGGAAACTGAATCAGATATTGGGAGGACAAATGTGCTGATTTGAGGCCATTAAGCATCCAGTTTGTTCTATGATAACTGAAAAGGAAATTCCATCAATGAGTGTTGGTGTACAAATAACCACTATTGTAACTTATCACCACGAAGAAATCTCTTTTAGAGAGAAGTTTAAGGATGGATGGATCTCATGAACAAATAAATTGGATGGGATTTTTTAACTCGGATGTCAAAACAGATGGTATTGGAACATTGACAGCTTTTGAACAAGTAATTAACAAAGATGATTTGAAAACGGAAGATAGAAGATGGTGGTGCTTACCCTCGTTGCTTACGTTCTCAGTCAAGTCATTGTTCTTCCTCTTAACAAATGTGAGAAGTTTCCTTAGAAAATCAGGCCTTTGAAATTTGGAGAAATTTGGAGAGTGGAGAACCGAAAAATGTTTCATGTCGTGTGACGCCCCAAGCCCTGGATTCAGAATTTGGATTAGGCACTTGACGGTCCCAACCTTCCCCTACGACCTGGCCATGTTACCATACTTGTCTGAAACTGCTTCTAAGAGTGAAGATTGTCCCCCAAAACCAACATGGAGGCCTTTTAGCATGTTTTGTCTTCACTCACATGTTTCCTAAGAAAATTCTCAGGAGGTCACCCAACATAGAACTTTCCATGCTAAGTGTCACGGTCATGCTTGTCCAGGGCGTGTTGCCCATGGTCGCATGCCCATGTCAACCCATTCCCCTAATGCTTTCATTATATGTATTTCCTTTTTATCGCTGGTTTATTTTCCCTTGCATTTTTCAAGTGTATGACTCCTCGTGATTTTGATGTTCAAGCCTGCCAAGGCTAAAATGTTTAATAATATACTATAGGGGGGTACGACTAGTTGTCAAGCCTTCCTACTCGGAGTTGTTCGCTATCAAGCTGTTGTTGTCCCTTTGCTAACTTGATAGCCCGCAACTAATATTCTTTCAAAATATTTTCAACCGTTTTCCAAAGCTTTTTCTCTAACCCCATTTTCTAAAACCGTTTTCCAAGAACGGGGGTGGAGGTTGCGAGATAGGCCCTTTGTGCTACCGGCGATCCGAAATTGAATTGGCTAACTTACTCATGGGCGAGAGTAAGTGCCGCACAATCGCTTGTGAGTCTGAAAGAGTGCGATTGTGACACTAAGCACACGAAACTTCGAAATTCCTATAATTGAGCCACCGAAAAGGAAGGTGCAACATGTTTGTATAGGTAGTTACTATCAATTCTTTTAAGCTTATCTTGACCATACTTTCATGTCCTCAAGATCTCTCTTATTCGAATGTGGTCTTAGTTCATTCATGTACTCCTTCTAACATCGGACGTCACATATTAACTATGCATCAAGGAGCCTAAATGGTGGAAAGGATTCTCACATAATTTCCTCAGTTTCATGATAATCAAAACCCTAAACTTGGATAATTATTCCTTGGGGAAGCAAATAAAGGTATTAAATATCTATTAAAAAGTTTGAAATCAAAAAATAAAAATGAAACTAAATATAAAATATATATTAAAAAAAATCATGAGAATCAAGGAATGGAAATGAAAATTTTCCTTTCAATTTTCATTTCCTAAAATGCAAGAATGGAATGAATTAGTGGGATCCACCACCAATTTAAAGAAATAATTTCATTCCTCTCCGAAATTCTCATCAATCTCCTCTTCATTCTTTAGTGTTTTTTTTTTTTTTTATTATTTTGAGTACATCCTCATTCTTTAGTTTGTAGGCTCTACAACCTTTTAATTAATTACTTTACAATCTTGCTTTCTCTCTCGTCTATAAATGAGACTCACAACCTTTTACAATTTCATTGGCAAGAAGGATACGGCATAAAATCTCTGTTACAAAAGAAATAGCTTGAATCTAATGCTAGGCATGCTTGATCAATGTACATCTTCTGTTTTTTTCCTTGGACTTTTTTTAATGAGAAAACGTGTTTTCATTAAGAATAAAGGAAAGAATACAGTTGAGCATACAAAAAACCAACCTAAAAAACCAAAATGCCTCCAACCCAAAAAAGCTATACAAAAAAGAGGTCCAATCTAAAAAGACCAAACCAAAAGGATAATTAAAAAAACCTTTAGTCACTCACGCCAAAAGGGAGACAATAAACCTAGCAAGAGACTATACCTCCTCCCAAGATCTCTAAAGCCCTTCAAAAACTCTTTTGTTCCCCTCCAACCACAACCCTCGAAAATTAGCAAAGAAATAAAACTGCCACAAGATGCACCTCTTATCACGAAGGTGGGATGGAAGAGCACTTCCTTCATCATCCATGAACACTTACTATTTTGGACCTAACTAACAATGAAGGTCTCAAGAAAACAAGTCAAAATCGAGGAAGCATATGGGTAGATCCAAAGAATGTGATTTGAACCCTTTGTTGCTTCTACACACTTCGCTTGCAAAGAGTACACCATTGTGAATCCATCAAAGAAGTGCACCTTCTTTTCTTGGGTACTTTGGCCTTTCATACTTTGGCCTTTCCATAATGAGGTGAATAAAGGAGAATGTGGAATATTGGAGCTACATAAAAGATGAAATAAGGAACTACAAGAAAACCCCTCTAAAAGGCAGGAGGACCACACACTGCCACCTAGATACAAATAGATCGAACCCGACAAAGCATGTAAAGAAGAAACATCAACAACCTTGCTATCTAACAAAGGCCCACAAAAACCCAAATCAAACGAACCCCCCAACCCCCGAGGAAGATATAGCTAAGGCCACCAAACAACCCTTCAAGGACAACAAATGGTAAAGACAAGGGAAAAATGCAGCAAAAGAGGTATCTCTGACCCAACAATTCTTCAAAAAAAAAAAAAAAAAGGTGTTGGGGCCATCTGTGACAAAACATTTCACAAAGCAGATAAAGAAGAACAGATGCCCTGAAAAAATAGTTTTCCAAAGGCTCCTAGATATGCCTTTAACTCCCCTAGATAAGGCCCATTCTAAAGGATGAGGGTTGTTTACAACCATCCTAAGCCACAAAGAGTTTGGTTCCAACAAGAAACTGTCACAACCACTTAGCTAACAATACCAAATTACGGAATCTGAGGTTACCTAATCCCAAACCCAAGGCCCAACCGACCTAGATAAAACCCCGTCCTAACTAAATGTGAACCCCCTGTTGAAGAAATTAGCACAAAAGGGGAGATACAAACACTTGGAAGAAAGAAACTTTTATTAGGAAAGTACAAAGATGGACACTCTTATGAAAGACTCTCTCACTTTCTCACACTCACTTGTGATGCTCTCTCCAACTTGTTGATTCTTATGGGGGACACTTCTATTTATAGGCCTAAGATCCTTGGAGCCCAAGCAACAAGATTTTTCTAGGCTCTTCTTGGATCTAAAATCATCCTAGATATTTCTATACTTATCCTTATCTAAAGGAATTCTTAGAATTCCTTGGAGCCTAAATAAAGGATAAGATGATTCTAGAGATTCTTTTAGGTATTTATTTACAATACTCAAGAAAAATCTAGAAAGAACTAATCTATACAAATGAGCCATTTATGGAGATACTTCAAGAACTTTCTAGATAGGTAGTGTTGCTTTATTTAACACTCCCCCTCAACACTAACTATTCTAGTTCTTTCGATCATCCCGAGTTGTTGTCGAAACTCAGCATGCTTCGATGCAGATAGTCCTTTGGTGAATATATCTGCAATTTGATCTTCTGTCTTTATTGGCTTCATTTCAATTTCTTCTTGAAGTACCTTTTCTCTGATGAAGTGATAATGTACCTCCACATGTTTGGTTCTTGCATGAAATACTGGATTCTCAGCCAAGCGTACTGCAGATTGATTGTCACAGTATAATGTCACTGCATAATTAACTTCTTGGTGCAAATCCTCCATTAGTTGCTTTAGCCACATATTCTCCTGTGCGGCTATGGCTGCTGCTCTATATTCTGCTTCTGTGGTAGACAAGGATGAAAATATCGATATCGGTATCAATATCGGTAATTAAGATTTACGGATATATCGACGGATATTTGAATATCGACGGATATTCCGAGAAAAATCACGGATATCACGGAAACTTGTAAAAATATTGTGAATTTTTTTGTGAAACTTTATAATAAGTTTAATTATGTAACAAACTATTACTTAAACCATATATCAATAATTATAAGACTAATATATGCATTAATACAATAATAAATAGTATTACAGATTGTAAATAAGTACAAACTTCAATAATTTTAAAATTTAGTCAACAAATATATGATTTATAATTCAATAATAACATGATGTGTTTTAGCTATTAAACCAACATTAATATAATTGATTTGGTAATTATAGTATTCTTTCCAATTCATTCTATCTTTAAAGTTTTTTTTTACAACTTTCTGTTCTTTCAATATAAAAATAATAAATAAAATAAGTAATACAAATTTATCAAGACACAAAAATCAAAATTATCAAAGATATACTATTAATTTTCTTTTAAAAGAGAGATGATTTTTATACTATAGTTAATAAACTAGAGATTATATTATTATATTAAAAAAAATGTGTATTTTATAGGTTATTAATCATGTTATAGAATATTTTTAAAAAATATATATTATATATTTCAAATAAATAATCTAAAATATTGTAAAAGTATAAAACATAAAATAAGAACTAAATAGAATTAAAAAAAAAAAAAAAGTGACTACATTTTAAATAGAAATAAAAACTCATGGAGAGGGAAAAAAAAGTGAATTTAAAAGGAAGTGAGAGAAAAAGGTGGGATTGTGAAAGAAAAATTACAAAAAGTAAAACTGAGCTGCCTTGGAATCAAACCCACGACCTTGAAAGAGACTGCACGCACAAATAACCAATCTAGCCACGTGCGTTTTTGTTATATAATAACCGAAGGAATATATAAATAAATAACAATATCGCCGATATTCGTAAAAAATCAGCGATATATAGCCGATATCGGCGATATTTGCGATATATCCACGATATTTTGGTAAAAACGATCTTACCCCCCCATATCCATATCGCACCCACGAGATTTTGGATATATCGGCGATATATCGCCGATATATCCCGATTTTTTCATCCTTGGTGGTAGATAGTGCAACTGTTGGTTGTCTCTTGCTACACCAAGAAACTGCTCCAGAACCTAGCTTGAACAAGTAACTTGTTGTTGACCGTCGTGTATCATGATCACCTGCATAATCAGCATCACAGAAACCTTCTAACTTGCAGTTATCTTCTTTCTTATATAGAACACCATATTCAATGGTTCCTTTTAGATATCTTAAAATTCTTCGAACTGCTTCGAGATGAGGCTTCTTAGGATTTTGCATGTATCGACTCATAACTCCAACAGAATATGAGATATCAGGTCTTGTTAGGGTAAGGTAGATTAAACTACCTACCAACTGTCGATACATCGTTGAGTCTGCAAGATCTTTACCTTCATGCATGCAGAACTTTTTATTAACCTCCATCTGTGTAGATATTGGCTTGCAGTCGCTCATTCCATATTTTTGCAGGAGATCTTTTACATACTTCTGTTGTCCAAGGAACAACCCTTTCTCCGAGCGCTCCACCTCTAGTCCGAGGAAGTGCTTCAATTCTCCAAGTTCTTTCATTTCAAAACGAACTCGGAGATTCTACTTTATTTGTTGAATTTCTTTTGTATGATCTCCTGTTATGATTAGATCATCCACGTAGACCAATATGATTGTGACCTTTGAGTCTTGGGCTTTTACAAATAAGCTGGAATTTGCCGGAGCCATTGTATAACCACTTTGAACGAGAAATTCTGCAATTTTTCCATACCAAGCTCTTGGTGCTTGTTTCAGACCATACAAAGCCTTCCTCAGCTTGCAAACATAGTCATGATGAGCTTCATCCTCGAATCCTTTTGGTTGCTCCATATATATCTCTCGATCCAGCTCTCCATTTAAGAAGGCGTTTTTAACGTCCATCTACCACAACTTCCAATCCTTACTGGAAGCAAGTGCTAATAAGACTCGAACAGTTGTGAGCTTTGCTACTGGACTAAACGTCTCATCATAGTCCAATCCATACTGTTGAGAGAATCTGCGAGCCACCAACCGAGCATTGTATCTCTCTATCGTCCCATCTGCTCGAGTTTTTATTTTGTAAACCCATTTACACGATATGGGTTTAACATCTTTAGGCTTTGGCACCAAGTCCCATGTTCGGTTTCTTCTTAATGCATCCACTTCTTCTTCCATGGCCTTTCTCCACTGGATACTTTGAGATGCTTCTTCATATGTTGTTGGCTTTTCAAATGTTGCTAATGCTGCATTCACGTACCTGGGATTTGGCTTTCTTTGTCTGGTTGATCTTCGTAATTGTGGCTCTTGATTATGTACGCCACTTCGTGTCCTTGACTGTTCTTCCTCTTCGTTGTTCTCTTCAGGAAGATCTTATTCTTCTTCTATTGGAGCTTGTTGCACTTGACTCATCTCATCTTTTAATCCATCCTTAAAAGACCTTTCGTCCGTAGGTGCCTTCTCTGATTCGGGTGCCCACCATAATGATGCTTCATCGAATATAACATTCCTTGATGTATAGCATCGTCCAGTGACAGGATCAATGCACCTCCACCCTTTTCTTTGGTTGTCATAGCCAACAAAGATGCACCTGATTGCTTTCTTGTCAAACTTGCTTCTCAGATGATCTGGTACAAATACATAGCATACGCAACCAAAGACTCGGAAATGTTTAACTGTTGGCTTGATGTTCAATAACTTCTCATATGGCGACTTGAACCCAAGCCCTTGTTGGGGAAGTCTGTTGATCACATGGGCTGCTGTTCTCATGCACTCAGCCCAAAATCTCCCTGGTACATTATTTGCATGTAGCATGCTACGACATACTTCCGCAAGATGTCTATTCTTTCTTTCAGCCACTCCATTTTGTTGTGGAGTGTTTGGACACGTCAATTGGTGACGTATCTTAAACTTTTGTAAATATTGGGAGAATTCATTAGACATATATTCTCCCCCGTTATCTGTACGGAAACATTGAATTTTCTTCCCCAATTCACCTTCAACTTGTTCTTTGAATTCCTTAAATTTTGTAAATGTTTCAGACTTTTCTTTCATAAAGAACACTCAAACATACCTGGAGAGGTCATCAATAAAGGTCACCATATAGCGCATGCCACTGATTGAAGGTTGCTTGACAGGACCAAATACGTCAGAGTGCACCAGCTCCAATGGTTGCTTTGCTTTGAATTTGGACTCCTCAAATGGTAGTTGACGTGCCTTCCCATACTGGCAACCAGCACACACCATGTCTTCTCTAATATCAAGTTGAGGCAACCCCTTGAGCATAGACTTGCTTATCATTATCTTCAATTTGTTGTAACTGACATGACCAAGTCTTGCATGCCACAAATCTGCTGTTTCATTCTTTCGTGTCTTATTCACATAGGCGGCTTCTGCTGACATGACATAGATGGAGCTCATTCTTCGTCCTTCCATTAGTGGCGTACCACTGAATTTGAGATCTTGGTACACCTTGACATCATTAGGTCCAAACACGACGAAGTTGCCTGATGATGTTAGCTGTGATACTGATACCAAATTCTTCTTCATTCCAGGTACATAAAATACATTCTCCAGCTCTACTTGCTTGGAATTGGAGCGAGGCATTATCATAGTTTTGCCAACATGAGCTATTGGCAATTTCGAGTTGTTTGCAGTCACGACAACTCGACTTCCTTTGTACTCAGATGTGTTTTGTAGCTTCTTTTTATCACCTGTCATATGGTTAGAGCAACCTGAATCAACAATCCAATCATTTTCATAACTTACCTCTTCTGCGTGGAGAGCTAAGTCTTCCTTCTTCATTGCATTGGATGTCGACTTTGAGTCAGGTTCTCCTAATGCCAAAAATGCTACTGCATCCCACTCTTCTTCACTAACACTCTCAACCTGGGAGGTGACTGCATTGCCTTCTGCTGATTTTTTCTTCAGACGACAATCTCTAGCATAGTGACCTATCTTGCCACAATTATAACATTCACCTTTTTTTCTATACTCATGTTTATTATTTTTGTTAGCTCCCCCTTCATGGGAGCGTTTTTGAGGTCCTTCATCTCCTTTTGATCCTACTTTCTTTCGATATTTTGGATGACCTTTTCTTTGGCCACTAAAGAGCGCTTCTTCATTATTGCTCTTTAATGTGACCCCCGACATTTGCTTACCCAATGCTTCTTGATCGGCAAGCAAATTTTCAAGGTCAATGAGAGAAGGTTGGACTGACCAACCTTGAACAGCAGCAATAAAACTTCTATATTCAGGTTTAAGACCATGAATGATAATCCTCCTCATTCTTGATTCTGAAATAGTAGCAGTAGGATCTAATTTAGAGATTTCACGGCAAAGAGTTTTTACCTTGTTGAAGTACTGATTGATAGTCATCTCCCTTTGAGTAACTGAAAGAAGCTCGTTCTCCAGAAACTGCAATCTCGCATCATTCCTCTTTGAGAAAAGTGAGGCAAATGTGTCCCATGCCGCTTTAGGCGTCTCTGCTCCCCTAATGTATTCCAACATTTCTTCATCAATTGTAGTTTTAATAGCAAACATGGCCTTACCTGCCTTGATCTTCCATTTCTTCAAGGTTGTAGCATCTTCAGGTGGCGTGACTTCAGTGCCTCCCACGACTTCCCATAAGTCTTGGCCTTGGAGATACGACTCCATGCACGTGGACCATGTTTTGTAGTTCTGAGTGTTGAGCTTCTTGATTCCTCCAACAACTTGAAGATCTCCCATCATCTTGTAGTGATGAATGCACTCCACGAGTAAGCTGTGTCCCAGACAACAAGCTTCACAGTCCTAGATTGTACGTGATCTTCAAAAGCTCCACCACAACAAGCTATGCTTGCTTGGCTCTGATACCACTTGTTGAAGAAATTAGCACAAAAGGGGAGATACAAACACTTGGAAGAAAGAAACTTTTATTAGGAAAGTACAAAGATGGACACTCTTATGAAAGACTCTCTCACTTTCTCACACTCACTTGTGATGCTCTCTCCAACTTGTTGATTCTTATGGGGGACACACTTCTATTTATAGGCCTAAGATCCTTGGAGCCCAAGCAATAAGATTTTTCTAGGCTCTTCTTGGATCTAAAATCATCCTAGATATTTCTATACTTATCCTTACCTAAAGGAATTCTCTAGAATTCCTTGGAGCCTAAATAAAGGATAAGATGATTCTAGAGATTCTTTTAGGTATTTATTTACAATACTCAAGAAAAATCTAGAAAGAACTAATCTATACAAATGAGCCATTTATGGAGATACTTCAAGAACTTTCTAGATAGTTAGTGTTGCTTTATTTAACACCCCCTCCCTCTCTAGCACTTTCCCTCAAGAAATCATGCATAAATTTTTTCAAGTTCTAACTAACGCTCAACAGCGATCCAATGGTGTTCAAAACTGACTAGATAAGAGCTAACCTCCCTCCCTTGGAAAAAACCTTTGAACTTTTTCCACAATGGGATTCCAAAAAGTTAGGCTTTTAGGCTTGTGAGGCAAAGGAAGATCTCGAGAGGATGAGGGAAATTCTCCAACTTTACAACCAACCATCGAGACCCATCTCAAAGTCTTAGCCTAGGGGGGTCACAATTAATACCAATGATAGAACTCTTTCCTAAAGCGCTCTCTTCTTACTTTTCTACTCCCCCCCCCCCCCCCCCCCCACGCTCTCTTCTATCTCCTCCCAACCCTTCATCTTCCTCTGTTTGTTGGTCGCCAACTTGACTTCCGACTTGATTTAAGGGTTTTTGGGAATGATCCTCCCTCCAAAGCTTTTCCTATGGATGATTGCAATAATAAAAATGGTTCGAAAGTGAGACAATAAATTCTAGAAACATTGAAAGTGGTCACATTCAGAAGATGATTTCTATTTCTCATTCGGTTATTGGCAGCACTATTGTTGAATCAATGTCTAAGGTGTCTCTTGACAATCTCACAGAAGTAATGGAAACTGTGGCCCCTTCTAGTTTTAAAGAATCAAGCTTTCGCTCTAATAAGGCATTCTCTAAAGTATATACCTGGAGAAAAGATCTTCAGCCTTCACTTTCAATTCAGATTATTTCCTCTCCTTTAAATGCTGACACTATAGAAGAATCTTGTGTGAAACTCTTGCTTCCAGTTGATAATTCAAAGGTTGTCTCTTCAAAGCTTCTTGTAGAAACTTGTAACATTGGGTCCGATAGTGTGCAGTTTACTAAGGTTTTAATTTCTCCTTCTGAAGTTACTAATCCACCTGCTATTTGCTCTTCAATTGTTTATGACTCAGACGATGAGTATGAGGTTAGTGTGAGTAGCGTGGAGATTGAGGTTCCTCATCTTCTTAACATCTCTGAAAATATTTTGCCTGATGATGATGACTTGGTTGATTTCAATAGTCTTTTCCAATCGCCCAATAAGTCAGATAATTTTTATTCTGATGGTTCGAGGAAAATTCAGTCTTCAATCAATGAGAAAGTAGCAGAATCTAATCTTGATCAGTTTTCTTCACTAATCAGAGCAAGTGGCCTTCAATTTCGTGAATTCTCCTTCTTGTTTCGTAGAGGGTCAATCCGAAAGTTTGATAATTTAAAGTTGTTTGTATTCCAATGAAGATAATCCCTTGGAATACAAAGGTTTTGGGTGATTTTCAAAAGGGAGATGTTAAGTCTTTATGGAGCTCAAGTGTAGTTTATTGGATTCATGTAGAAGCATTTTGGCGTTCGGGAGTAATGTTAATTATGCGGGCTGAAAATAAGGTTAATACCCTTGAGAATCTTTTGGAAGAGCTACGTTCTACTCATTCTTATTGCAAGGATTTGTAGTGTTTTGGAGGTGTTTCTTTTTTATGTTTCTAGATGGATATTCTCTTGCCCGTGCAAAGATGTTTTTTCTTTGGAATCTCATGAATCTTCATCCTTCTCAAAACTATGAAAAGAGGGTGAGTAATAATTATAGTGCAGTTGTTAGGAAAGTTCTTGTTGATCTGTTTTGCTATGATAAGAGCATTGGGTCAATGATGCAAACAGTGTAATTCTCTAGTAGCTGATGTTTTGTGGTAATAGTGCATGTTGAGGTTCAAGATTTTGTTCAAATCACATTGGCCACCATGTTATGAATTTCCTTCCGGAAGAAGATAGAAATTTCTAGAAGCTAATTGGTATCTGAAGCACCGTCTATGCTTAGTGATGAAGAAAGTAAAGTGCTCTTCTTTTATCCATGGCCAGTTGCTCCTACATCTTCTCGGTGAGTTTGCTCTAATTCAGTCTAAGAGAATGTGTTTCATCTGCTTTGTGGTCCTTTTTTTGCTTCAAGTTCAAGATTATTATGGTCTTTTGGTGTTAAAGTTTTGATATCAGTTATTTGGTTGGAAAGAAATCAGAGTGTTGTAGAAGAATTAGCATGGCATTTTTAGCTTGTTCAAAATCAGCTTGCTTAATGGCTTCCCCCTGATTTTATTTCTTTAAATTTTTGTTGGTTTCTCCTTACAAGATATTTGTTCCATTGGCATGCTTTTATTTTTCCTCTGTAATCTTTATTATTGTTTCTAATTCTCATTAGTTTCGTTTTCTATTCACTCCTTTAGGAGTTTGTATCTTGAGCAATAGTCTCTTTTCGTTTCATCAATGAAAAGTTTCGTATCTTGTTCCAAAAAAAAAAAATGATAAAACTCTTTCCTCGGTTAATCTTAAGGGCAGAGATAGCTTTTATAAAAAATAAACAAAAAATAAACAAAAAAAAAAACAAAACAAAACAAAACAAAAAACAAAACAAAATAAAAGCAAACTGGAGATGAGACAAATGGACTTCATCCCTCCTCACCCTAAAACCTTCTACTAAGAATATAACTAGAAGGAAGAGAAAAGGAGGCAGGGGATTACCATGTCTGCCTCTTGATGTGAAGATCCTAACCTGAGGTTTGTCGTTAACCAGAATAAAAAACTCATGTTTCTCATACACACATTCAACCCCTCCATTTAAACCCATAACTTTTTTTCCAAAACACCTTTTCCAGAAAGTTCCAATCCCATGTGGTCGTAGGCTTCCTCAAAACCAACCTTAGAAATGAAACCTTCTTGCTTATGCCTCCAATAATCTTCTATAGCCTCATTAGTAATCAGAAACTGTTCCATGACAAGCTACTATAAAGGCTCCCAAACAATCAGAAATCGTATTAGGCAAAACCTTCCTCAACCTATTCGCCAACACCTTTGTAATAATCTTATAACTTTCCCTTTGGCTTGTTTACACTTTACACGCTCCAACTTTTGGTCCTCATTTCCCTAACAAGACAGGACATGAATATAACTTTGTATTATCTATCATAGATACTTCTTCGAAATCAAAATTTGAAAGGTTTAAAGATAAAGGACATAAAAGAGAGAGGTCCCATAATTCTTTAGATAACACTTTCAAACCATCTAGCCATCATAAGATAGGAGAGGTGGAAAGAGATAGTAGGTAGGGGAAAAATATCAAAGCAAATTTCAGTAAGCCTACCATCCTGGGTTTAAGGCCTTCTACCATCACTTTGTTGTTTTGCTCACTTTTCTCAATATCTGGCTCCCAGTAATTGACCATCCTGGGAAGGAAGCCCAAGTAAACCATAGGGCCAATCACTTTCTCTCGAGGTCCACCTATGTAATAAATTTATGATCGAAGAATTAACAGTCACGATGATCATTCCATTGATATGAATCCCAAGGCCAAGAACCCCTTTGAAACGCAAAATTTATTGCTGAGGTTGACGAAATGACCATCTCCATCGGATACAAAGAGGATGATGTCACGCACGGCTGGACGAAAACATGAACAGAACAGCATTGCTTCTCTTGAGTTCCACTAATCATACCTCCTAAGCAATTAATGGACGATAAAGAACAACAAACGAGGAAGGACAGCAGATATGTTGTTTTTACTTCTCATTGCTCTATAAAACCCAAATAAACATGAACGAGGAAAGAACTTCGAGACTAACAAATTTAAAAACAAAAAACAGCAGAAGAAAAAAAAATGCAATAGTAATAGAGTAAGAGCAAGAATGCGACCTCGAGAATGGGGCCTTGCGAGGGTCTTGACTTGATCGGAATCCATGGGGAGCCAGAAGTGTTAACGTCTCTCCTCTGGAATTGAAAGAGAAGTGAGTTGGGGACTGGGACGACGGCCGAGTGTGATACTCTTGCGTCGGATGTGGGACGTCGTGAAAGGCCATTTTGGTTGAATTATACAAAATACCATTGTGGAACTGATTACGAAAAGTTTCGTTTTAAAAGTTGATTGGAAGTAGAGGATTTGAACCTCTTACAATATATGCCAATTACCGTTAAGCTATACTTATTCTGACAATTTATATCGACACTTTGTTGATATTTCCATCAACATTTTCATAAATTTGAAAGGTCGAAATTTTATTCGACATTGACGTTTTAACCCTTGGTCGTATTAAAAAAAATTAGAATTGTTTCAAATATATGATTTTTTATTAAAATAAATAATGAAAAATTACCGTTGATGTGTAAAAATTAGAAGGTGTACGTTATATTATTTACAACCATAAATGATACCTGTCGTTATTTATTTCCATCTCAAAATATATTGTTAAAATCATATACACAATCATTTTTTACACATCAATTGTCACGTCACATGAATAATGTTTAAATGATGTCACATATGTCTTCCAATTTGTACATATTGGCCACTGCATCAATTTTCATCTTATTTCAACGAGGAAAAAAAAAAACTCTTCAAATACTTTTGTTGAAACAAATTTCAAAGTTCAAATGTGAAACTTTCAAAGTCTGGAGACATAATTAAAACTCGTCCCAAGGTTTAGAGGTATGTTGTATAATTTAATCTATATTTTTCAATTTATCTCTTAATCGTCTCTAAGTTATTTCTTTTCAAGCACATATCGGTCATATTTGAAGCAACATCTTATATCTCAAATTGCCAAAGTGAGCACATACAAGAGGTGAGGTTGATATCCCCTATTCCAAATGTTGTTGAAGTAAAAAATAATAATAATGAACAAAAAAATGTGGTATCTTAGTTGAGAGTATATATCCATTACCACTCCATTAGAAAAAAGGAAAGAAAAAACATTTTTTTGTTAGTTCAAACCTCGCTTTTTAAACATATTAATTTACTTATTTTTTTTTTCTACTTTTTCTTTTTTAATCTAAACATCATAATTTCTTGAATCAACAAATTTCAATATCTTCCTACACTGTAGGAAGCATAAATATTGTGACGATTAAGGTGCACGAGTTTGACCATGGAAACCTTAGGTATCAATCTCCCACCTTTGTACTAAAAAAAAAAATGTATTCGTCAATTGTAAATTGCATGCAATTACATTTTTAAATTCTTCTCCTCTTTTATGATTTTATATAGTTCCAAATTTTATTGAGTGCATGTTATATATAAAGCACGTCAAATCATTAAAATAACAGGTACAAATGACTATAAATTTATTTTGTTCTTTATCATAACCTTGTCATCGGTTATTTCTTTCTTCTTCTTCTTTACCTTTTTTTTTTTAATGGGTGCGTATACTAGCAAGTAGCAACAGGATATGCGAGGGTGTGCACCTCCCATATAATTGTTTCTGCAATTATTTGAATGTGAATTCAAAGCTAAACAACATTTCTGTCAACTGGAAGGCCTCAACCCTGGTTTCACTATCACCTGCTGAATAGAATGTCATTGGATTCTTTGCTCGAGAATACTTGAACAGAGAATAATGTGTCGCAACAATCACAAAGTACATGCTTCCAATTGTCTCGCATTGTATATTAAAAGGTGCACACTAATCAATTTTCATGCGATTCCATACAAACTTTTAAACTAACTGACATTAGCCACCCCGAGCCTCGCGTCTCGTGGCATCATGCAACAGCTCGATATCAACACCATCTGGTGGAAGTTGAACATACCTCACCACCGATCCCCTGATAAAACAGTTTCTCACTGAAAGCTGAAATGAGAAAATTTGAACTCAATTAGTCTAATGACACCAACAAAATTAAAGGTAATAGATGTTCAGGTCAGTAAATTTAAGACGACTGGACAGACCATCATGAAATAATCGGTTTAACAGACGTTCCTGATCAAGTAAAAACATCGGTTTTCACCCATCTAATCAGAAACCAACATCAAGGTCTTTCTACTACCATCTACAGTTCAGATTTTTAGTGACCAGAGTGAAATTCAGATTCACTTGCATCTAGAAAGGAGAAAGAAAAAACAAAACAAAACCCATTTCACGACAAACATAAACTAGAGGCTGGGAACAAAGCAAGTTCCAGCACACTTCAAATTCGTTCTCATGTATCCCGTGCCCATCACAAGATACCTTTTAAACCAAAGTTTACACACCATGGTCATGACTATGCTGACCCCAAAACTCTATTCTCTCTTCAAAACTGTGGTCTTACTACATACAAGTGTTGGAAAAAAAACCTCCCAATTCTACCGTAGGAATAGGCAGAAAAATAACAGAGAAATTAAAATAAAGCAACAAAATAAGAAACACAAGAATTTACGTGGAAACTCCGAAGTGGAGAAAAAACCACGGCCCACAAAAAGAAATCCACTATGTGAAAATTTTTTACAATCAGAAAGAATTTTCCCCCCGACCCCAATTGCAAGAAACACTCTCTCAAAGCTTTATACCACTCACTTTATACTAAGTTTAAAGTGATTCTAAATGGGATGTTTTGAAACTAAAGCCATAGGCTCCTTTTATAGTACTTGGAGCCCATCACTTCTTTGAACTTTTCCGATGTGGGACAAACTCACTTCTAATATTTTGCCAAAAACCCAACAACACAAGGAGCCACAGAAGGATTTGGAATCAATCAGAAAAGACCACCCGATACTGACAGGCTGAAGAGTGAAGATGGTTACTATATATAACTAGTGTTAAACTAACATTTGGTCAAAAAACCACCACAGTACTTGCGTTTTCAGTTACATAATATATAAAACTACTTTCTTGATACAAAATGAATGTTATTGGTCTGAAGATGGTCCCTCTTTATAAGCAGCATTTAAAATATTTGCACGAGTACTATGTGAGTGTACTCACCCACTTATTTATTAATGCAGGTTAACATCTAGACGCAAGAACAAAACACTCTATCCCATCCAAAATGTGTTAAAAGTACAAGAGATCATCCCTCATATACTAGCTAACTAACAAACCAAGTAAAAACACACTTTTGGTCCTTGAGTTTGAAGATATGTTCTATTTGGTCCCTAGATTTAAAAAACTGATAATTTAGCCCGACCTTCAGAAAATTGTTCTAAAAGCCCCCTATAGACAGTTAGTTGATTGACGAAAAGATGATTTGGAAGTTAACTTGCAAATTACATTTGTTGACATGACTTTCTAATGAATTGAAAAATTATTCTAATTTTTTTAAATTTATGTGGCATTTCCCTCTCTCTGTCTTCCCCTGCCCTTCTTCTTCCTTCTTTTCTCCTTCTTCTTCTCCATTCTTGCATAATGCATCAAGCACAGAATTTTATGCAACGGCACTCATCTTCACCACTGAATTAACAGCCGCAGTTTTCTCATAACACCTCATTGCTTCCTCCTCCATTCCTTCATAAAGTACCCTTTATCAAGCTCCCATAAACAACTCCATCTTCCACAACCCCTCCTAATTTCTCCTTCAACTCTTCAAAACGCTTAAAAACTCCATCAGGATCCGAACTTCTCACACCACACACCATCAGATAATGATAAATAATAGGGTCTGGAACAAAACCTTTCAGAGTCTTTTCCACTTTCAACTCCATTGCCCTTTCCAACTGGTTATCGTCTGCCAGCCCTATAATCAAGACCCTGTAAGTTGATCAACTGCTTGTAGCATTCCATTGCTGCATCTAACTTACAACAATCCAAATATGTCTGAAAAATCAAACCGTGAGTAATAATATTGAGGGACGATGCCAGCCTATGTAATAAACTGGTGAAGTGAAAGCAAACCGAAATACTTCGATTGGCAAAACTGTGCATTGAGAATGACATTGACAGTGAAGATCTTGCGATAACAATTGGAATAAAGGGGGCGACGGCAGGCTTGCCGAGGGAGAAAAAGGAGAAAAGGAGGAAGAAGAAGGATAGGGAAGAAAGAGGGAAAGAAATGTCACATAAGCCAAAAAAAGAATTAGAATAATTTTCCATTAGTCAACTAACAATTCAAGGACCTTTTAGAACCATTTTCTAAACGTTGGAGATTAAACTATTGGTTTTTGAAACTCAAGGAACAAATAAAAACATATCTTCAAACTCATGGACCAAAAGTGTATTTTACCCAACAAACTAACTAATGAAAAAAAAAATTAATCTACAAAATCCTTGACAATCATATCAATCGCCAACTTTAAAAAAAAAAAAAAAAAAAAAAAAAAAAAAAAAAAAAAAAAAAAAAAATCATAAATTGAAACTTAAAAAACAATTAGTACCAGAAAAATCCTACTAATCTACTACACCAGCAAGCTTTGTTAAGTATTGATTTGTTGAAACAAAAATCAAGAACTAGATGCAACATCCGTGATGGTTAGTTCAATGAAAACTAGTCTTTTTAAATCCTAATGGGATTAGAAAATCAAATTCAACTTTGAACAGGAAGTTATCAAGAATCTTCTACTTTTACAAATACTTTGTACTCTGATACAATTCACATTTTCCAATAAATGTGTATAATCCCCGTAAGACAACTAAAACCAACCAACATCATATGTACAATATAACAGAACCGATTCAGTTTAATATACTTGCTGTTTCTACTTGTATCAAACTTTTAGTTCACAAGAAGAAAAAGGGACTAAAGTCCTCACAAAAGACCAGAACAGGAGATGGAGATCCCAAAAAAAGAAAAACAAAAACAAATTCACACCAAATAAAATCCTAGGTCCCGTTACCCTCCCCCATCAAATCATCCAAAAAAAATCAACACGAGTATAATAACTCAGCAGTAAGAGATCTTTACTTCCCCTAAGAGGTTGTAATGTAATATTCTAAAAAGAAAATCGAGAAATAAAGAAATGTCCCCACTAAGAACTCTAACCAAGCGACAAGATTACTTGAATTTTTCACCGAATTGGGAACTGCCCACAAAATTACTTGAAATTTTCCCCAAAGAAAATTCAAGAAAGAGCAAATGATGAAAACACAGTCAACGTTTTCAACTAAAGCAACATATAAATTTTGAGGGTGACAATAACAAATGGCAGTATAAATAATCCGTGAACCATAACCACATATCATACATCTCGCAAGAGAACCTTCCAATAATTAGAATCGTACGAGAATTAAATCGTAGCTAGAGTACAGAAGAGGCCAAAATGAGGTGAATGGTGCCTATAACAAATGGTAAACAAAGAAAAACAAGATCGAAGTTACCCTCGCTTCAAGCGCAGGTCATCAGAATGCGTGAGCGCATAAAATAATCAATCAAAAATATCGCTTAAATATAGTACATGTAAAGAAGTTAGATACCATGTGAGGGTATTTGTCTTGATCAACAACCCTCGTGTTTTCGAGTTTGATGTTGAGATACTGATCGACAGAGTGCAAAGTCCCTCTAATTGCTAGGTCGTTCTTCAACTCAACTGTCACCTCTCGGCCCACCAAATCCTTGAAGTACGAGAAAAACAACTGACAGACAAAACCCAAATCAAAGTTCAAACGCATATAAACCAGAGATTTTAGAAAACGTGAAGGATCTGGGATACGAGAGTAAAAAACAAAAAAGAAGCAACGGCTTGAGCACTGAAGTACGATAAACAATAACGAAAACCTTAAACAATGGAAATTAGTACTTGACTGAAGGAGGTATTACCATTTTCACTAGAGGTTTGAGGTGCGGGCCTATAGTCTATCTGCGCTCGACGATCGGCGACTGGTAAAGGTCGAAATGACGCCCGAACTATCACAAATAGGGAGCACGACGGGTGCGTTTTCTTCTCGAGGTTTAAATTATAGGTTAAATTATAAAAAATACCCTAAATTATGGGATTTGTTTTAAAAATGCTCTAAATGTTGAAAAATGTTTCAAAAATATCTTGCCATTAATTTTTTTTTTTTTATGAAACCATTAGAATTTACGGTAAGGAAAAAATAAGAACATTTTTCAATAAGGGTATTTTTAATTATTTTTTTTAGTTTAATGGTGTTTTTTAAACTGAAACTTTAATGGTTTTCATCAAAAAAAAAAATTAACAGCAAGGGTATTTTTGAAACATTTTTCAAAGTTCAAAGACATTTTTTGAAACTTTTCAAAGTTAATGAGCATTTTTTAAACAAACCCCATAGTTCATGGGTATTTTTTATAATTTAGCATAAATTATAAAATGACTTTTTTTAAAAAAAAATCAACAACATGATGAGTAGATTGAGAGTCCGTTTGGAATACATCTTAATTTAAATGTTTTTCAAAAATGCATTTTTTTAAAAACATTTTATATAAAAATTGTTTACAATTTGAACTTCCTCATAGTGTTTTTATACCCAAAATATTGTATACTTAGACTATTTTTAAAAAAGTTGGTTTAAAGTGTTTTTCTCAATGATTTTATCTCATCAAATCACGATCTAAATGTTGTCGATAAATAACAATAATAATAACAAACTTGAGAAGGTATCTTCATATCTTTTTGCTAAGCTTTTTTTTATTATAATGATTATATTCAATAATGTCATTCAAAAAGTGATGTGACATTGCTAACACGAGCATGACTAGATGGTCAAAATACTTTTTCTTTTCTTGAAATATTCAAATGATTAAATTATCAAAATATCACTGAATGAGTTAGTTTCAATTATACCCTTAAATTTTGAAAAGTTTTATTTTAGCCCTTGAAGTTTATAGTTTGTTTCAAAATGACATTTTAAGACATTTTCCCTAGTTCATAGACAAGAAGTGATATTTTTGCAAAAAAAAAAAAAAAAAATCATATACATGTTCAAATCTATTCTCATAAACAACAATACATATGCAAACACATAATTTTCTATCAATAAATTTAACGAAAAAAGTTTTCAAATATGATCCTCAAACAAACTTCAAACTTTAAAACTAAAAGGATAAATAATAAAGAAATACCCCCGAACTATGAAGTTTGTTTAAAAAATGTCAATGAACTTTGAAAAGTTTAAAAATACCCCTGAATTTTGAAAAATGTTTAAAAAATACCATTGCTGTTAATTTTTTGGATGGAAACGTTAAAATTTACGGTGAGGTGAGGAAAAAAGAAGAAGCATTTTTCAATAAGGTTTTTTTTAAAATTTTTTATTAAGTTCAATGATATTTTTTAAATTGAAACTTTAACGATTTTCATAAAATATATATATTTGAAACATTTTTCAAAGTTCAAAAGTATTTTTTAAACTTTTTAAAGTCAGAGGCATTTTTTAAAACAAACCACAAAGTTGAGGGTATTTTTTATAATTTGGCCAAACTAAAAGGGTATTTTTTATTTAACCCATTCAAAATACATGGGCAGAAAACGCGAGGGGCCCTCGAGTTCCACGGACCGCAGCGCAGGAATGAGATATTTCTTGTCGCGAATCAGATGTCCATCCAACCTGGTTCGGTCTCTTAGCGTCGTTCGTGTCGCTGATATTAAAAATCAGAAAGTTCTGGACGATCCCATAAAACCCATTCGATCCCTCCCTATCTCATTATTTTTTGGATTATTCTATTAGTTTTGAGTGATACCTAATGGCCCCGTGTTGTGAGATTCAGAAGTCTGCGGATGCGGATGCGGATGGGTGCGTGTGAGTCTATGGTGGTTTGACAAACGCACAAATCAGAGAGAGATTTGGTTCTCGGGAATTGTTTTCTGAACTGGGTTTCTCTCGGACATGTTCGAGCTCTGTCTTATGGCTTCCCATGGATACCCTTCGGCTCTTGTTTTACACCACCAGCAAAACCCCTCCAGGGCAATCAAGGTACCGTACAAACTATTGATTTGCGGAATTTGAAACTTATGAGCTATGTTTTTGGGATTTAAGCCCAGTGTCAAACCAACCATGGATTAATTGAATATAATCCCCCCAATCTTGGTTTGTTTCTATATTGATTACGCAAAACATTGTACGTGCTCTGGTCTTTGCTCTCTTTCATTGACTAGCCGCTCCTCTTTTGTCGTTCCACCTTTTAGCTATCAGGGTCACACCATTTAATCCTGCTATTAAGTCATAACGATTTTCGCGAATTTTCGAGAATGACCATTGACGTGTCGTAAGTTTAAACTCCTTTACTTCTATGATTAACCAGGATTGTCAGTCTCTCTCGTCAATATGTGGAGCTAGGCGAGAAATTATGATCGGGTCAGGATTGCGAAATATTCAGCCTCATCAGAGCGATGAGCAATGGAAATCTATTGTGGGGTCGCCAGAGTCCAATCAATTAGTCGAGTTTGACCTAAAAGTTGGAAGTCTGAAAATTGTCGATGCACAAGGTTAGTTGATCAGTGAGCTTCATTATCATTTTTAGGAACTGATTGTTATTTTTTATTTATTTATTTATCATCTTCCTATCATCTATAAGAGCAGGAAACAAATTATTGAACTTCAGCAGAGTCCATTTTACTTTGCACTTCTCTCGCGAATTGTGTTTTTTGAAGAAAACACCAGTTGAGCAATGGTAGTCTAAAAAGCATCGATCGAACATAGTGACACATCTTTTTTTGGGAGGAAAAACTAGGAGATAGATACTAAAGGGATGGACACGTGTGTCAGTGTGTGTTTGTACACCGGTTTATAACTCTAAAGACAGTTTTGGATTTCCTTTTCTCTCTCTCTTGAAGAGATGAGACATATTGACAAGGACTATGTGGAGTAAGCCTCACTTAAAATGGACAAATATTGATGAAAACATAAAATGTGCAACCATATTCTGTATTGTTAAACATAAAGATTATCATCATACAAAACCATAAAAACAAGGAATACTTTCTACGAAATAAAAGTTTTCAATAGGCAATCTCAACATCAACATTGTCATTGTCGTCATCATAAAACATCAACATTGTCATCGTCATCGTCATTAAACATCAACATTGTCATCGTCATCATCATATGAGTTTGTCTTTAGTGGTTCTTTGCAATCTTTCTCCCTCCCAGGGAGCTTCTATGTTCTCCTCCCTTTGGAAAGTTAAAGTTCATAAAGTGATTTTTTTTCTCTTTCCCACCAAACGAACCTCTATGTTTCCTCTCTTTGGAAGGTTAGAATTTCTAAGAAAGTGAGATTTTTTGCCTAACAAGTTTTGTATGGAAGAGTGAACACTCCGGACTGTTTCCAAAACTTTTCTCTTTTGTGTTGTGGCCACAATGGTGTGTTCTTGACAGGAATCATGAGGAGAACCTTAACTATCTTCTATGGGATTGCTCATTTGTGGCTTTCCTTTGGAGTAAGGTTTTCAAAAAATTTGGGGTGGATATGGCTCGTAACAACGGGCGTTGTTCCATGATTGAGGGACTGTTCCAAAACAGTCATTTCCATGACAAAGGGAAAGTTATGTTTTTTTTGGGGTGGATGTGGCAGGCTTGTTTTTTTTTTTTTTTTTTTTTTTTTACATTTTGTGGGGCATTTGGCTTGAAAGAAACCGTTGTATCTTTAAAGGATCTGAGAGGTTGAGTGAGGAGCTTTGGGATTTGATTAGATTTAATTCGTTTTTATGAATCTACATTAATTGAACTTTTTGTAATTACTGGTTGAGGCTCATTCTTTTGGATTATGATCCGTTCTTGTAATTAGTTTTTTTTGGGAGTTTTTTTTGTTGGTGGGCTTGTTTTTTTTGTATGCCCTTGTACATTATTTCTTATCTCTTAATGAAAGTTTGGTTGCTTATTGAAAAAATTATAGGCTAAAATACCATAACCTAAGTTGTACTAGTATTAAATGCATAAGTTGACTTTTTTTATAATTTGAAGATTAGACTAGACAATAAGGTCTTTTATGCCTTCTATAGCTGAGTTTTAACTGGAAAGGGGCATCTCATTTGTGGAAATTGGTGAACTGGTTTTGATGACTCAGTTCCTCCTTTGATTTGGTGGCAGATGATCACGGTGACTCTTTGATATTCAGTTCTAGATTTGATGAACAATTCAAAAGGTACGAGAAAGTCTTGGATTTCCTTGTGCCCTGTCCAAGTGAAGAGAATAAACGTGCATTAGAATTACCAGACTTGAGGGAATTGCAAGAATTAAAGACACAGCACAATGGGCTCTTTGCCTCTTCTCTTATCTTTCCTAGCTGCGAGTTTGATGGACAGGAGCCAGTCATGGACTTCGTTGGTGAATTGGTTAGAAGCTCAAAGATTACCATTCATCCTGATGGACATATTTTGTTCACTGAGACTGGAACAGAGATCAAGGATTTACTTTCAATTGTTGCTGAGTTTTATTTGTCGAAGAACTCTTTAAGTTGGAGGAAGCGGTCAATTCTTGTCCCAAACTATGATAGGTACAAATTTCTCTGCCTATATTGTCATCAATGAGAAGTTCGTTTGTCGTTGAAGTGTGTGTATATATATCTGTTTCTTTGTTTCTGAATAGTAGATAAGTAGGCAGATGCAGTATTACATGGATGTATTTGCACTAACAATTTTTCGTTTTACTTGCTTGTTGTTGGAGTTTGGGTAACTATCCTTTGGACTCATGCACAGTTCTGCACTGTACCATTTATTATCTTGTCTGGCAAAAGTGATAAGGGCTTCACTGTTCTAAGATTCTAAAATATATGGTTGGTATTTTGTTATAGATTTAATATGTCACGTTAATGTTGTACTTTAGGTATGATTAAAGTTTGTGCCTAAGTGGTTCTTACTCTGTTTGATCTTCTTCATTTCTCTACCATCCAGTTGTAAGCCATGTTGGAACAATGAAGTTCATATACTATTTTCTATTTTTCCAACAAGTGGGAAATTTTCACCAGTAAATGATTTTTTTCTGCACACAGAATCAAATTCTGTTTATTATATATATATATATATATGAAGAATTGTTAAAAAAATGATATGCATAGAGTACAATATAATTTAACCATAGTTATCTTATTTTCTTGTACAATCTAGCAAGATATTGAAGACGGTTTAGTGCTTCGAAGTTATTGTTTTCCATTTGTCTTGATGATTAAAGAACATTATTGCAAACTCACGGTACTGTTTTTTATTATTGTTATTGTTACTCACAGTACTGTTTTTTATTATTGCTATTGTTACTTTTACAAGAAATAGGAACTTTTTACTCAATTGTGATAAAATATTTTGGATAAAAAGATGTAATCCTTGGAATTCTCTATCTCAACAAATCTTAGAATTTAGATACGATAGCTGGATTTAAGCTGAGACTGCAAGCATTCTGTGTTCAGGTTGAATGGTGGAGTGGGAAGCCATGTTTATGATTCTTCCGTGAAGCTTCATGCAACAACAATTGCTCCTATAAAGAGGTATGTGCATCATGCCTACTCATACTAGTCTGATTCTTTTCTCTTGTCTGTTGTCGAGCAGCAATGAAAGTTAAATTGCTGCATCTTCTTTGATGTTTTGCATTCAACCGGAGATGTTTAGCCAAAAATGTAGAAAATAAACGTGAACCGACCACTCAATAGAGCAAGGAGTTTATTTTCTACTGAATAATTTTCTTGATGATTTAGCTCTATTAGAGGGTAGAACATGAAGAATATATGTGGTAGATTTTTTAGAGTGAAAGTCTTAAAAAAAATCTTCGCAATCAATGTTAACGACATGGGATAGCTCTATTATAAGTTCATCTTCTCAGTCATTCATTTTGCTCATAGCATTTCCTTCCTAGACTTACATGACTCCTGTTATGTACTTGACAGCCCTAATACAATCAAGGTCAAGCCATCACCTAAAAGGAGAAACAGTAAGAAAGCAGGCCGTGAGAGAGATCTCTACGAGAAAAATTATTTCCACGCATGTGAGAGTCTCTTATCCTATATGTTTAACAAGCAGCGGCATGGGAGAAGGGCAATACAGTCATTAAAGAATTCTGGTCGAGAACTTCCTGAGCTTCTCACTCAGTTCTCTGCTGGTATTGCTGGGACTGGTCTTGTAGTCCTTTTCTCTGTTATGTGTAAGGTTGCTTGCGGTAGAGTGCCATTTTGTCCTTCTAAACTCTTGAACACTGGATTTGGCCTCGGTCTGGTTTGGCTATCTTGTGCTGTGAATAAACTGAGGGATACAATAATGTGCATCAGCAAGAAAGCAGGCAAGATTGGCTTGAAGGAAGATGAGATGATAAGGATAGTGGATAAGAGTGTAAATGATATCCTCTTCAGAGCGGCAACTTTAATGACAGTAGCAATCTTGAGAATTGGTTAGCCTCAATTGGACGTAATCTTGCAGTATCATCCTAGGCTCCTAGCTGATGCTGATCTAAGTGTAGATATGCTTTAACCTTGAGTGTGAAGCAAAGATCACTTGAATTCAGAAAATGGTAATTTCAAACCGGTATCTGGGCATTGAGTTCATTTGCTTGGGTCTGTTTGAACACACCACTACTGGTTTTCTTGTATCAGTTGTCCATAGAAGGTTTCGGATGGGGGGTTACTCTGTCAAAAATTTGAAACAGATGGCAGAAGTAGCAGTTGTACAATTTTGTTCTTAAAAACGTGTTTATATGGCGTTTGTTTTCTGTAATCCCTTCCTTTTATGAAATAACTTTCCTTTTAGCGAAATTTTACTTTAGGGAAGGGCCCCTTTGGTCTATTTTGAAGAAATTGATCTGTTTGTCAAAGTTTCTTTTTTTCTTCATTTTTTTCATTGTATCTTATTTTTTGTGTGTTAAAACAAAAACAATTATTTAAGTAAATATTTTTTTTAAAAAAATAATTAATTGACAGATGAAAAAAAAGAATATGAACGATGAAATAAATCTCTTGGAAGTCACCAAACCAATTAAAATGAATTGATGAAATATTTTCAATACAAGTCAACAAGCTTGTGCTCATCATTCCACGAGCTTCAAAATTTTCAAGGACCGCTTTATATGCGAACAGTAGATAGTTGGTAGAGTGTCGTAAAAATATCATAGCCCTCTTTTTTTTTCTTTTTTTTTTCTTTTTTTTTTCTTTGAAGAGATCATAGCCCTCCTTCTTATGTAACTCTGTTTTGCTTTTTCTAGATTTTGTCAGGCGCAATTGGGTACTGACTCAAGTGCATGCTTCAAGAATGGCCAGCCACCGCAAAACTCCGATTCCTTCTTCCTCCCTTTTCAGTAATTATGGAATTATGGAATGGAAAGGGTCGCGCGGTTTCTCAGGTTACAGGATGGCAGATTCTTCCCTCAACCTTTTCTAATTTCTACGGAATCGATACTGATTTGGATGCTTTCAAAGTTTTGAAAACAGCTATTAAGTTGTTATAATTGGACTGACAAGGAAGAAAATTGGGTAGAAACCATAACTTGGAATATGGTTCTCCTCTCTAAATGTCATATCAATTGGAAAACACTCCCAAAAGCAACCCCCTTTTAGATTTCTTAAACAACATAATTTACGCATAATGAAGTTTCGAACTAGGATCCACAAAGCATCCTTGTGGTATCTTTTAATAATCAATCTCATCCTCTTCTACTGCTCCCTGGTTCCATTCTCACTCGTGATGGTTCATCACGTTCACCACACAAAATACAAATATATATAAATACCAGCCCCAGGTGTTTGTTCTCCCCACTAAACACTGTCAATCATCAATGGGAAGGAACTCCAAGTCCTCCAAGAGGAATCCCATGTGCGAGAAGCTTCTCAGGGCTCTTGGCGTGTATCCTAAAATCGTCAAATTGGGTCGCCAGGAAGAACCCAAACCGGTTGCTCTGGCTCCCTCCTACTCTCACTCTGTGCAAATTCACGTTCACGAAGTGGAGGAGAAAAGACAAAAGCCGAACAAGTTAGTAGCAGGTGAAGGCAAAAAATCAGGAGAAGATGTGAACGATGTGTTTAGCGATTACATCAGCCGGGCTAAACGTAGGCTGGGAAGCATTTCAAGCAAGCGACATGATTCGAGTAGCAGCAGGGGAAAGGAGAACGTCAAAGAAGATCACCGCTTTTCAGACTACATCATTCGAGCTCGGAATAAGCTCAGGGCTACCTCCTCCAGTGTAAAGCGAGAATAGACCTCACCTCTCTCTGTTTTCGCAAATAACGCTTGCCGAAACTTGGTTATTATTTTTCCCCCTCTCCCTTTGTTTGCTTTATGGGTCGTTATTTTACCTGGTTTGCTCTTGCTCGTTAATATACTGCACTACATGTCTGTAATTCTGGTTCCTTCGGTGGATGGGGATCATTTTTTTTTTTTTTTTGTCATACTATTTAATTTAATGTGTCGTTTTATACTTAACATCCATGTATCGGATCATTTGAAGAGTAAGAGGATGATGAATACAAAAGATTGGGATTGGGATCCAGTTATTCCATTTTCTTTTCAGTTCACCATCTACCAAGTCTTTCGTGGGTATCTTTCTGAAAGCTGCGTGTCCCTCTCTTTTTCATTCGGCGCAAAATATCAATTTTGACCCTAAACTTGTCTTTTTTTTTTTTTTATCAATCCGGACCATAAACTTTGTTCAAAAAATAATTTTGGACCACAAACTTTCAATTTAATTAAATTGGACCTAAACTTGTAATTTTTATCCTTCATCCAACTTCACTTAATTCACCACTAATTTTAACAAAAATAGTGTAAAGGTTTTCGTAAACTAATTAATTTCAATAAGATAGATGTTTTCACAAATATGAGTTTAATAACTAATGCACAAATTAATCATTGAATAACTTTGTCAAAATAAAGAAAAAAAATTGCACTAATGTTGTTTTTCTCTAAAATTTTATGAAATTGAAAGTTTAAAGTGAAAATTGAGGACATTTTTTATTAATATTATAATTTTTAAATTTTATTATTAAAATATAGTTAGTTTCAAGCATCCTTCTGACGCGACAATAAATTCAAAAAAAAAAAAAAAACGTAGAGGTCGTCTCTTCAACAGACGACCTCCGCACATTTGTGTATTAAATATAGTATTGGCTTTGTGGTCAAGCCGTCTCCTTTCTTCCTTCTCATCTTAAGTTCGATCCCCAACACATGTATCTTTTATTTTCTTTTTTTTGTTCGTTTCCAGATTTTTATTTTAAAAAATAGGAGCAGTTTTTTATTTTCTTTTTTCTTGTGTATCTTCTATTTTTTTTTTTTTCTGTTTTCTTTACGCTAATAAATTAATTTAATATATAAAATACTTATTTTCTTTTATCAATCTTCATTGAAACAATTGTTATTGGTATAAAAATAACAACAGTTTGATTTATTTGTCATATTTCTCATTTTTATTTTTCTTTTATCTCAATTTAGCTAAATTAAAAAGTTGGTTATAATAATTTTATAATTCAAAATAAAAATATAACGAAAATGGTATGAAATTGTTGGTTTTTAAGTATATTTCAAACTTCAAATTTCAAAGAAAAGTGAAACAAGAAAAAAGAAAATAAAAAAAAATGTTCATATTTTTTAAAATAAAAAAACTAGAAACAAAAAAATTAAAAAAAAAAAAAAAACTGCTCATATTTTTTAAAATAAAAATTTGGAAAATAAAATAAAATATACAGCTACTGAGAATTGAACCTGGGAAGAGAAGAAGAAATGACATGGCCTGACCACAAAGCCAATACTATATTCTATGCACAAATAGACGACCTCTGCAAAATTCTTTTTTTTTTTTTTTAATTTATTGTTGCATCATAAGGTGTGCGACACGTGTTTTAAGGTCGTCTCTTCAAGAGAAGATCTTTGACCGAAAATTTAAAACTGCAATATTTCAATAATAAGTTTGAAACTAACTATATTTCAATAATAAGTTTTAAAAATTATAATATTAATAAAAAATCTCCCAAAATTGATACAACTTAGAGTTTGAGAGTCAACTTTTATTTTGCTTAATAAAAATGGAAAGTTTTAATTTTTACCCAAGTTCTATTAACTACCAATCTAAACTTTTAATCTCACAAAGTTTGTCTCGAGAATTATATAAGTGTTGCGACTTTTACTTATTGTTTAACTTTTGTTAAATTTCTCGCGAATCCTACGAGATCCATTTGTTTTTTTTTTTCCTATGACAGATGGTCAGAACTTCATATGGATTCAAATCCTATTGAGATGTCCTCTAGAGAACATAAATTGTTGAAGAAAGATCAAGATGTATCTTTTTTCCATTCCCGAGACCAGCTCCAAAGTTTGGTCTTTAAACTAATAAAGTCAGCAAAGTAAGAAACGGAAGATGAACTGTAACATCCCGTGTTTCGAAATCAAACCATTTTGGGAATTGTTGAACATTCTTCTTCTAAAGTTTGAAGGTTTAATATTCGATATTTATTTCAAATTTTAAAAGACCAAAATTCTTTTTAATTAGTTTTAATCCCAAATAGTTTAGGCCCCGATTGATAACCATTTGGTTTTTTGGTTTTTGAAAATTAAGCTTATAAATCTCACTTCCACCTACAAGTTTCTTTGTTTTTCTAATACGTGTATTTCCTTGTTTTTAAAAACCATGCAAATTTTGAAAACTAAAAAAAATAGTTTTCAAAAACGTGTTTTTGTTTTTAGAATTTGGTTAGGAATTCAAATGTGTCATTGACAAATATGAAAACCATAGTAGGGAAATTGATAGAAAACAAGTCTAAATTTCAAAAACCAATAACAAAAAACCAAATGGTTATGCCTTAGAGTTAAAGTTCGAGTTTTTAAATAAAATCCTAGATAACATATAATTCCTATTTTAATTAGGTTTTCTTTCTTGGGGGATTTATTTATTTATTTTATTTTTGTTTTAAGAAAAGAAAAGAAAAGAAAAGGAAATGAATGAATTAGAAAAAGAAAATGGCTACTTGCACAAATAGCAAACTCAACTAAAATAATAGCAAAATTAGCAACATATTAAAGTATTCGCAAAAATAGCAAAATTTAACCTCTAGTCCATCTAAATTACAAAAGCCCATCTAACATGATTATCCAACCCATCCAACCATTTTTTTTCATTACTCCTGTTTCAATCAAGTTTATCACAAAGTGGAAGTATAAATTTAAAGAATGAGAAATCTCAACAAAATATATATATATATATATGTGTGTGTACAAAATTATCACATATACACCATTGGTTTCTATTAGTGATAAATTTAGATTTTATCACTAGATTTCTATCCTTATCACCGATAGAAATCAAATTAGGGGCAAAATGAGAATTAAAAATATAAAAAATTTGCTATATTTGCAATTCTTTTATAAAACTTGCTATATTTACAATTAACTATTAGAATTTAGTCACCCATTACAATTTTCCAAATGCTAAATTATAAAAACACCCCTGAACTATGGGGTTTATTTAAAAAATGTCCCTGAACTTTCAAAAGTTTCAAAAATACCCTTACTATTAATTTTTTTGATCGAAACCGTTAAAGTTTCAGTTTAAAAAATAACCTTGAACTTTCAATTTTTTTTTTTAAAAATACCCTTATTGAAAAATGCTTTCTTTTTTACTCCTCCCATCGTGAATTCTAATGGTTTCATCCAAAAATTAACGGCAAACACATTTTATAAACATTTTTCAAAGTTAAAGAGATATTTTCGAAACTTTTCAAAATTCATTTTTTGAAACAAACCCATAGTTCGGGTTATTTTTTACAATTTAGCCTTTTCCAAAAGAAAAAGCCCTAAATCGTCTTCTTGTTCCCTCTCTCAAGTGCAGCCGTCGGTCCCCCTATATTTGAACGTTTTCGATCGGCGGTCTGCCTCCCTTTCTCGATCCTTCTTCCCGGCGTCTTCTTCCGGCGAGAAAGACCCACGGCCGCGCTCTCTCTCTTTTGCTTCTTCCGCCGGCAACCACAAGCTCGAGCCGTCCCTTCTCCTTTTGCCCATCGCCGCCACAAGCTATCTGTCTCCCTCGAGTTTTCTCCGGCCAACAACACGCGTTTCTCTCCCTCTCGTGTTGCTGTTTGGTCCGAGCAACAAGAACCACGTCGCCGGCGCCATCGTCCATCTCCCGCCTCACTCGCGAGCAGCAGAATCCGCGAGACCGCGGTGGTTTTCCCCTTCGTTAGCAGCGGATCGCAGTGTTTGGTGGTATAGGCGCAAGCTCTTCGATACCTACGACTTCCAGCACCGTTTGACCTGTGGTCCCTTCCGCCGTCGCACCTGGTTTGCTCGTCCACCTTCTTTTCTTTTCTTCCTTTTTTTTTTCTTTCTACAGCAAACGATGGTATCATGTTGGTTCGTTTGCACATCGTTCCACCTCCATAGTCGATTATTTTTTTTTGAACAATCTTGTCTCGAAAAAAGGATTATACTGCGGTGTCCCACCCCCCACCACAAACTTTTTTGATCACATGCCAAAATATCACCACATACCTATACAAATATTTTGTTCTAGTACATCTATTTTGGTGATGAGCATCCTGCAGCACCCCTATGTTCCAACCTTCAAATATTCTAAATACAGATATGAGAGGATTACAGATTTCCTTGAATCAAACTCAGAAGATTCGGCTTCAAAGAGCCCTAGAAACGCTCGAGTCTATCTCTTCAAAGGCCAATTCCGATGCTTCTGTTATAATTGCTGATACTATTCCTCTCAATTACGAGGATGGCGTCCTCAAGTATATAATTCTTACTATCTTTATATGATTGTTGCGTATTTTCGAGGGGATTATATGCATTATGGTTTTATGAATTTTTTTACAGGGGACATGGGACCCTTGACTTGAATGGAGAAGTAGTTGCCACTATTTGTGGAGTGGTTGAGCGAGTCAATAAGCTTATCTATGTACGTGCCTTGCGTGCCAGGTTGTCCATGACTTTGTAATTTTATTTTTCTTGATGATAGTTTAATGTTTCCTCTACTTTGGTTTCTTGATATTACGCCTTTTCTTGATGTAATTATCTGTATTGGTTATTAGATATAAACCGGAGGTTGGTGATATCGTAGTGGGGCGTGTTACAGAGGTAAAACCAAATGCTGTTTATCAGTTTTTTATTTTTTTTGTGGGGGGGGGGGGGTTGTTTTAAATAAATGTAACATAGCTACAAGTATGTTTCGGAAGTTGGTGAGTCAAACGGACAACAAAACGTATTAGTGCATTAGGGAGTCATGGTTATGATGTTGTTAATTGGATTCTTTCCTATCATTTGACGGGATCTTATTCAGGTTGCTCCAAAACGTTGGAGGTTGGATATAAATTATAGCCAAAATGCTGTTTTGATGCTTTCTTCAATGAACTTGCCTGATGGTATTCAGGTATCGTCGAATTCCCTTTTGTTATATATATAATGTTATCTGCTGTTGCATCAGATAATGAATTAGCTTATGTCATCTGCTGAATTTTATAGATAATTTTACTGAAAAATTTCTGTAATTGATATATATACTTTTAAAGTGGTCGCATTTGTGGATTGATTGTTTGGAACTTGATGTGTTCTTTTTGTTTCCAGAGGAGGCGAACTGCAGTGGATGAACTCAACATGCGGAGCATTTTTGAAGAAAATGATGTTATTTGTGTAAGTTCTTAACCTTTTACTTTCACCTATATCACCATCAGATAGAATGTGTGCTAATTTTCTCACGTGACATATATCTAGTGGATTTTCTCCTACGTTTTAACATTTTTGGCGAATTAAACTTTTGTTAGTTTTCTTATTTCTTTTTTTTTTTTGTCACAAGCCCTTTGTAAAGGGTATGGTTCCTAGGCTCCAACACATTACATAGATAGATAGATGCACCTTTGGCCCCATACCTGGTTCTGGGCCAGGTTTCTTAACTCAAGTGCCTTTTTGTGCCTTGATTCACTTCTTTGAGATCCCAAATTTTCTTGACATTCTAATGTTATTGTAGGTGTCTTAACTCAAGTGCCTATTTGTGCCTCTTGCCCTTAAAAGTGCATTTTCTAAGTTTTTCCTTACACTTTTCTCTCCTTTTACTTTATCGGCAAGTGATGCAATATATCTATTATTGCTTCTTTTTCTCACCTCTCTTGGTCTCAAGTCATGCCTTGTGCCTGCACACAGGCTTGGAGAGACGTACTTTGTCGCTTAAGTTTATCTTGCACTATAAATGAACACCAATCTCATCAGTAATGGTTTCACATGCTTAATTTTCCATTTTTATAAAAAAAAAACATGCTTAATTTTCCATTTATGAAAAAATAACATCACCCAAATTTTCTCAGGCAGAAGTTCGTGGTTTTCAACATGATGGCTTGCATCTTCAAGCAAGAAGCCAGAAATATGGGAAGGTAAAATAAATCATCTTCTTTTATATATATATATATATATAAATTTAAAAGAACTGTGCTTTCATTGAGGGAAAAAAATGAAAGAATACATGAGCATACAAAAAACAACCCCCTCAAAAGGGAACTCCATTAGAGAAAGGGGCTCCGGTCAACTAAAATAATGTATGTAGAATAATTATTACAAAACAAAGGTGTCATCGACGCCCAAGGAGAAACATAGTATCTAGTAAGGGGTCACATATCTCTAGGATCCCTATCAATCCCTTTAAAGGTCCCATTGTTTCTCTCACTCCATAAACTCCATATAATAGTGTAGATCCCAATTTGCCCCAAAAACTTCCCTTGCTCCCTTAACAGTGGATGGGGAAGGAACTCCTGATCATCTCTTGGAGACCTCTATGCTTGCAAAATTGCAAACCAAACACCTCAAAGAATGAATTTCAAATAGAACGAGCACAGTCACAACTCCAAAGAATATGGTTGAGGTCTTGCTCTATCATATGATAGAGAATGCAACAAAACAAACCAATTAGGGTAGACATCTTCCTTGAAAGTCGATTAAGAGTATTAACTCTTCCAAGGATTACCTGCGAAATGAAAAACTGAGATTTTTGTTTTGTTTTGTTTTTTTTTTTTGGGGGACTTTCACCTTCTATAGCAAAGAAAATGTCTCACCAATTGAGGAAGAATTTAAGACACTAAAAGAACAAACAACAAGAAAAATCTCCATAAAGATTAGGACTACGACCTCCCCATTCAAGGATAAGAAAACCAAAATGTCTGTTATTTTCCTATTGGATAACAGACAAGAAAAACCAAAAGAGAAGAACAGAGAGCTCCCAGTAGGTTCCATAATGCATAGAATGATTCTTCATCAAAGACAAATGATATAATCGAGGAAACATAACACAGAGGGATCTATTCCCCACTGACTTATCCTCTAAAAAGTATGCTTCCTCGCCATCCCCACAGTATGTTGGACAAAAGAAAAGAAAGAAGTGAGCTCAAAGGAAATATCTTTCCTAGGGTTTCTGTAGGTGCCTTTGACCCCACACGACTACCATTCATTAGGATGAAGATTATATTTACTCACAATGTTCTTATGCAAAAGGGAAGAAGACTCAAGAGGGAAACACCACAACCACTTAGCCAAAAGATCTTTGTTGCAGATCCTTATGTTCCCCAGCTCAAGCCCCCTAAGACTCAAAAGGATTCCCCACCACCTCCTAGTTCCCTAGATATACGTCCCTCCCCACCACTTTCCAGCTTTCTAGATGCACGTCCCTCCCCTCGCCAACCCCTTTCCACAGATAATCTATCAAAAGCTTTTTGATCAACTTGCAAACAGAACAAGGAGCTCTAAAGAGGGGAAAAAATATATCTGGATTCCACTAAGCATGGAGTGGATGCCATACTTTCCCCCACATCTTCACTGGTTTCTTAGGAGAGATTCCGTCAAAAAGATTCTTGAAAGCATAGAGTTATAGAAGAATCTCCTTGGAGCTAATTCTAGTGGTTAAAACAAATTGTAGGCGTGACTTAGTTTGTTGCACGTGAATAAGGGAGAAAGGGCGAGGGAAGCAAAAATGTAAAAGATAGTAATAGAAAAGTGATCGTGGAGATTGTAAGAAAAACTGATCTACTGCTAAGGCGTGAATGACCATAACACAATAAATTGACACAAAAATTATGTCTACTTTTGATTGTTATATTTTCCTTTTCTGCTTTGTATGATGAGTTCAAAATCTTGGATGGTACCTATATTTGAATATGATATCTTTGTTGCCTGCCGCAATGGTTGTGTTCCTAGTAACTTGTCTTTGTGACCGTTGTAAATATTGTTTTCATGTCCAATAAGATTATTGCTTTTGTATCCAGCTTGAAAGAGGTCAGCTGCTTACAGTGTCACCATATCTAGTAAAGAGACGCAAACAACACTTCCATCATTTGGAGCAGTATGGTATTGATTTAATACTCGGATGTAATGGATTTATCTGGATTGGGGAGCATGTTGATCCCGTAGAGGATATGATGTTAGAAGATCAGGTTAATAAATCTGAACAAAAGGGTTCAAAATTTGAAGGAAGTTTGGGTAACCAAGTGCAAGAAAGAATATATACTCCATTAGAGACACGTCAGAATATATGCAGAACTGCAAATGCCATTCGAGTATTGTCTATCTTAGGTTTCATCATGTCGGTAGAAGTCATAATGGAGACAGTTAGTTTAAGTATTTCTCTGAACATCGACGTGCATGAAATGCTTGGTTCGGAGTTCTGTGTTCTCACTGCGGAAAAAGAGGCTGGACGGCGGACTTCAAGTAAGAAGAGCAGATGATGATATGGTTTTCAAAATTGGGAGTAATTTGAATCGCGCTTAATGATTTTTTTTTTTTTTTTTTTTTTTTTTTTTTTTTTTTTTTTTTTTAAGATTGTAGTTTGTGGAATTTTAGATTAACCACCACGTGGTCTCTTAGTGTTGACAGTACAAAATGCAATATTTGCTTAATTATTCTGTAGTACACTTTCATAAATGTCGAAGAATTACTTTTATAATTTTGTTGGGTTAGATTATAAATTCATGAAATATAACTTCATAAAATATATATATATATATATATATTTTTGGTGCCAAAAGAACCATCAGAACTCAGAATTTCAGGTTTTGGAAAAAGACAAAAAAAAAAAAGGAGAAATCACTACCTATCTCTGCAAAAGTTTACTGGACCAACTTCGTAGATTCTGGTCTTGCTCTTGGTTTTGTTCTCGAGCTCCATTTTCAGCATCTTGATTTCTTGCAGCCAATTCTTGGTTTTTATTCGCTTGCCCAATCCATTACTTTCTCTAGTGGGGGCGTCGAGAAAACCTCATAAATTTTGTAGGTGAGTTTCGTTTATGTATTAACATATAGTTGCTTTTGGAGTTACAATTTGAAAGTTAGATTCCCTTACCCTTAGAGAGCATAAAAGAAATTTATTGGCCATTCATTTTTTTTTAAACAAAATACGTGGGCATTATACTGTACTATCTTTGAATGTATTGAGCTTTTTCTTTCCTCTGTTTATTTGTAGAACATTTTGCCTCTCAATTCCAAAGTTTTGACAAGTGTGGGGCATTTAAAACTACTTTATTTCTGTTTTTAACAGTCAATTTATTTACTAATGATTTATTTCGTATTTTACCTTTTAGAAACGTTTTCCCTTATAATATGGGTGGTTTTTTTTTTTTTTTTTTGGCTCTCCCTTCTTTTTTAAAATTGAATTAAAATCGATCCACATATCAAGTTTATTGATATGAAAGGCTTATGGACCATTTGACATTTGGGGAGCATTTGAGATAGGGGTTTGAGTTTATGAATTTGGCTTTTATAGGTGGGTAGTTCTGGTTTGCTTAGCATTAGTACATTGAGTTCTGAAAGTCATTTCTTAAAGTAGGGACTTATAATTGTACTGACATGTATAAAACTACCCAAAGACCAGAAAGGAGATGATAAATAGGAAAGCTACGAAATTGAATGCAGTTTGAGAGAGGAAGAGAACTAACTTCTCTTAGACGAAGAATGAAAGCGATGTCAGAGTCAGACACACTTGAGGAAAATAGGGATGGGAGGCACCCCATTTGGAGAAGTGGAGGAAAGTGCTTTAAAGTCAAGAAGGGAAAGAGCAAAGGATATTTGGGGAACATGAGATTTTTATTTGATTCCTTTATTTATCAATAATCCATTTCACATATGGTTGTTGGTAAAATGTCTTTATCAAACACTTTTCTTTTCTCCTTATAGCAGAAGTGTAATCAGGGGCGTGCTTGTCAAAGTTTCCATAAGTCCCGTTTCTTCCTTATTGAGGATTATTAGGGAAAACAAAATATATAAGTTGGGAACGGTAGTTGTTGAATATCATTTTACATTAACCCCGTACAGCTTGAAGCCCGCAGGCCACATGAAAACAACAGAGTAGAAAAGCTGGCAATGATGAGATGAGTTGTGTCTGTTATAGATGGCCTATAGGGGATCGAAAAAAAGATATTATAATATTATATATTGAAAATTCAAAAAGATAAATAATGATGGCATCTTCCACTAATTCATTTCGTATAAGACCCCACAATACTCACTGAATCTATAAAACAAAACAAAACAAATTAAACAATTGTAAACTTCACCTAACCTTAATAATTAACTAATTCTATCTCTTCCCTTTTCAAAGTTTATGGCCTGGGATTCTTCTTTTCATGTCTTGCTTCCTCTCATAGTTTAGTCATCCAATTTTATAATTCATTTTGTTGCGTTAGTTAGTACTTAGTAGAGAAGGGTATTGCAGTCGTAGCAGCAGGCCTTACCTAAAATAATATGTGGCTTCCCACCTCCCTCCACCACATATGCATTGGATTTGGATATGCCGGATTTTTAGTGACGTGGCGTTGGCGTTCCAGAAAAGCATGCATGACTTCGTCTTCGTCTTCTCTTTCAATGTGAGATTGCATTGTTCTAAGTTGTCGTGTTTGTCCTTTTTTTTTTCTTTTATTAAATTATTTTTTTTGAAATACAGTTCAATTATTTTAGGGAGTAGATATTAATTCAATTACTAAAAAGAAGAGAAGAGAAGCAAAGAAAAGTATTTACAGGCTCGTTGTTTTGTTCTCTTTCTTAACAATTTATATAAAACTTGTACCTCTTTAACAAGTCATGTTTAGTTTCGCAAATCAGCATGCCATTTGCATAGTTGGAGCAGTTGGCGTTCTCTTATTTGTATATAAATATTAATAATATAAAATAGAAAATAAAACTAGGGGCCCAAAAGTCGAAGTCAACTCTTAATTGACTGCCAAGTGGAAGTGGCTCGCACCGATCTATTTCTTTCTAGGAAGTTACCTGTGGAGCCTCGAGTTGGACTAAAAATGGACTCGTTAGTAAAGTATTACATTTGCTGCTTCGCATATTAATTCCTGCACTCATGCCAATACCATACATACATACATACAGGCAGCAGGCAGAGTTGAATGCCACTCTGCAACTCTCACGCTTTCCTCCTTCTCATGCTTTCACCCACCCACTCTTCTACTTGCTAAAATGCTCAAGGTCCTCAACCGGAGCCTCCGCCGCCTCTGCTCCCGTGTCCGATGGCCTCGTCGCCGGAGAACCAAGCCTAGGGTCGTCATCATCAAGCACTTTGGAAAAACCACCTCCAAAACTCAGGCCGATGCCCCAGAAAGTATCGACTCCTTCATTAATGCAGGGTCGTCGGCGTCGGCGGTTCATCCCAACGCTCAATTTCACGGTCTTAGTTCACAGAGACACATACGGATTGCGACATTTAATGCCGCCTCCTTCTCCATGGCACCTGCTGTTCCATACGCTGAAATATCTAATTCATCTGCCAAATTCCGACGGAGTTTAGATTCCAATTTACGGACAAAATCCGGAAATGATCGCCCCAAAAGCATTCTGAAACAGTCTCCATTGCATCCCGATTCCATGAATGGAGTCGAGAATCAACAAAAATTCGTGAAACCCAAGCCGCGGGTTTCGATCAACCTTCCTGATAACGAGATATCATTACTCAGAAATCGACAGGCAAGCTTTTCCGAGTACGAGATGGAGGAGGACCCATCTTCTTCAGGTAATGGTAGGAATGGGATGCGGAGAGCTAAGGGTCGGCCGCCTCTGAGATCGATTGTAAGCATGCCCTCGGAGCGGGAAAATGGGGAGAGCTACAGATGCAGTAGGACGGTTGTGGAGGTGCTCAGAGAGTTGGACGCTGACATATTGGCGTTGCAAGATGTGAAGGCGGAGGAAGAGAAGGAGATGAGGCCGCTTTCGGATTTGGCAGATGCTTTGGGAATGAAGTACGTTTTTGCGGAGAGCTGGGCGCCGGAGTATGGAAATGCGGTCTTGTCGAGGTGGCCCATCAAACGCTGGAAAGTTGAGAAGATTTTCGACGACACCGATTTCAGGTCAGTAGTTTTTAGCTCCACACCAGTCCAGTCAATACTATCATTTGGGGGATGAGATTTTTCTGTGTTCTTGGTCATAACCACGCTTTTGATTGATGCCAATGGTAGAAGACTAGATGATTGATTGTTTTCTTTTTGTTATGTTTTTTTGTTTTTAATTAGAAAGCTGAGTTTATTTCCTTAAAAGGCAAAAAAGAAGAAGAAAAAAAAACTTATAGTCAATCTTAGATCTGGGTCACAGCTGTACTCTAGCTCCACCCTGTTTATTAATGAAGTAAAAGTTAAGAGAGAAGGCCTTGAAAATTGACATTGATAAAAGAAATAAAAGTGTATGCGGTGGCAGGAATGTGTTAAAAGCGACAATTGATGTGGGAGAAGTGGGAGAGGTAAATGTGCAGTGTACCCATTTGGATCATCTGGACGAGAATTGGAGGATGAAACAGATAAAGTCCATAATCCGATCGACCAACAACGAACCCCACATCTTATTAGGAGGCCTCAATTCTCTGGATCCCACGGATTACTCTCAACAAAGGTGGACGGACATCGTGAAGGTATTAGTTATTGTTATTTACGGCATATGGCATCGCATGTTGGTTTGGTTGATTGATTGATTCTTCAGTATTACGAAGAGTTGGGAAAGCCAACCCCGGAAGCTAAAGTCATCAAGTTTCTGAAGAGTAGTATGCAATATAGGGATGCGAAAGAGTTCGGAGGAGAATGCGAGTCGGTGGTGATGATCGCCAAAGGTCAAAGTATGAAACTCAGTGATGAATATTGAAAAAGGAAGATTGAAAGCTTTTCTTTTTACTAATGATGGAATGGTTGGCAATGGCAGGTGTCCAAGGGACCTGCAAGTACGGGACGCGGGTGGACTACATATTGGCCTCTCCCAATGCAGATTACGAGTTCGTACAAGGATCCTACTCCGTCCTTTCCTCCAAAGGAACCTCCGATCATCACATTGTCAAGGTCGATTTCCTCATGCCTCAGCCTCAGCCTCAGCCTCAAGGGAAGAGATGGACATGAATTGATCATTTTCAACTTTTGTATTTCTTTTACCATTAGGAATCAATCTCATTCCTTCTGTGCTGTCTGTAACCAATATAAGCTCTATTTATTACTATTAGGAATCAACGTCCAAGTACACCGCTATCTTATTTCAATACTTTAACCAATTTCCCAATGTTAATTAAATAAATGGAAAATGATGTGCTAACTTTAGTCCGAAAGCACTGAGCAAGATGTGGAAGTAGTGGAAATGACAAGAGAAAATTTTCAAAAGAGTTGTTTTGTTGCCTCTTCAATAAACTAAAATCACTATCCATTAATAGCCGCTTGGATTTGTTCCAGGGACCTCCCCTTCGTCTCGGGTACTACCATCACCACAAACCCTATGGCCATTGCGTTGATTGCTGCATAAATAAGGAATGTACCTGTGGATTTCACCAAGTCAAGAAAAAATCAACACTTGTAACTCTAATCATTTGTATTGTAGGGTTTAAATATATTGAACATGCTGCCCTCACGATTTCAAATGCTCAAGTAATGAAAAGATTCAAACGAAATTCTATTTCGATCCTTGGTTCATAGACCAAATCTGAAGTGATTCTATTTTGAAAGGAAAAAGTCAAAAGGGTTAATGCAGTTACCATAGGAGCTCCAGGCCATAAGGAAGTTAAAAGTATAGGAACAAGCCCAAGCACCAAACCAGTTGGTTAGTGTTGCCATGCTTCCAGCCAGTCCCTTAATGTTTATGGGGAATATCTGGACCAAAATTACCAATTCTAAGCCTTTGGTTAAACTATCAACTGTTAGAAACTATCAACTTTTACCTCAGACATCACAACCCAAGGAACAGCACCCATTCCAATCGAAAAGGATCCTATGTACACCTGAATTTCAAACAAAATTATTAGAGACACAAAAACTTCAAAACTACAATGAGATTTGAAGAAAGCTGATGTATTTACCAACACCCCAGCTACAGTTAACATTGGAACTGCCTCGATTGCTAATTCATTCGCCTGGTTTTCAGCAAGTGAAAGTTTTAAGTAAATCTCAAATTATATCATTTTTATCAACAATCTGCAGAATTACAGAAGAATAGTCTAAAGGGCATATGTTTTTTCATATACTCTTCTTTTGTTGACCCATGCATCATTGTTAGTACATTTGACTATTAATCTGATAAAAGTCATCTAAACCATTCGTTTTTTTTTTAAAGAAACAATGGAAGATATATATTCTCAACAAAAAGAAGGAAAAAAAAAAAACAGCCTAAACAGCCGTTGGGATGAGGAGTTCCTGAGCCAAAAAAGGAGGAATCAAACAATAGACCTCCAATCTAAGTTGATCGACAAAACATGTATGTGACAAAAGGAACCATAATAAAATTGATAAATGAATCATGCTTATCTTTCCTTCCTTTCCAAATAAACCAAAAAAGAGTTCTCTTACTGTGTTAGACCAAATCACTTCCTATCTTCCTTTGAACCAGCAGCCGGAGTATAATTGAATAAGGTCGTCTTCTATATTCTTTGGAGGACACCAGGCGATACCTAAATGATTGAGGATGAAGTTACATCCATCATAAACAAACGGGCAATGTAGAAATAGATGACTAGTAGATTCTACGTTCCTTTTCCATATAAGACATTCGGGGATAAAGCCAAGTTAGAGTTCCTCTTTTGAACTCTATCCAATATCCATTGGCCATGGACCACACAAAAAACTTTACTTTCTTGGGGCTGTTGCCTTACCAAATCTGCTTAACTAGAAAGCTGTCCAGAAGAGATGGGCCTGAAAAAGCAACTCCAAACAATAGAATCTGTGGCGTTGTTTGGGTGAGTACCATCGAGAGAGTCGCAGTGAGATTTTGCCATTTCGTCCAATTCTTTGTCTAAAAGACCCCTTCTCAACCATTGGACTTTCATTTCAATTTTGGTATAATTTTGTTGAGTTTCAACTATGAAAGAAGTTGATACCTACTTTTACATGAGAGGGAACATGTAGGGAGATAAAATGGTTATGGTGTTAGCTGTAGAGGTGGCTTGAATTGCCGAAGAGAGAGGGCACTGAGTAAACTTGGAACTAAAAATGTGGTGTGGTAAGGAATATTTTAGAGCCAAATGCGCAGCTCTTTCAGAAAATAGCAAACGTGCTGTTACCTTCAGATAAAAGGAAACTGCGTCTAGGATACAACCGAGGACCAATCCTGATGCAGAAACCTAAAAGCAAAAAACATGAAAAAGAAGGAAATGAGCGCTGTTTATATGTATATGTTTGCATCTGTAGTGAGTCCAAAACTAAAATTTACCAGTATCAAGGGCTTTCTTCCAGCCTTGTCTATTAAGACTGCACCAATGCCTGTTACTATGACCTATCAAAAGCACCATGTTCGTCGTTGGAAAGGCAATTTCATGGGAAATGATCTGATGAAGACTAAAGTACCTGAAGAATAGCATAGGTTGTAGTTCCGATGCTGACCGAAAATCCTGCAAACAACAAAAGAGTCAAAAGATTTGCGACGAAAATCCAGATATATAATGGCCACCTCTCGAAAAATTATTCACAAATATTGCATCAGCAGATAAGAATTCTATCTTTCGGTACCTGCTGACTCAAAAATATTGGCCAAATAAAAGCAGATTCCGTTGATTCCTCCAAATTGTTGACAGACCATCAATCCAACTCCAATCTGGTCAGAATAAATTATGTAGTTCAGAAATCGGAGGTCAGGAATTGCAGTTGCAGTGACAGTGAGTGTCCACAAATTTTAACCCATATGCATATTTTTACTTTCCGAGTGAGCATGTAAATCTAAGTCTAACATCAGTTCAGATAAACTTACAATGACTGAGCGCAAGTACATTCTCTGAAACAAATCAGTCAGTTTGGGTTTCGGGAGTTGTTCAAGGGTTGTTATATAGTCCTGTTGAGAAAGTTTCAGCATCAATGTAATACTGAAAAAGTAACTTACACTTAAAATATGGGAGAACAACCTGGATCTCAGCTGCCTCTTGGGACACATCAGCATCCTCACCACGAAGTTCTTTGAGAGCTGTTTCAAATTCTTTTTGTCGTCGCTCTTTTGCCTGATTCATGTTTAGCATCATATGAACATCCCAAAACAATGGTTTATCCCATATCAATTACTGTTCTTACCAGCCATCTTGGAGATTCAGGAATGAAGAAAAGACCAATTATCAGAATGACACAAGGGACAAGTCCTGCAAGCACTCAACAAAGGAACTTAATTATTCTTTTCCTTGATGTTTTTACTTAGAGTGGCACAGCAAAATTGTACCAATCAATGCTAGAGCTCTCCATGAGAGTACATTCCCAATTATGAAGGATACAGACACTGCCATGCAAATCATGAACTGTAGAATAAGAACATAAAGATAACTGAGAACTACTCCAATATAATGTTACTTGTAAGGTAACTAGCAGCCTAATACAAATTTCTTAGTTGCCTCAAAAGAATTTGAAATGCCTATTTCGATAGAGTGTTTCTCTGATAGATTAAGTTGTTTTCTCTTTCTTCTTTTTACCTGATTGAGGGTAGTCAGAGCTCCTCGAAGGTTCTTAGGTGCAATCTCAGCTATGAAAACAGGAACCTAGAGCAGTCAGAAAAATGCGGACCTCAATATTTATTATGAATATGCTGTTCTTACAGAGCATTAGCAGAGAAAATTACTAGTAGAAGAAAGGGATTGAAAAAATGTACCACATAAGAAAAGACTCCCATTCCATATCCAGTAGCCAATCGTCCAATATCCAAAGCCACTGCTCCCTTTTGTAGTAATCGAGCTTACACGAGGTCATTGTACTTGTATTTTAAGGAAAGAGAACAAATCAAAGGAAACACCAACCTGAGCGAAGTATATTGCTAGCCACCCAACCACACAAGCACCGGTAGCGACTCTCATTGCCTACCAAAAGTTGAAAAAAAGGGGTCGGGTTCAACTAATAAATTCAACTTCCAATGGACAGATTATAATCTTGGTCTGCTCACCCCTTTCCTGCCGAGGAGGTCTCCGATAGGTCCACTTGTAATTGCACCAATCATTGCACCAAATGTTAGTATGGAGCCAAAGAGTGAAAACTGCATAAATATGGATTTTGGAGACCGCAATCTGAGTATTTGAGTATGAGTTGTATATCATAGGTTCAAGTTCAGGATAAATCTCTTGTGATCTTTAAACAAATTATATCCAAAGAAGAAAAAAAAAACCCAACTTGATTGATTGGAATCATACCTCGGCTAAAGAGAGATGAAGGTCGTCTATGATAGCACTCTGAGTGGGCGAGGAGTAACCTGCCTGAAAACAAAGCCACATAACAAAGAGACATACGTACAACACTTGGGAGACAGTTTGTAGTGAGTTACTTACACAAGTTCCAAATTCGTAGGAGCCACAAACAGCCACGAACGTGCTGAAGTAGACCATCCATGGCCGACGCTCTTGACTGCGCAGTAATGGTTGTCTTACCGCATCTTCCACATCCTGAGCGATCGCCATTTTTCCTTTTCTCAACACAAGTCTGGCGACAAGACTACAAGGGAGTGGGCAAAAGTCTTCCTTTCCTCTGAGGCTAGTTTGTGCCAATTTTTCTGTATAATTCAGAGTTGTCAGAACAGAAGATCATTGTCGTCTTATTCCGCCGGACTTGTGTTTGCTCACTCACCGGTCAGTCGGTCACTCGATCTGATTTAATTTCTTATTATTATAATTACTAGGCTGCCAGTTGGATTGGAGGCTTGGAAGCCGTGTCCTCCTCTTCTGTTTTTACAAGAAAATAATGGGACGGACCCACAGATTAACTGTTCTATTTTCTCCATGATTGGTGGATCCAAGAGGAGATATTTGCACCAAACACATGGTAATGCTTCATCCAAGAGGAGATATCTCTTCTTATTTTCCATCCTTAAAATACACCTACACCGTTTTTATTTTCCTTATTCTTCTTTCTTCTTTTCTGGACTATGCTCGCTTTGACACAACATGTATATGACTTTGTTCTAGAAAACAATTCAAGTTCAAATTTTCTTTTTTCCCTTTTAGAGTAAAGGGCTTCTATAGTCCCAAAATATCTCATCTTTAAGACAATTCATTTAATCAAATATTCAAGAATGACAAATAACCCTACTCAAGCACAAACCAACCCGTTTAGGCCGCACATTATACCATATTTCATTTTCCATTGGAGGTTGTGTGTATACACTATACAATATATGGACCCAACAAATTTAGTTCCATTTGAGTATAACAATGACTATCACATAAAATTTAGCTTAATTTGAGTGTCTAATTACATATTAAGGTTTTCATTTTATATCTTGATCTTTTCCTAAAGTGTGCACAAACTCACACTCCTCATAACCAACATTACTATGATATTCTCGTATAGTAAGCATGTATCAACTTTATCCATCTCGTATTCTATTCAAATCCGTCCATTATACAAGTTTTTATGCAACTAATATAAATATTTACGTTGCTTATACAAATAGCAAAACAGACTTCTTCCATTACTGATCGTCGCTTATAAATCAGTGATATCAATAACTATCCCAAATAAAATTTTATTTGTATTTAAGTCTAGAGTCACTAATAGTCTCCTTCTATTATTTGATAGAATCCTATATGCATTGAGGTATTGAAATCTACTAGTGAATATCATCAATAAAATTATTTGATCTATTAAATAATAAAAGTCTACCTGTCATGATTGACTTATATCATTGATAGAACTTTATATGTATTGAAGCCTATCAATGATAATCACTTATATAATTATATTTGTATTAAAATATTTTAGTGACTATCAACAATAGACTCGATATAACTAGAATTTTATTTGTGATGGTCATTGATAGACTTCAATAAATAAAATTTAGTTCAGTTTAAGCATTACTAATATTTAGTTGATAGATTATCATTGTGGGTGAAATCTATTAGTGATAGAAATTTATCGTTGATAGACTTCAATCACAATTGTAATTAGTAGTGATTAAAGTTTATCACCGGTAAGTGACAACTCAACTGATAGACTTTCAATGCTATCAGTGATAGTCACCGATAGACTTCGATACGAGTAGAATTCTATATGTGATAATCATTGATAGATTTTAATAAAGAAAAATTAGTTCGATTTGAGCTTTTCAATTTCTTTTCATTTGGATTCTTCTATTTGCGTTTTTCACTGGTGGCCATGATTAAAAAAAAAAAGATGACAAAATTCGAATAAATGATATTAGTTTATTGATAAGTATCACAGTAATACAATTTTATCAGTGACTATCACCGATAGAATAAAATAGTAAAACGAGAATAATAAAAAATCATTTAACAAATTTGTCATATTTACATTTTTTTTTCTTTCAATTTCATTATATTTACAAATAGGAAAAGATAAATTGCTATCTATTACAATTATCCTTTAACATAGTTATTATTGATTGGAAAGCAAAGAATGTAGAAATGATTATTGTATTCGTAAGGCAACGGCAATTAGCAGGCAATTGAGTACAACTTGATGTTTAATGATGGTTTCCCTCCGTCTCTCTAGATCGAGTATAACTTCATCCACCCCATCCCCAATTCCTCTTATTCTGATTGATTTTAAATCATTCCACAAATAATTCACCCAATATACACAGATCATCCTATTCTCTTCTGAACCACAAATTTAAAGTTATATACTTTTTTTTTTTAAAAAAAAAGGAAAAGAAAAACAAATATTGATCTGATTCGGTAACAAGTAACAATTTTATTTTTATAATTTAAACTTATCTACTTTTTTTATGTGAGGATTTATTTTTTTTTAAAAAAAAAGTTTTACTTGTTTAGTAATGGATGTGACCTAAATCTCATTTTTTTAAACTTTTAATTCAACATTCGAATCTAAATCGTACATGTTCTTTTTTTTGAAATAAAATTAAAATGTATATTGTCACAAATATAATTATTTATTTCTTCAAACAAAGTTGGCGTTGAAATTAGATCAAATAATTTTAATAGGCTTCAAGCCTCTTAGGGATAGTAGGTGACTCACTTTTAAGAAAATGCTAATTCTTTACAAAATTATATTGGATTAAAAAAAATTATAATATCAATTATTAACAACTCAGCTAGTTAAAACATATATCATCAATAAAAAAATCAAAAGTTTAGATACTCAATCCCTAATGTTGTGAACTAAAAAAAGTGAGAACTCAATTTGTAAATATTGGTAAAAAAATCATTGAATTATACCATAGAATTTGTCACTTACTATCTTTAATATATTGATAACAATTTGATTTTTATAGAAACAACTTTTTTTTTTTCTGAGAAAAATATAGAAACTACTTAACCTATGATCTATAGTTAGAGTTAATGAAAATTTAATTTAGGCAAGTAAATGAACAATTAATATCAATAATTGAGACCTTCAATCTAAATATATATAAATATTCTATTTATTGAAATATATTTGTTAAATGATGGCACTTACAGATGGGGCAAGTTTTATTTTATTTTAGAAAAATGATGTAATGTGCCCAAAAAGAGTGTTTTTTACGCCCATCCAGGACAAAATGTTGGGATATCTTTTCATGATTATCTGTGACGATTACTCCTTACGAATCTTAGAATTCACGACTTGGATTGGATTTGGATTTGGATTTGGATTTTACACACCATACCTTAAAATTTGCTTCAAAAAAAAAAAAAAAAAAAAAAATCCCATTTGCCATTTGTTCTGTTCTTGAGTATCCAGTTACCCGCGAAACAGAAACTTAACTCCATCTCTTTCCTTTCCTTTCTCTGCGTCCCTTTTCTTCTTCTTCTGAGTGCTCATCCAAATGAAAAATATCTGAAAACTCTTCACCTTTTTCTGCAAGGTACCTTCCCATTCCTCATCTCCTTCTTCTTCTTCTTCTTCTTCTTCTATTCATGACTTTTAAGTTTTAACTAACACAAACACATACACAACAATGTTTCTTCACCTCTGTTCTTGGGTTTCTCGTCTCTCTCTTTATTTTATTGGGTTCCCGCGTGTTCTCTGAGTCCTAAATCAATTTTCATTTCACCCACTGCTCAGCATCCTTGTATGTGTGTATATGTATATATTGTGATTCTCTGAATTCTTCTTTCTGGGCTGCTTCTATTCTGCTCTTGTTGTTGAATCCATTCCTGTGAGAACCATTTTACAAGAACTGAAATGCCAGTTCAAGAAAAATTTGAGCACTCTCTTTTATTTGAGTATCCAATATCCTCGTGATGCTATTTTGTTTTTGTTCCTGGTAGGTTCGTTATTTTCTTTCAATTATGAAGGTGAAGGTAGATTCATCTTCACCCACAGGAATTCTTGAAGACTACTTTAGGAGCTCGGGGTCTGAATCAACATCTTCTGGGGAGCCCAAACCGCCTTCCTTTTGGCGTGGGATTTTCAGTTTATTGAGGTCCAAATCCAGCAAGCCTGTAAGTAAATTGCATCCTCTTAGTGTGCTCAAGCTCTCCAAAAAACTGAGCAACAGTATGAGAGAGACTTTGCATCTTCACTTTCGGTTTGATTCCAACATCGGTAATTTCAACTCGCCATGGAAGAATTTCACTCTGCGAGAGCTCCAAGCTGCAACCAACTATTTTAGCCCTGGTCCGTGCACCCAATATAGTTCCACTTTTTCATATTTTGTGTCGAACCCATGAGAATATTTTTGGTGTGTCTATTTGCATTTGGTAAGTGGCTTCTTTTCTTTGTCCTTTTGGGTGTAGAAAATCTGATCGGAAAAGGGGGTTATGCTGAGGTTTACAGGGGATGTTTGAAGAACGGACAAGTTGTGGCCATCAAAAGACTGACGAGAGGAAAATTTGATGAGAATATTGGTGATTTCTTGCTTGAACTTGGAATCATGGCCCATGTCAACCATCCCAATACTGCTAAGCTAATTGGCTATGGAATCGAAGGTGGAATGCATTTAGTTCTTGAATTTTCTCCTCGTGGGAGTTTAGCTTCTAGGCTCTATGGTTAGTCCTTTACAATTTATATATCATTGCTAAAAGCCTAAATGGTATAATTCCTTTTTTGAAGTTTAAACATATGCATTCCGTAGGTTTGAAGGAGAAGCTGGAATGGAACATTCGGTATAAAATAGCCATTGGAACCGCAAAGGGTTTAAGATATCTCCACGAAGGATGTCAAAGAAGAATTATCCACAGAGATATTAAGGCCGCTAACATTTTGCTCACTGAAGACTTTGAGCCTCAGGTAATTCCCTTTTGCCCCCTGTTCTAGACTATGATGTTTCTGACCTTCATGAAGATATTAGTTAATCATTCAATGATCCTCAGTTGGTATGCAGAAGAAGTATAATGCTTAGTGTCCTTTTTTTTTTCCTATTGAGTATTCACTATATGATTATGAGATATCCAAAAAAACATGTCCAACAGATTTGCGATTTCGGCCTTGCGAAGTGGCTGCCAAAGCAATGGGCTCATCACATAGTATCAAAATTTGAAGGCACATTTGGGTTTGTGAATCTTATGTTATTCTCTTGTTTACAGTTGTTCATATATAAAAGAATACACACATCAACTCTGATTCCTCCCCGCCCTGCTTTTGTAGCTACTTACCTCCGGAGTATTTATCACATGGTATAGTAGATGAAAAAACTGATGTTTTTGCATTTGGCGTGCTACTATTGGAGCTAGTTACTGGACGCCGAGCTCTCGATTACTCTCAGCAAAGTCTTGTTTTGTGGGTGAGTTCTTGAATTCTCTTGCCCACGTAATTTATACTCACTTATGCAGGAGGGTTGCAAAGTCTGGTTCAATCATTCTGACAATCTCAATGGATGGCTACTGTTTAATTCAGATTTTTCTACCTTGATCAGGCAAAGCCTTTGCTGAAGAAGAACAACGTGAGAGAACTTGTTGATCCTTTTATTACAAATTATAATTCACGGCAGATGAATCTTATGCTTCTTGCTGCTGCTTTATGCATACAGCAGTCCTCAATTCGGAGACCTTGTATGAGCCAGGCATGTTCTTGTTTTTATTATTTCTCAAATTTACAACCTTCGTATTTAACAATCGGCTTTGTCCGGCCAAAGGACCAGTGCCAAATGTTATGTTACTGCTTCTAAAACCAATCATAAATAATAATTGTCTAGTGATTTAGACGTTGGAACTTAATTAGATATTGCATTTAGTGCTTTGGATTAGATCATTTCTGCTATGGAGCATGACAGTTTGATGTTGAAACATTTGGTTGAATCTATCAGATGTTTCATTTGAAGCTTGATTTAATTCTGATGTTTGACATAAAGAGACCCTGGACTCTTTGACTAAAAGCTCAAGAACATTACCATCCAAACATGTGATGTGCAGGTGGTTCAGATATTGACTGGAGACTTGAGCTACATAAGAGGGACCAGAAAAATTCAAGTACCTTTCCTTCGAAAAGCTTTTCGTGAAGAGTTAATGAGAGCGGAACAGCCAAGATTGAGAGACGTTCTTATGGAACATTTATAGGTGGTTGGTTTCATGGAAAGTGAAAGACAGGGCAGGGCTATGCTGTGCTGTGGAGGCTTAAGGTCAAATGCAGAGGTATCTTTATTAATATGCGGAAATTGGAAGCTGGATTCTAGGCTGGGAGAATAGAGATCCAAACTTTTGCCATCTGAAGCTTTATTTATAATCAAAGTGTAAAATAAACACCAGAAAGGGAGCGTCAGTCTCTTGTCAAATTTTGTAAAAGAAAAATGCATCACAAGAAATTGCAGGGCATAGTTAATTTGCCATGTTGTCTAAGTAAACAGCAAATATTTTTGTAAATGGTGTAGTGGCTCGAATTGCTTTTGAGCCACAAGACGAGGTTGTTGAAGTTGATCGTCCAACAAGTAAAAACCCCACCAAGTCTCGCTTGAATTTAAACGAGCCAACGTGGATTTGGTGAAAATCAGCATTTATTAAGACGAAAGTAATCATGGCAGAAAGAAACCCACCTACACTAGATTACATATCAATTTTATTTTCTCTCTATCATTAACATTAACTAAATACTCCCTCCCTCCTGGTTGGACAAGAGAATTGTAATGTTATGCTTTATAAAAGGTTGGATGGTTGAAGATTTTAATCTTGACATGCGTTGCTATAACACTATTCTTTTTTCAGTAAAAAACCCCCCTCCCCTCTCTCTCAACTATTGTTTTAGTATAACGAAGGTAAGAGTGGATTATTATTATTTTTTTTTTTGAAAATATGGGGTGGGAGATTCGAACCACATACTTTGATGCTCTTGTGACAGTAAGAGTAGGTTATAAACTTCCAACTTCATGGAAATGGATAAATGTCTGCTCACATTGACCTATCTTATTTTTATTTATTTATTATTATTTTTTTTAAAAGTTATATGTTTGCTCACATTGTTCTTGGCCTATCTTATTGTCGAAGGAGAAATTTCGGTCAATCACAAATTGTCACGTCATTAATATAAATTAATGATAAAATAAATTTGGGACCAATTACACATTTACACGTGTGCCTAAATTAAATTAATAGACATTAAAATTCGGAAAATCAAAGAATGCCACTTGTCTATTGGTGATCCATCAGATAACATCAGCCAAGTTCAATCAAATTATGCCAAATATAGGAGGCCACCGGGAAAATTGAGCTAGAGGCAGAGAGGACAGAGTCCAGAGCATTCTCCCAAGATCCAAAGTCGTCAGAATCCAAAGAGGAGATTCGAGATTTAGTGGATGTTATTTAAAAAAAAAAAAAACCACACCACTCCAATTTAAACAACTTTAAGCATTAGAGACTGTTGGGCACACTACTACAACCTCGATATGAATATCTTGCAGATCGTCTCCTCAACTGATCATCTCAACTTGGAGGCTGACATGAATGTGTGACCAGATTCTAGCATCAACATTTGGTTTTTCAAAAAGGCTTTGCAGATGATGTCAAAAGACATCGAGACCTCCACCAATCTCCACAACTTGAAGAAGAAGAAGAAACTATACGGTGCCGGTGAACTTCTTACTAGTAGAAGAGAAATAGCTGCTTGGCCCTGAGCTATGCACATGATAAAGTTGGCTCTTGGCTGCAAGAAAATATATAGTTAATCTCCAAAAAGGAAGGTAAAACAGACAGCCTATAGTTAATATTAAAAATTAATGATGAGGCCTAGTTGGGTAAGTCGGTTACTGTATTTCCTGACGCAGCATTAACTTCCCCCAATTGGCACCTTGTTAATTTCCTTTTTTTATTTCAGTGTACCCTTTCTGTCTTTGTATTTCCAAGTCAAACTAATAATCTCCATTTGGCTTTATCTGTATTTGCTATTTGGTGCTTGTCCATTTCGTTTCCGAACCATTCTCCAAAGAACCAAGTTCTTGAGAAAGAGGAATAGAACCAAAATTTTATCACCATGGCCGTCAAACAGATGCTGACGCAGTGGAATGAGTTTACAGCTTCTCTTCGTGCTGAGGTCTGTGTTTGTTGTTCTACTTTCAATCAATTAGATTATTTGAGGTATAAATCTTCTTGTTATTGGGATTTATATTATATTTTTGTTCTCCCCAATGGGAAAGAATTAAAAATAATACTCGTATTATTATTACTTTGATGTATTCATAAGTCATAACATGGAAGTTTTGCACCCATTTTCTGGAGCAAAGAAGGAGATTGTTAGGATAATAAGCGTAAGTCAACAAAACCAGAATGAAAGAGAGAAGAAACAATAATATAGATTTTACGTGATGGACTAACGGTGTGTTAGCTACGTCCATAGACAAAGGGAGAGAATGATCTTATCAGTAAAAAGAAGACATAGGCAGATTACAAAAATGACGACAGATTAGGTTAAAAGGATTTATATATGGCACCACTCTTTTGGAATCTGTGACATTTTGTACCCAAAACGAAAGGATGTGCTACATCCCTTCCAATTGGTGTCATTGTATAGAATAAATCTGTGCATGCCCTGTTTTCAAAATCGATATTTCCTCCTTTTTGGTTTTGATTTGATTTGATTTATATACTCATCATCATCCGGCCGCTCCTAAGAGAATAGGTCCAAAATAAAGTCCAAAACGAAAAATAACGAAACCTCACCGAGCGCTTCACCCCGTACTTGGTCGTTTGGAGTGCTTTCATAAGGCATATCAACAAAGATTTTGTTTTAACACGGGGTTTTTCGATAGTTTCTTATTTCCTTGTCCTACAAACTGATTTAGTTTTTTTTTTTTTACTTTACAATTTTGTTTATTTGGTCTTGGGTGATTTATTAATTTTGAATTTGTGTTGGTGTTGAGAAGAAATTCGTGGATGATCAGTTTTCCCAGCTAAAGCAACTGCAGGATGAGAGTAGTCCAAATTTTGTGATTGAGGTTGTCCCCCTCTTCTTCGATGATTCACAGAAGCTTATAGATGAAATGGGCAGAACCCTGTGAGTGCCTTTCTGTTTCTTTCAGTACCTGCGCCATTTTGGAAAGTTTTGCTTGTTCTGTTTTTGGTTCCTCAGACTATTTATTTATCGGTGGAAGTGGAGAATTTTATTCGGAGAAAGACCCTCCTTCAGGCAGAATTAATTAATTGGGTATTTTGCTCTTGTATGGAGCAAAACATTGTGGATTTCAAACAGGTAGATGATCATGTACATCAACTCAAGGGTAGCAGCGCGAGGTAGTTGAAAATATTACTCTCCCTCGATGTCTTTTTGTAGTTTGAGAGTGATCAATGGTGTTGTTGACATGAGAGAAATGGCATCGTCTTACGGGTTGTGCTTGATAAGAACTTGGAATTTTTTGTTGTTGTTGACAGCATTGGTGCAGCCAGAGTAAAAAGCTTGTGCGTTACCTTCAGAAGTTTTTGCGAGACCAAGAGCCTTGAAATGTGAGTCTTGTTTTCCTTTCTTTTCAGTGTGCAAGTGCTAGCTTTTTGAATATAGACAGTTTGCTCTGATGATGAATTGTGCATCTTTTAAGAGAGAATTTTGGCACATGCACGCGCTAAAAGTTGAATTACTTTGTCAGTGTCGGATCAGAATACTATTGTAGCTGTTCCCTTCATTCCCACCTTTTATAGGCGTCCTAGAGAATTTCATAGAGACTTAAAATTTGGGCAATATTTTCGTTCGTTCCAGTATGGCCAATGTCTTTTCCTTTTCGTTCTCCTTTTCTGTTTGGTTAATATTTGTTACTCTGAAGTTATGCTTTGTTGAAACGCAAATTCCATTATTTTGGGATGGCGTGCTACCTAGATATTATTCCTTATGCCATAAAGTTTAGGTTTGTTATTTTCTAGATTTAGGATGAGATTACCATCGCATATGTGGATTGGATGCAGCCTGCAGGTGTCTCAGATATCTGCAAGAAGTGCGATGTGAATACGTTCTACTGTGGAGCAGGGTTGAGTATTTGTTTACCGTTAGCGCTAATTAATGAAACTTAGATTTTCTTTTTCTTTTTTGGAGCTCGCTCAATGAATGTGAGAAAAGCGGCTAATCTGTCGTGTCTTGAGTCTTTAACACGTGGTATGAGGAAAATAGAGTTCCAATATCATTCAGAAAAATAGAACTCAATTTACATGAAGAATTCCTCAAAGGTATTTATACAAGTAAAGGTAGTGGTTAATGACTAACTGCTGAATAACAAATCTACAACTGATTAAACTAAATAACTCATTCAGTCTATTACTCCCCCTCAAGTTGGAGTGTGTAAATGTGAAACACCTAACTTGCACATTGTGTTAGACAAGGCAGAAGATGACAAGGCCTTTGTGAAAACATCTGCAAGCTGTAGACTCGAGCGGATAGGGAAAAGACGAATGAAACCATCACTGACTTTATCTCGCACAAAGTGACAATCAATTTCAATGTGCTTGGTGCGCTCGTGAAACGTAGGATTTGACGCAATTGCAACTGCGGCTTGATTATCACAATAAACAAATGATGGGGAGAGACGAGGTAGATGTAAATCATCCATCAATTGGTATATCCAGACAAGTTCGCTGGTGACAGAGGCCAAAGCGCGATATTCAGCTTCTGCTGAAGATCTTGAAACAGTAGCCTGTTTCTTAGATTTCCAAGTTATCAAGGAATTCCCCATGAAGATACAAAATCCTGTTATCGATCGTCTGGTATCTACACAAGTACCCCAGTCAGCATCTACAAATGCTTTTAATTGGAAATCCTGAGTTGGTTGTAATAACACACCCTGTCCTGGTGAACGTTTCAAGTATCGAAGTAACTGATGAGCTGCTTTTAAATGATGAGTTGTGGGTGTTTGAATAAACTGACTTAGACAGTGAACAGGGAAGCAAATATCTGGTCTAGATATTTGAAGATATAGTAATCTTCCTATCAACCGTCTGTAAGAAGTAGCTTCATCGGGCAATAAGGGCGTACCACTGGTCTTAGAAAGCCGCAAGTTAGGATCCATAGGAAGAAGAGCTGGTTTTGCATCTAAAAACCCAGAGTCTTCTAGGATCTGAAGACAATACTTACGTTGGGATAAGAATGTTCCCTGTTGTGACCGAGCCAGTTCAAGACCAAGGAAATACTTAGCAACACCAAGATCTTTTAACATAAAATGAGTGTGAAGAATAGCTTTCACGGAATCAATTTCAGACTGTGAAGGGCCAGTCAGTAATATATCGTCGACGTACACAAGTAAGGCAACAAAATTATTTCCATTACCACGAGTAAACAATGAGTAGTCTGACTTAGATTGGATGAAACCATGTCCGAGCAACGCAGAAGAAAATTTTGTGAACCATTAGCGGGATGCTTGCTTTAATCCATAAATGGATTTATTTAGGCGACAAACAAGTTTCTCCCCCTTACCAGGAACAAGGGAAGACTTGTAACCGAGAGGTACAGACATAAACACCTCTTCAAATAGGTCACCATTCAAGAATGCGTTATTGACATCCATTTGAGAAATGGGCCATTTATATGAAGTAGCTAATGTCAATAAAATTTTCACAGTGACTATTTTAGCTACTGGGGAAAAAGTGTCGAAAAAATCAACACCCTCTTGTTGGTTGTATCCTTTGGCAACAAGTCTGGCTTTGTACCGATCGACAGTACCATCAGGCTTATATTTAACTCTGTATACCCATTTGGAACCAACAATGTGTTTTGAAGCAGGGATTGATACTATGCTCCATGTCTGAGTTCTTTCCATTGCCTCCAACTCTTCAGCCATAGCTTTCTGCCATTGTGGAAATTTTGCTGCCTGGTGATAAAATGAAGGTTCATAAACTGTTGTAACATTCAACAGAAAGTTTTTATGTGTGGCAGAAAAGGCATTATATGACAAGTATTTGTCAAGAGAGAAAGGCCTTGTAGTTGTGGAAGGCTGATGCTTTAACAAGTTGCAGTGAAAGTCCTTGAGATAAGTGGGAGGATATCTAGAACGGTTAGACCTCCGAGGATGAATTGCTGAACAATTTTCTTCAACTTCGTTGTCAGCAGAATGGGCAACAAAAGGAATAATAGACGGCTCATCAGAGATCTCAGTGGTAAAGTCATCAGTAGATGAGGAGGCAATGGTATTGGTAATATCAGCATGAGCATCAACGAAAGTACGGTAATCTTCATTCGGGCTACCATTGGTATCAATCGATGAGGTAGAAGCAACAGGCTGAGGTAAAACAACTGTTGGAGAGGTAGCAGTATGATCCTCAGTAATAGGAGAAGGCAAAACAAAATCCTTTAGAAAGTCAGAGACTGAAGGGTCAATGGTGTTGCCGATAGTGTGGAAGGGAAACAGGTTCTCAAAGAAAAGAACATCCCGAGAAATAAGAAACTGTTGTTTCTCAATGTCATAGAGCCTATATCCTTTTACGCCAGCAGGATAACCAACAAAAATACAAGGGGTGGCTCGTGGATCAAATTTGGACCTGTGTACAGATAAAGTGGATGCATATGCAAGGCAACCAAAGGTTCTAATACACTTGTAATCAGGCAAGCTTCCAAAAAAGAACAACAAACGGTGACTTATTTGACAATAGGGGCATGGGCAGACGGTTAATCAAATAAGTTGCAGAGAGTATGCATTCGCCCCAGAAGATTAAAGGAACACGTGACTGAAACATTAGAGCCCTAGCCACATTTAGAAGATGCTGATGTTTACGTTCAACTACAGAATTCTGCTGGGGGGTCGCTACACACGAAAATTGGTGTAGAGTTCCAGTAGTAGCAAAAAAATCCTTAAAATTGAGTTCAGGAGCATTATCAGACCTGAAGGTTTTAATGACTTTAGAGAATTGTGTTTCCACTAGCTTAAAAAATCTAGGGATGATATGTGATACACCACTCTTATGCTTAAGTAGATATACCCACGTATACCTAGAGCAATCATCAACTAAGGTCACAAAATAAGAATAACCAGCATGAGTTTGGGCATGAAAAGGCCCCCAAATATCACAATGCACTAAATCAAATGTATTTGCAGCCACATGATTATGAGCAGGAAAAGACAACTTTCTCTGTTTAGCCAGTGGACAGATATGACAACAATTATTTTCAGCATCTTTAAACAATAACAGTGGTTTCAACAAATTCAACCTAGCAAAAGAAGGGTGCCCCAACCTGTTGTGCCAAACTCCAGCAGATACAGAACATACTATGGCAGCAGTAGGACGACTTAGTGGCTTATGGAAATGAAGAAGATATAGACCCTCATGGCAACTAACATTGCCAATCTTCTTCGATCTTAACATGTCCTGAAGAGAACAACCATCACCAGAAAAATTAACAGAAAATCGAGGATCCTTTAACAAAGCACTGACCGAGAGAAGGTTATAGGAGAATTCTGGTATATACAAGACATTGCTTATCAAGAAGTCATCATCCAGTCTAACGTCTCCAATATATTTAACAGAGAACTTCTTCTGGTCAGGCAAGGTAACAACAACATTCATAACAGGTCTTAAATTGACAAACATGGATTGGTTGCAACAAATATGAGAGGAAGCTCCTGAATCAATTACCCAAGCCTCAAGAAACGTAACATCATTTGAAGAATTAGTTGAAAGGCAAGTACCTGCTATGTGATTGATTTCAGCCTTCGGAGTGTTCGGGACAGCAGAAGTTCCCAAGTGATTTTGCAGCATACTCATGAGCTGAGAGTATTGGTCAGTGCTAAGACTAGCAAAGAAGGCCGACTGGTTGTTTCTAACCGGATTCTCAGGTTGCTTATCATTTTCGACAGCAGGTTTAGAGTTTTGTCCAGAGTTTGAATTTCCAAATCTATAGCCAGGTGGATACCCGTGTATCTTATAACATTTGTCCACTGTGTGTCCTCTGATGTTGCAGTGAGAACAAAATGGTGGTTGTCGTTGACCATCTCGACGTTTAGAACGATCATTGGGATGTGGATTTCTCTTCGAGCTATCAGTAGCAACTGAAAGAGCAATCGACTCAACCAAAGGAGCCTTTCCAGCGGCTCATTGTCTTTCTTCCTGAATCACGAGGGAAAATACCTTGTTGATAACAGGGATCGGATTCATCAAGAGAATCTGAGTTCGAAGAGAGGAATAAGCGTCGTTGAGGCCCATCAAAAAAATCATCACAAATTGAGAATCAAAGAAATCGATTAATTCCTTTGAACCTCCACATGAACATCTATCAGTTGGTCTGTATTCGATCAATTCAAGCCATAAGGACAAAATCTTCACATAATAAGCTTCAACGGAAAGAGATCCCTGTGAAAAGGTTGCAAGATCCTTCCGTAACTGATAGATGTGAGGTCCGTTCACTTGACGATATCGAGTCTTCAATTCATCCCAAATATCCTTTGCACAGCCGGTGATCACAAGACTTGCAGCAATTTCCTTTGAGATTGAATTGACGATCCAGGAAGTGACAATATCATTATTACATTGCCAAGCAGAAGAAAGAGTACCTTGTGGTTTCGGAATAGAGCCATTCACAAAACCTAATTTGTTCTTCCCAGACAAAGCAAGAAGCATGGCTTTACTCCATGATATGTAGTTGTTGGTACCAACTAGCTGTTGAGTAACCAACGTGGTAGTAGGTGCAGCGGAATGATGCAGTAGGTATGGATTTAATTGTCCTTCGATTTCAGTGGTAGTGGTTGAAGAGGTTCCATCTGCCATATCGAAGAAACAGAGTTGCAGGAAAGAAGGAAACTGAGTTCCAAAGAAAGGCGCGTAAGGAAAAGGAGAAAAGAAGTCCTTTCAAGAACGCGCGCAAAAAAAAATGTGCTCTGATACCATAACACGTGGTATGAGGAAAATAGAGTTCCAATATCATTCAGAAAAATAGAACTCAATTTACATGAAGAATTCCTCAAAGGTATTTATACAAGTAAAGGCAGTGGTTAATGACTAACTGCTGAATAACAAATCTACAACTGATTAAACTAAATAACTCATTCCGTCTATTAGTCTTATTATATGTTTTTTTTTTTAAATAGGATTATATATTTGTTTTATTGGATCAATTCCTATAATGGAATAGCTACAGAAAAGAAGCATGTTAAGTAACATTTCCTAGTTGTTGGTTTGAGTTGAGACTTGGAGAAGCAAGTTCGTTCGCTCTGCTTTTCGTATAAGTTTTCCCATTAGAGCTGGCAGTATTTACACTGTATGATATGATTGTGGATAATTAACTTGTCCCAGTACTTTTGATCTCCTTTCAGTGGGTTTTCTCTTAACTATTTTACGCTTTATAATCGATCAGGCTTTAAGACTCAACAGAATGCATGTGGGAGCGAGATTAATTTTAACTATACAATTGATTAATTAGCCTGTGTTTTTATGCCTCTATTTATGTCCCACCGGATCGGATTGTATAAACATTAAATGCATGGCGGCATGCATGCAGATGCAGCTTGTGGCAAGGGGCAGGGAATGGAATCAAATCATGCATAAGCATAATCGTAAATAAATAAATACGGTGAAGGATGGCGGAGCTGTTATGAAAATGACTTGACATTACCCTTTACTATTCTCTGAGCCTTTGGCAAATGGCAATAGTTTCCCATGCCCATCTTCATCTCTAGTCTACTCTTACTGTCAAATTTCATCTACTTTCATAAATGGAATGGAAATCCGAATCTCATCTTGGTCCCATCCATAACCAACTTAATTTGGTTGTTGGGGTTGGTTGCTAGATTCGGCATCCCCTCTTTCCCTCTTTCCCTCTTTCTTTTTGTTTTTTTGAGCATATATCTGTTTCTAAGCCTTTTGATACAAACAACGTACCATCTTTACTTTTTATTTCTTCTACCCTTTCTTTATGCAAGGAATTAGATACTCTCTCCGATATATAATTGAAAGTGATTCCGTTACTTTGTAGTCTTTTTAGATATATGTCAAAACAAAGTCAACCATGAATGGAATTCGAACCAATAAATTAGCATTATATGGATAGGCTTTTGACCCAATAGAGGAGCTTTGAAATTCCCAATATTCTTCCTTTGAGTCCAAGCAACGTAACTTTGAAATCCACTTACATGTGTGTAGTGTTGTGTAGTGTAAGTTTGAAGAAAGTAAAAACTAAAAAGTGCTTTCCACGCCTGTGTAACACAGAGTAGTTGTTTTACCCAATTACTTTGACTCCGACTCCATTTCCTAGCTATTGCTTCATTGTATCTGATTCGATATCACAACCTTTTTTTTTCTTTTTTTTTTGGACTTTATATCGCACACATATGACATTCATAACCATTTTTTTTTTTAATAATAACCATTCCTTTCTTTTTTTTTTTTTTTTTTTTTTGAAAATAAACCATTCCTTTCTTAAAAAGCGCTTTTATGTTGAGATAATTATCTTTCGATAACTTATGCAGCACAAGTTCTCTGCCTCTATAATTAACATTTGTTTATCTCTCCCATGCATCAAAATAATTATTTCATTTTTCTTCAAAATAATAATAATAATAATTATTATTATTATTATTATTTCATTTTACGCATTCATTTAAATTTTTATTATTATAGCTCTTCATTAAATTAAAAGCTTGTAATTTACAACAGGCAACACCATAATAGCACAGACAATAATACTTACGCAGGATATATAATTATACTTAATCCTGATATAACGGATACCTACTATTATTACTATGAGTTAATACAATCTAATTTTATTTGCAATATAAAAGTCAAACTAAGCAAAATTTGTCTACCTTCCTATAAATATTTATGAGATTTTTGGTACATAGTTTTAATAAGTTTAAATTTAAGCAATCTAATATTAGAAAGAATGAATTGAAAAACAGGTTTGACTATCTAATTATAAAAATTTGAATGTGGTTTTGATATAAGATTTAGAAGCTTGTCCAACAATTTCATAGTTTGAAATGTCAATGCTTGCTTGAGTATCCAACAAACTTAGTTGACTTATCGGACAAAGACACAAACTACCATTTCAAAATGGGGCAACAAGAAATATGGCTAAAAATAAATAGGTGGCTTGAAATATAGCTACAAACGTTTAAAAATTAAATAGATGGCTAAACGATTTAATGATTAATAAATCCATATTTGTAAAAGACAAATATGCCCCCAACAAACTGCCTAACGAATTCTTAACGTTTAAAATCAAAATTAGAGTTTAGGAGAGATAAAATATACCCCTAAAAAAAGTTGGAGACATTTTAAGTTGGAGACATTTTAGGAAGTTTGAAAAATAAAAATTCCAAGAAACAAAACTAGTAGTAGGTGTTACTACTGAAAAAAATTTGCACCCCAGAAAAAGTTGCTACCCGGAAAAAAGGAGTCAATACCTTTATTGGGGAAGGATAACAAAGTTCAACCTCCCTCAGTAGAGAGAAATACCTTCATAATGCATTAATTGGAAAAAATGTACTCTCAATCCGAAGACATACTACCTGCACCCAAGAACATCAGCAATTAAAAACCCAAAAAAAAAATAAGAACACCAACAACCCGAAGACATACTAATTTTCCCCCAAAAATGAATAAGCTAAAAAGAAGATACCGCCCACCAGAATGAATAATTGCAATTAAATACTGCAAAACACATCTCTGTCCTCGAAAATGACGTAAACGGCATCTGTAAATAACCGTAAATACAAGGGGTAAAAACGTCATGTCACCGCCCACCCTCACCACCAGAATAGCCTTCATGCAGTAGCCCACCCGTCCATCTTCTTCCTCCAAAAGTAGAAACCCTTGAGAGCATTCCACACCCCTTGAGAGCATTCCACACCCCCGAACTCTCCATTCCACACCATTTCCCACCGCCAAACAGAGTGAATATCACTACCTACCTCTCACACCACGCCGACGAACCATCTCTGTCGTGCCAACGACCTTCATCCGCCGCGTCGACAACCATCTCTTGCATGCTCGGTCGTTTCTCCTCCTACGCGACGACTGTACCAAAAAAATTGAAATTGGTAACGATTTCGTTTCCCTCCCCTTATATTTGCAACAAACAGATACTAAAATCCCGAGATTTTAGGGATTTAATTTACTCCCTCTGAAACTGTCCCCACGAGGTGTATACCAATATTGACACTCGAGATGTCAACGACTACACAACACTCCCTGTATGTACCGTTTTGAAATTCGTTGACCATCCAAAACACATCTCTGTCCTCGGAAATGACGTAAACGGCGTATGTACCGTAAATACAAGGGGTAAAAACGTCCAAAATAATCCAGTAAACAGTTTCCTAAAATGTCGGTAGCCATGCCTGCAAAATCCAAACTTCCGTAGCCAAAAATCAAGATTTTTTTTTTTTTTTTTTAGTCATTTATCACAATTTCCCTTCCTGTCCAATTCCTCATTTCCATAGTTATTGATCTCACAAAAAAAAAAAAAAAAAAAAAGGGTAAATCTACATATCAAGTTTAAATTTGACTAACTAATTTTGAACTATATAAAATTGATCTATGAGCAAATTATTCTTTATTAACTTATTGTATTTCGAAATTAATTAAAATAAGAAAAAAGTTGAGCTTAGAAAATAAAATACCTCTTTTTTTTAATTGAAAATAAAATACCTCTTACATTTTTAAAGTTGAAAATTCGATTCTCTCACCCTCGCTTTTTTTTTTTTTTGAAAATACTCTCACCCTCGCCTTTATTGAACTCAACCAAAAAGAAATCAAAAGAAGAAAATTGAATGAGTCAAAATGACTATGGTGTAAAAAAAAAAAACTAAGGTGAATTTTTAAATTTTTACGGCATACAGTTTGTAGTAACTTTTGGAATAATCGCCCCCTTACCCCTACGGAATGGATGGGAAGGGGACCCAACAAACCGCATGGCCACGTGATCCCCGTCTCAGACACACCACTTTCCTTCTTCTGGAACCGATTATCTGGCATTGCCAACAATACCAACCTCAGCTTCGGAATTCCAATTTCCACGTACTCCCGAGTCCCAAACAAATCGAAATAAAACAAAGCGTATTCAACACAATACAACTAATTCTACAATAAATAAGTAAACAAGTAAAATCCCGAGACTGCCCTCTCTTCTCCTCATTTGTTGTTGTTGTTGTTGTACTGCACTACTGCAATCATGAGTCATATTCTGCACTTCTCTAACAAGCATCAGTCATAATAATAAAATACAGCTGCTTTGAAACAGAGACAAACATTAGGGAGAGAGAGTGTGTGTGCCGCTTGCTTGGCTCAAGCAGCAGTCGAGACAACAGCAACTTCGCTTCTCCCTCAAGCCAAACCCACTATTTCTTCTTTCTTCTATCCATATCCTTTTCAAATTTTGGTTGCTGATTTCTAGTTCCGCCATTAAAAGCTTTCACAGGCGGTTTCCCTTCTCACGGAAAAGCAATCCTCCCTTTCGAAAAGGCACCCTATAAATCCAGCCACTTGGTATTGTTCTTCGCATTCTTCAAGCCAGTCGTCGCTTCTGGTCTGCCCCAATAATAGCAATGGCCAAGCCCCCCATCTGCGCTATCATGGTCTTGTTGTGTATGGTGCATTTGCATGTATCCGCGATGCTGGATCCACTCGATTTTTTAGCGCTCCAATCCATTAGGAAGGCTTTGAAAGACATGCCGGGGTCTAACTTTTTTGCTTCGTGGGATTTCACTTCGGATCCCTGCAATTTTGCGGGCGTTTCGTGTCAATCAAACAAGGTCGTGACCCTCAATCTTGGAGATCCCAGGGCTGGTTCGCCTGGTCTAATTGGTCGATTAGACCTCTCCATTGGTAAGCTCTCTGCGTTAGCGGAGTTCTCCGTGGTTCCGGGCCGGATCTACGGCCCTCTTCCAGAAACACTCTCTCAACTCAACAACCTGCGTTTCCTCGCCGTGAGCCGCAACTTAATCTCTGGCCAGATCCCTGCGGGTCTGGGCAACCTACGCAGGCTTAGGACACTGGACCTGAGCTACAACCAACTGAGCGGACAAATTCCTCGCCCCATTGGAACGCTACCGGCATTATCCAACCTCATTCTGTGCCACAACCGTCTGGCCGGCCCCCTTCCTCTCTTCCTCTCCCGAACCCTAACCCGTCTCGACTTGAAGCATAACGCTCTCTCCGGTTGGCTTGGTCCAAACTCCCTCCCTCCTTCCCTCCAATATCTCTCTCTCTCTTGGAACCGCCTCGGCGGCCCCGTAGACCGCCTCCTCACCCGCCTCGACCAGTTGAATTATCTCGACCTCAGCTTGAACCAGTTCACCGGCACAATCCCCGGCCGCCTATTCACATTCCCCATCAACTCCCTCCAGTTGCAACGCAACCTCTTCTCTGGCCATGTCGAACCGGTCAGTCACGTTTCAATCACCACCGTCGATCTCAGTTACAACAAGTTATCCGGCCCAATATCCCCCTTCTTGTCTACCGTACAGAATCTGTACCTTAACAACAACGGGTTCAGTGGCCGGGTACCCGCTTGCTTCGTCCAACGCCTCCTCTCCGCTAATATACAGATACTCTATTTACAGCATAATTATCTGACGGGTATAGAAATTAATCCCACGGCTGAGATTCCTTTGAGCAGTTCTTTGTGCTTGCAATACAACTGTATGGTGCCACCCGTACAGACCCCATGTCCGTTGAAGGCTGGAAAGCAGAAGACCAGGCCTCGACAGCAGTGTAACGAGTGGAGAGGCTAGACCTACAAAGCTCACACGTGTCGTCCAGGGCATAAGGGGAAACAAATTTTGCATTCATCTTAAATTAATTAAGCTCTTTTTTTCTTTTTCCTGGTGTGGTCCTGTGGTTGTGGATGTGGCCTGTGCCTGTGGGGTAAAGACTAAAGACGGGGGGAAAGGTATAAAAATGAAAAATGTGAATAAATCGAACATATTTGTAATGAGCAAGTGAAACTGGAGCTTTGGAAAGAGGAGGAAAATTATATGTGTCCTATTAAATATTAATTACTATTGTTATTATATTCTTGTATTATTATTATAGCATTTGCTGTTATTTTGTCTTCTCTCTTCAATTCCACTTCATGTATAATACACATGTCAAAAGCACTTAGTTTAGTGGTAATTGACATGTATTCTCTGGCTTTAGTTCAGAGGTTCGAATACCCACCCTAAATGTTGTTGCATAAAAAACAAAATAAGTCTTGTTTTGCTAAAAATATAATATTAGGTATGAAAAGTAGAGTAGATGTACAGTGTCAAGCAGAGAGGGTTAATAAGATTTTATGAGGTTCGTTTTCAGGTTTATATTTGCAGACCTTTTACTCTGTCTCCGTCAAAACCAAGAAGTCACAATTAATTAGTTATAGAATATAGTGTACTCAAAAAAAAAAAAAAAAAAGAGTTATGCAGGCTTCTCTTTCAACTCTGACTCGGATATCATTACTTGATAATTGAAGTTTTTTAGGTTCATAAATCCATAATAAAGGTTGAAACATGAGTCTGCTCGTCTCTTTGATTACAACTAGAGAATAATAGTAAGCAGAATGCAAATGAGATTTGGTGTGGGCCTGTGGGGTAGGTTTGATTTTTAACAGTTTGGAGTGCACATGCATGCGACGATACCCCGATTTTACTTATTTCTGTATTTTTGTGCTCTAAATAAAGTTCCAATATAATTTTGTCTGGAGTGATTGATGTTCAACAGTTTGGCTGTGTTGAGATTTGATGCTCACTCAGTACTTTGACCGTGAGCTGGAAGGTGACTAAGCAGCTGGGAGAATGAAGTGCTGCTGAGTTGGATTGAGTCCAACTAATTCAAGAAAGCACGTGACCTACAGCCTTCTTTTAACTACCTTCTTCTCCATCCTTTCTGTATAAATACCTAAGTATTATACCTGTAAAGATCAGACTGATATCCAGTGTATTCATACTCTGTACTAAGGCTTCTAATAAAACTCTCTCTATGGTGTTCTGAAAGTGGATGTAGACCTTTGTGTCGAACCACTATAAATCCGTGTCTCCTTCTCTCCTTCCTCTTGATCTTTCGTACTTCTCTTAATCCTCTGTTATCGCAAGCTTCCGCTGCCATACAGACTGCTAATTGTTGTTGTTTTTCCAACAATTGGTATCAGAGCCATCGATAAGAGAATTCTTGAAGAGTTTCATCCGATTCTTGTCTCATCCTTCTGCAAGAAACTTGTTCGTTTAGCGCCTACTTTGAATTCTTGGTCATCTCCTTTCTCCTTTTGAAATCTTGGAGAATTTTGTCCCTCTAGTGGTTTGCTGAAAATGTCCGCGAAAGTGGAATTGGAAAGATTCGACGGCAAGGGCGACTTCGCGCTTTGGAGAACGAAATTGAAGGCTCTACTGGTTCAGCAGAAAGTGGCCAAAGCGCTCGATCCAGGTAAGTTGTCGACTACCCTGACTCAGGATGAGAAAGATGAAATATTAGAAATTGCTACAACACGATAATTCTTCACCTAGGAGATAATGTACTCCGTAGGGTTAGAAAGATTGAAACAGTAAGTGAATTGTGGGCTAAAACACTAACGAATCAAATTTTCTTAAAGGAACGATTCTTTACTTACAAAATGGATTCAACTAAAAACCTTGAAGAAAATCTTGATGAATTTAACACAATTTGCACAGAATTAGCAAACATTGGTGAAGAAACTAAAACCCAAGATCAGGCTGTAATTCTCTTAAATTCGTTGCCCGATTCTTATAAAGAGATAAAAGCAGCTTTAAAATATGGAAGAGAGAAACTGACACTTGACCAAATGATAGATTCTTTGAGGCTTAAAGAACTTGAAATTAAATCTGAAAAGAAAGAGAGTGAAGCCTTGTTTGTAAAAGAAAAACAAAAGAGTAATAAGGGTAGAAATAATAAACATTCTGGACACCAAAACTCTGGAAGTTCGAACCATAGAAAACAATCAAAATCAGTACCATAACTCAAACCAGAACATGGGTCAAAATACTCATAGAAAGGATAATAGAAACTTCAATAAATCCTACCAATCTTCAAAGCCTAATGAACAAACTCAATTAACTTGCAATTACTGCCATAAAGAAAGGCATGGCAAATGGGAGTGTCCTCAACTTAAACAAAAGGCCTTAAGACTTGCTAATTCATAAAATAAAACTTCTGTTAATCTACATGAAGGTTATGAATCAGCTGAGGTCTTGGGGACTGTTTGGGGCGCTGTGTTGGTTATAATAGCTGGGGGATTATAATAGTCTGGGGGTTATAATAGTCTGTGTTTGGGGTGCAGATTATTATAGTCTGGGATAAAATAGTCTGTGTTTGGGGTGCAGATTATTATAGTCTGGGATAAAATAGTCTGTGTTTGGGGTGCAGATTATTATAGTCTGGGATAAAATAGTTTGTGTTTGGGATGCAGATTATTTTAGTATGAGTTAAAATAGTCTGTGTTTGCAATGTTGATATGTTTAACATTAGGTTTTGAATCAAAGGTTCAAGCTAATTATTTTTTTTCCTGAATTTTTTGTTTATTTTCCTCATGCAACTTTGTACGTCAAATACCATATTTTGCAAATATTAATAAGAAAAATGTTTGAGTTTAGCAGTAAATAATAATAATAATAATAAGGGCTGGTTGCAAGGATAGCAATATGGGCCAAAATAATTGCAAATCTAGCAACCCACAAAAAAAAATTGCAAAAATGGCAAAATCTAATAGTTTGTGTGTTGCATTTACTAAAATACCCCTCCAGATTTTCTTTCACTGATAGAAAGTTTTTCTATCACTGATAGATTCTATCAGTGATAGAAAGATTTTCTATCAGTGATAGAAATTTTCTTATCACTGATAGAAAGATTTTCTATCAGTGATAGAAATTTTCTTTCACTGATAGATTCTATCATATGATAGAAAATTTTTCTACTACTGATAGATTCTATCGGTGATAGATGTTTTTCTATCACTTGTTCGGTGTTCTATCAGTGTTTGGTTGTTGTTATTTGGTTTTCTATCAGTGTTTAGTTTTTGCTTTTCAGTGTTTGATTTCTATAATCGTTCGTTTTTGCTTTATTTTTCAATGCTCGATTTCACCATGTATCACCATCGCTGATAGAAACAAAAGATCTTCTATCACTGATAGAAAAGTATCAGTGATAGAAAGATTTTCTATAACTCACGAAAAGTTTTTCTATCAGTCTCAGTGATAGAGATAGAAAGTTTTTCTATCACTCATAGAAAGATTTTCTATGAATGATAGAAATTTTTTCTATCACTCATGGAAAAAATTTCTATAAGTGATAGAAGATTTCTATCACTGATAGGTTCTATCAGGGATTGAAAGATTTTCTATCAATATCTTTCTATCACTAATAGAATAGTAAAAATTTCTATCAGTGATAGAAATCTTTTATACTGATAGAAAGCTTTTCTATCGGTGATAGAAAGTTTTTCTATCACTTATAGATTATATCGGTGATAGAAAGATTTCTATCGGAGATAGAAAGATTTTTATGGGTGATTAGGGATTGAAATATTTTTTAAAAGTTTTTCTATGATTTTCTATAAAAAGTTTTTTTTTATCACTGATAGAACCTATCAGTGATAGAAATCCTTTATCATTGATAGAAAAAGTTTCTATGAGTGATAGAAATCTTTTATTCTATCAGTGATAGAAATTTTCTATCACTGATAGAAAATTTTTCTACCACTGATAGAATCTATCAGTCATAGAAATATTAGTGATAGAAACTTTCTATCGCCGATAGAAAATTTTTCTACCACTGATAGAATCTATCAGTGAGAGAAATATCACTGATAGAAACTTTATTCTATCCGTGATAGAAACTTTCTATCACTGATAGAAAATTTTTCTACCACTGATAGAATCTATCAGTAATAAAAAGACTTTCTATCAATAAAAAAAAAAAAAAAAAAAAAAAAAAAAAACTGACGAGGAAGAAGATGGGCATACAGGGACAATTTAGGAATATAAAAAATTAATTAAAAAATTTTGCCATATTTGCAAATATTTTTAAAAATTGCTATATTTGTAATTATTTACCTTCATGTTGCCACCCATTACAATTATCCTAATAATAATAAGGTTATAGGTATAAGGTTAAATTATGTCTTTAACTTAAAAGGAAACAAGAATAACTTAAGATAAAGGTTGATTTCGTTGTTTCAGAGTCATGGTTTTTTTCACAAAATATTCTGTATTTCCAACATAAAAATGGTAAAGGCTTATTCAAAACTCATTTTACCTTCATTATCAAAAGAATCAAATAAAATAGAAATCACATGAAATAAAAACTTGAGTAGTATTTTTTTAAAAAATTATTATTATCACAGTAAACTTAAATACGATAAGTATAATTTGGAATGAAAAATATGGTACGATGAAGGTAAACATTCATATACTTCATTATCAAAAGTAATTATGTAATAAAACTCCATATTTATACAAAGACAACCTAGTATCTAACTATCTATAATTTTTCCGATTTTTCCGACGACCACCAACAAATTTTTCGACGATTGAAATTTTTTCCCCTCTTTTTTCCTTTCATTTCTTCTACCTTTTTTTTAATTTTTTAATTTTCGTTTTTTATATTTTTCGAAATGAAAACGAGAAGAGAATATTAAAAAAAAAAAAAGTCGTCGGTGATCGTCGGAAAAGTGATCGGAAAGTCGACGCCGGTCGCCGAAAAAGTCGTCGGCCGGTTGTTGATAGGAAAGTCAATGAGTCACATGGAAGAAGAGAGAAAATAGTTACTGTAGAGAATGGATAGAATAATTGGGGTGGGTTGAATAGTGTTACTGTACCAACACGGAGGGGAAAAATAACCAACTTCACCCCTTATTTTTGTTGGTGTCCCAAACATTGGGTTGGTTATAATAGTCCCCACTATTATAACCAACACAGTGGGCCAAACGGCCCCTTAGTGATAAGTGATAAAGATTGTCTAGAAGAATGGATTTTAGACTCTGGTTGTACTTTTCATATGACCCCTTGTAAAAACTTCTTTTGCGATTTAAATGAGTTTGATGGTGGTAAAGTAGTTATGGGAAATAATCAACCTTGTTTTGTTAAAGGTATAGGATCAATCATGCAAAAACTTGAAAATGGTTCTAAAAAACTGTTGTCCTCGGTTAGGTATGTGTCTGGTTTAAAAAGAAATCTAATCTTAGGCACTTTGGATAAAGCCGATTTTAAATATAACTCAGAAAATGGGAAACTAAATGTGTATAAAGATAATGAACTGAAACTCAGTGGCAGGTTACTAGATGGGTTGTATGTTTTACAGGGTAGTACACTGTTGGGTGAGAATAATGTTGTTTCTGATACTAAACACAAGCACACTCAACTATGGCACAAATGCTTGGCTCACATTAGTGAAAAGACTTAAATTGTTTGTTTGATCAAAGGTCTGCTAGGAAATAAAAGGCTGTCTAAATTGTCTTTTTGTGAGCATTGTGCACTTGGGAAGGCTGCAAAACATAGTTTTAAATCTTCAATACACATTACGAAAGAAAAATTAGAATATATTCACTCAGATCTTTGGGGACCGGCTAGAATAAAAACTCATGGAGGAGCTAGATACTTCTTAACTTTGATAGATGACTTCACTAGAAAGTTATGGATTTTTATGCTAAAGAGTAAGGATGAGACATTTGATTTCTTTGTTAACTGGAAAACTCAAGTTGAAAACCAAACCGGTAAGAAGATAAAATTCTTAAGAACGAATAATGGTTTAGAATTCCTAAATGATAAGTTTTCAAACTTACGTAAAGAATCTGGAATTAAAAGACACTTAACAACTCCCGGAACCCCACAACAAAACGGTCTTGCTGAACGTTATAATAGAACAATACTTAAAAGAGTTAGATGTATGTTATCAAATGCTAAGTTGCCTAGAGTCTTTTGGGGTGAAGCCGTTAATACTGCAACCTATATAATTAATAGGAGTCCGTCTTCAACCCTCAAATTTAAAACACCTCAGGAACTTTGGACAGGCCATCCTCCCAATGTGACTCATCTTAAAATCTTTGGTAGTGCAGCCTATGTGCATATTAGGCAAGATAAACTAGAACCAAGAACCAAAAAGTGTGTTTTCTTGGGGTATCCAAGTAGGGTTAAAGGCTACAAACTTTGGTCTTTAGAAGAGAATAAATGCATAATAAGTAGGGATGTAATCTTTAATGAAGATGAGATGCCTTGGAAGAAATCCTCTGTTAATCAAAACTCTTTGGAAACTGATGTCTTTGAATTAGAATTAGAGCCATTAAATTCTCATTTACCTATTAATACTACTAACCAATCTGCCTTGGAAAGTTTTGAAACTAATCCTGAACAGCTAGATGAAGAACTTGAGCAAACTGAGTCCACAGTTGAACAATCAACACAAGAAAATGACTATCAATTAACCAGAGATCGAGCAAGACGAACCATTAGACGCCCGGCCAGATATGACAGTCCAGATTTTGTTGGATACGCCTTCAATTGCTTCACTGAGAACTACAATACAGAACCATCTACCTACACTGAAGCAATCAAGTCCGAACAAAGTAAGTCCTGGCTGGCGGCAATGGAACAAGAATTGGAGTCTCTTCACTCAAATCACACCTGGAGACTAGTCCCAAAACCAGAAAGTCAGCGAGTAATTGACTGCAAATGGGTCTTTAAGCTCAAGCCTGGAATTCAAAACAGTGATAAACCAAGGTACAAAGCAAGGTTAGTTGCTAAAGGTTTTAGACAAATTGAGGGCATAGATTATACAGAGGTATTTTCTCCAGTAGTTAGGCACACATCGATTAGAATCCTACTATCTATTGTTGTGCAATATAATCTGGAGTTAGAACAGATGGACGTGACCACAACTTTCCTCTATGGTACACTTGATGAGGATATTTTCATGAATCAGCCTCCTGGTTTTACGGTAAAGGGAAAGGAAAAGATGGTCTGCCACTTGCAAAGGTCCATATACGGTTTGAAACAATCGCCAAGACAGTGGAACAAGAGATTCGACACCTTCATCTAATCTCAAGGCTTTGTAAAAGGTATTTTTGACTCATGTGTGTATAAGAAAAATGTCTCCAAAGAAGTCTACATTTTAGTCCTGTTGTATGTAGATGACATCTTAATTGCCTCTTGTGATAATTTGGAGATTAGGAAACTTAAACTAGCCTTGAGTAGAGAATTTAAGATGAAGGATCTAGGTAAAGCAAGAAAAATACTTGGCATGGAATTGGTTAGAGATCAATCTAGAAATACTCTATTGATATCTCAATCAGCCTACTGTCATAAGATGGTCCACAAGTTTCACATGGAAAACTAAAAAATTGTTAAGACTCCTCTAGCACAACATTTTAAACTATCTATGGCCCAATGTCCAGCAACACAAGATGAAATAGCTGATATGAATGTTGTCCCTTATGCTAGTTTGGTTGGAAGTCTTATGTATACAATGGTATATAGTAGACCTGACTTAGCACACGCTTTAAGTGTCATTAGTAGATATATGAGTAACCCAGGAAGGTCACACTGGGAAGCCTCCAAATGGGTCCTTCGTTACCTTAAAGGCACTGTGAATAAAGGGTTATTGTACTCTAAATCTGAGAAACTTGAAGACAGCTTGGTGGGTTTTGTCGACTCCGATTATGCAGCAGACTTGGACAAACGGAGGTCGTTAACAGGTTATATCTTCACACTCTTCGGTAATGTGATCAGTTGGAAGTCCTCCTTACAATCTGTGGTAGCCCTATCCTCGACAGAAGCAGAGTATATTGCAATGGCAGAGTCCGTTAAAGAAGCAATCTGGCTACAAGGTTGCATCAAAGAGATGTTATCAAAGTTTTTTGAAGTGAAGCTCCATTGTGATAATTAAAGCACAATCGCTTTATCTAGAAACCCAATGTTCCACGACATGTCGAAACACATAGATGTTCGCTACCATTTCGTTAGAGAGGCAGTCCAAGAGAGGAAGATTAACATTCACAAAATTGGGACCGATCACAATCCTGCTGATATGCTCACTAAATCCTTGCCTGGAAACCGTCTGGAGTATCTTTGTGAGCTTGTTCAACTTGATAACGGATAAATTCTGCAAACTGGAAACATCGGGCGCCATATTGAGAGAGTGAACTTCATCAAAGAGCCGCAGAGTTAGCATCAAAGGGGTGATTGTTGAGATTTGATGCCCACTCAGTACTTTGACCGTGAGTTGGAAGGTGACTAAGTAGCTGGGAAAATGAAGTGTTGCTGAGTTGGATTGAGTCCAACTAATTCAAGAAAGCACGTGACCTACAACCTTTTTTTAACTACCTTCTTCTCCATCCTTTCTGTATAAATACCTAAGTATTATACCTGTAAAGATCAGACTGATATCGAGTGTATTCATACTCTGTACTAAGGCTTCTAATAAAACTCTCTCTATGGTGTTCTGAAAGTGGATGTAGACCTTTGTGTTGAACCACTATAAATCCGTGTCTCCTTCTCTCCTTCCTCTTGATCTTTCGTACTTCTCTTAATCCTCTGTTATCGCAAGCTTCCGCTGGCATACAGACTGCTAATTGTTGCTGTTTTTCCAACAGGCTGCTCCCAGTCCCAGGGCCTAATGGAATGAGGGGTTCTGATGCTTCGTGAGTGCAGCTCGATTTTTTTTTCTTTCTTCATCTTCTTTCTTCTTCTTTTTTTTTCTTTTTTTTTTCTTTTTTTACAATTACAACATGTGCAGGTCGAGGTCAGGCATTATTTTAATTTACGGAAAAATATCTTTTGGGTTCGTTCTGAGGAATAGATACGATTGGTCCAAAATAGGTTTAAAAGGTTTTAAGTTTTCAAAATTGACATTTTTATGAATGACTTTTTAAACCTATTTCTCAAAATTTATGGACTAAAAAAATCAATTTTAAAAACTTAGTGACCTTTTAAACCTATTTATCAAAACTCAGAAATTAAAATGTCAATTTTTAAAATTCAAGGATCAAACACACTCATTCCTCAAGATTGGTATTTTTTTCCCTTTAATATATGTTAATTTACAAGATGTCAATTTTTAAAATTCAAGAATCAAACACACTCATTCCTCAAGATTGGTATTTTTTTCCTTTAATATATGTTAATTTACAAGAGTATAGTCTATAAATTTTTAAATTTGTATCTTGGTTATCTATGAGCTATCAAAGGTGTCTAATAGGTAGTTTAAATTTTAATTTTGTATTTAATAGGTTTCAAAATTTTCAATTTCATATCTAATAAATCTTTGATATATTAAAATTTTTTGAAAATTATATAGCAACCAATTTTCTAATTTGCAAATATAGTAGAAAGTGGAGGTCTATCAAACCCAAAAGAAAAGGCGAAGAGTCCACCATACTTTAAAATGATATTATGTCAGTTTTGTTTTTTTTTTTTTTTTTTTTGACAATATGTGGGGAAGGGGGATTCGAACCACAGATATTGTGGTTATCAGGACAAGGTTATGCCAGTTGAACTAAACTCTTGTTGGCAGATATTATGTTAGTACAAGGTTATGTCATATCTTGAACACTGAGGCCACCCTCTTCCTTTGGAGTACACATCCGTTCCAGCCTAACCAATGAATCTTACGTTTCTCACCTGAAGAACCCCACCAAAAGCGGGTCATTGCACGAGTTAAATATGCACAAAGACCTTTAGGCAAGCGAAAGCTGTTCAAGTGGGGATAACCTAGGCAACTCTGAAACAATATTTGGCTTCGTAATTCAAGAAAAAAAACTTCATGATGTAAAATAAGAGACCTTGAAGATGATATATTGTCAATTGAGGCGAAGTAAAAGTATGTGTTAATTAGTTCATAGGGTTTATTCTCTCATAAAAATGTATTTAGCTTCCTTTAGAGTAATAATAACTATAATTATCATCATCATATATCCTAGAAAGTTATACAACTTGAATTGTACTTGTAAGGATGTTTAAAGGACCCGATGGCCTGAAGAACCAATCCAAACTGAACCCAACCCAACGCATATAAGGTTTGGGTTGGGTTATAACTTATTTTAGTTGAGTTGACTCTAACTAAAATATACACTTTATAGGTTAGGTTGGTTCGTGGGTTCACCTAAAACTAGTTTGGATCGAACCAAACCAACTTCCAACTTTTATATATACATATATATATATATATATATATATATATATATATATATATATATATATATATATATATATATATATATATATGAAAGTTTAAATATTATTTTGGCGTTCTTGTACTCTTGACTTTGATTCATTTTAGTCAATGTACTCTCAAAACGTCCTTTTTTTTTACAATATATGGGGTAGGGGGATTTGAACCATATACCTCGTGGTTATTGGTACTGAAGGATGAAATCAGTTACCACAGTAATTGATGAAATAAATCAATTACAACCATCTCCTTAACCAAAAATATACTCTGTAAAATAACAGTATATATATGAGAGAGATGGAGAGAAGAGGGCTTATCTGATTTGTAATCTCCTTGGTGTAAATCCCTAATAAAATCGACTGCTACAGTGGATGTAGGCTAGGAAATTTAGCTGAACCACTATAACTGATGAGTGTTCTTTCTTCTTGCTTCTTCTTTTCTTTAAAACTCCTTTCATGGTGTTTTTCCTCTGGTTTTCTATTTGAACCTTTTCTTTCATCAATTTCCTGTGAGTGTGAGATTGTGAGATCCCTGAAGTTCATCACCAAATTGCATGTTGAGAGAAATTATTGAGTGCAAACGTGTGTGGTGAAGTGTTGTGTTTTGAGGCCTCCACGTGGTAAAGTCACAACAAATTGGTATCAGAGCTAGCATCACACAAAGAAGATGAAAGAAAGGTGTTCTTGAATTCAAGAATTCAGAAAATGTCAGTCACAAGATATGAGATTGACAAATTTGACGGCAAGGGAGACTTTGAACTATGGAAGGCTAAGATCAAAGTTGTTCTTGAACAGCAAAAGGCCTTGAAAGCAATTCAGAACCCTGAGAAACTTCTTGCCAGCCTGACTGAAGTGGAAAAAGAAGCAATTGGAACAGCAGCATATGGGACTATAGTGTTGAACCTAAGTAATTGTGTCTTAAGACAAGTAATCGATCAAGAAACAGCCTATGGTATGTGAAAGAAACTTGAAAGCTTGTATCTATCAAAAGAATTGCCCAACAAGACATACTTAAGGGAAAGATTCTTTACGTTTAAAATGGATGCAAGCAAACCGATGATGGACAATCTAAATGACTTTATAAGATTGTCATCAGAGTTCAAGTACATGGGTGATAAAATTGGAGAAGAAAATGAAGCCTTCATCCTATTAAATTCATTGCCATATACATATAAAGAAGTCAAAGTTGCAATGAGATATGGTAGAGAAAAGATTACTACAGATGCAATCATATCTGCTGTAAGATCCAAGGAATTAGAATTTCAATCACAGAAAAAAGAACAGCCTAATTCAGAATGACTTTTCTCTAAAGGGAAGTCAAAGAACAACTGGAAATAAAGCAGACATCAAGAAGAAGATAAAGGGAAAAATTAAATTAAATGCAGTTACTGTCACAGAGAAGGCCATTTAAAGAAATATTGTTTCTTTCTTAAAAAGAAGAACAACCAGAAAAAATAAGAAAACTAAGGGGCCAGAGGCATCAGTTGGAGAAAGTTCGTTTACCTTTTTAGATGCGCTAGCTACTTCAGATCAGTGTTCAAACACAGTAAAATTAGTTGAAAAACAAGACTGGGTTCTTGATTTCGACTATTCGTTTCACATGACACCATTAAAATCATGGTTTAGTACATATAAAGAATGAGATGGATGAATGGTATTCATGGGAAACAATAATGCTTGCAAGATTGCTGGGATTGGATCAGTCTCACTAAAGATGCAAAATGGATCAGTCAAGCTTTTGAGAAATGTTAGACATGTTCCTAATCTAAAGAGGAACTTGATTTCACTTGGGATGCTAGACTCAATCGGCTGTGGATACAGAGGTAGAGGAGGAACCTTTGAAGTCCTAAAGGATTCTAAAACAATGTTGGTTGTGTTGGGTTTTATGCCCTAAAACTCGTAGATAGTAAATGTACATCTGACCGAACATTAATAAAGTGATGTATTATTCAATGTTTGTATTATATCTTGTCTTGCTAACCCTAATCCAATAAACTAAACATCCATGGCTAATAGAATGAGACTTGAACTAGTATGTAGGGACATGCGGGGATCAATGTTCAAGTTTTAGCCTAAAGGGTCTGTAGTATAGGGATAAGGCTGGGTACCTTATCCTGGTGACACTATGGATACGGCCCGCTTTGTATATTGATACAAACGTAGTGATCCAACACGTTCATGTGGTTGACATGCGAGTGGGGGTATCCTGTGCAATGAGTTTGCACAAAGACCGGACCGCGAAATAGTTAACCACTAACTATAACACCGTTGGTTAGCTCGGTTTCTATTTCACTAGGATGACCTAGGCAACTTAGCCTTAATCCTGAGTAGATTATGGACTCCTGTCCATGAGGGATTGTCCTTTGATTTGTACGGGTGAGAGTGGCCAGTTCGCCGACTCAATAAGCCTACCATTTTGGGGACAAGACCGAATGGGGAGCTGGGAACGTAGTCTTACAAGATGGAATTCACTCCTTCCTGATATGAGGGTAAGTAGAGGTGTGTTCCCTTAAGTGGTGTCTCCGGGTCTTGAACAAAGGGCCCTACCCTCTTTATGGCACGAGAGGGTTTTCTGTTTGATGGTTGGACCACAAACAGGTTGTTCATTAGAGGAGCACTGGTACTTAAGGACCAAGAGGTAGCCCAGGGGTAAAACGGTAATTTGACCTAGCTGGGGTACGAATACACGTGAAGGGCTAACTTGCTGCTGACGGTCAATATCCGTGGACACAGAAATATATCTGCAGTGAGAAGAGTGCAGCTGTGGTTCTTTAGTGGAGTGAACCACAGTTAACGAATATTGATTAACTTGGTTAATGAGTTTAACCAACTAATCTCACATCGTTGGAGCTTCTGATCTGTAGGTCCATTAGGTCCCACCGGTAGCTCATTTGGGGCGTTGAGGTAAAATTCTAAGGATGGATTGAATATTCGAAGGTGTTCGAATATTATACTAAAATATGAATTTGGTTCATATTAAAAACTATAGGTTAAAATTAATATGCATTGGATGTATATTAATACTATAGTTATGAGAGAGAAAATAGTAATTGAATATGTGATGTTCAATTTTATTTTATTAATTAATTAATTTCTTATTAATTAATTGATTTAGTTTAATTAAATTTGATTTAATTAAACTATAAGATAAGAGGGATATTAATTTAAATTGGATTTAAATTAAAGTTATTTTAATTAATTTAGATTAATTAAAAGATAATTAAAAGATAATTAATTATAATTTGAATTTAGGTTTTTCAAATTATAATTAATTAATTAAAATATCAGATAACTGAAATATCAGTTATCTGATATTTTAAATCATCAGACGTGGTCAGGGGAGTGGTTAAAACTGCCTCCTGGTCTCACGTCTGTAGCTCTCCCAATTAGCTCTCTCAGTTTCATTCATTCTCTTCGAGAGATCTCTCTCAGAGAACAGATCCAGAGAATTCAAACAAAAGAATCCAGAGAAATTACCTTAGAATTTTTCGCTCCCACCAGCACTCAACGTAGGATCCCTATCAGAGAATACCGGTGTACCCTTGTGGTGGTGTTCGTGTTGCTGCTGTATTTTTGAGGAAAATTCAGAGAATTCGGCGAAAACTTCAAGGATTTCATCAAGGGTATGTTTTACTTGAACTAGGGTCAATAGGACCCAATTCTAGATTAGATCTAGGATTAATTCTCTGTTTTTGCATGCTTGTATCTGGTTTTACAGCAAGCTTTTCCTATCATTGTTGCTGTAAATTTCATTTATTTTATCCCAACGTATTGGTATTTTTATTCTTAAATTAATCGGGGTTTTTTAAAGGTTCTGTATATTTTCCGCTGCGCAAGGGGTTTCATCCCTTCAATTGGTATCAGAGCCAACTCTGGATTTTAATTTAAGAATTAAAATTTGCGTTGGTTTTAGGTGGGATTTGCATTATGAATGTTCAATTTTGCGATAAACTGTTTAGGTTTAATTTGGCCATAGATTTACCGCTTTTTTACTTGATTTGATCATGTAAGGCCCCTGTGTTTTTGGGCAAAATTGTGTAAATCGAGTCTGTACAGTCCGGGTCTCAGTTAGGATTGAAAATCGATGAAGATCGCAGAAGAAATTGGTGAATTTCATGAAGAACAGCCGCTGTTCTGCCCAGGAATCAGCTCCAGACGCAACAGCGTCGGGACGCTTAGCCTAGTGCGTCTCGACGCTGTCGCGATTCCACGCTCCAGACGGTTGAAATCGCGCCAGCGTCGGGACGCTTTCTTCGCAGCGTCTCGACGCTGTCACGATTTCGTGCGGCGCCAGGATTTTCGCGAAATCAGACGTGGTGCCCTAATTTGGCCGGTTCGGTTCGAGCGTTTTGGGTCAGCTGGGACCGGTTTGGTCCGGTTTGACCCGTTTTGGGTGCGGTTCGAGTTTTTCAAGTCCGGTTCGAAGTGGTTCGGGTCGGTTCAAGGCTAGTAGACCGGTTTTGGAGCTGCAGAATTATGTAATAGGATAGATTTATTGCTTTATTAATGTAATTTTGCTTTAATCTATCCTAGGGGCCAATTAAATCGGTTTATTCGCTATTTAAATGCTTTATGGATGTCATTTAAATTTAATCCCACCTTAGGATATAAAGCATGCTCATGCATTTATGAATGTTATAATTAGATTATAATATATGTATGAAATGCATGATTTGATTTTCATGATTTATTTAATATATAGTAGAGTTATATTAAATTCATGAAAATGGAATAGTATGTTGCATGCAACTACATAGTTTTAATATAAGTGTTATATTAAAAATTATTTGTTTGCAGCATGCTAAGTTGATTTTCCATTATTGGCTATAATAAAGTTGTTTATTATTTAAATGGAAATCAAGTTGCATTGAGCATGATACATCCATAGATTAATATAAGGGTTATATTAATTATCATGCTATGCATAGTACTATAGTTTAAAATTTCATTAACTTGAATATGATTGTTAATTGTTTTAAAAACTATAGTATGCATGATTATAGGGCTAATCATTATAAAATTTTGAAATAGTTTAAAATTTTATGATTAGAAACCGTCAATCTATAATCAAGATGTGCATGTTCACATAGGATCTTAGGTTAAAATTAAATTAATTTTAATGGGTTAAAATTAATTAGACCTAAGATCATTTTCTAATAGGATTAGAAAATCTTACTTAGTTTTAAAATAGTTTTAATGAACTAAGTAGGACGAACATTCCTAAGATTATAAGGGAACTCTACCAGTGAAGTTCTGTCTAAGGATTGGAGGTATTTAAGTTGACGGTAAACGGAACACCTCCTACCTGGGAACTGATCTGGAATACCGGAGTTGAATTAATCTCAGGTTAATGTTAGAATAATGTCACTAGGTTAATTAAATTGGTTTAATACACCTAGACATTAGGTCTTATTATAATAGTTATAATAGGACTAGACTTAGATAAATGACTTAGCCGGATTTATCTAGGTTTAATCAAACCCTAAAATTAATCAGTTACTTTAGTGGGAGGAAAATTACAAAACTTAATTTAAATTGAGTTTTGCTCCTACGTCCCCGTGACGTTCACACCGTGAGATCCATGCTCGGCTTTGTGTCGTTTTAGCGCGGCCTCCCTTCGGAGAGTGTTTGCATGGGTCAATACCAAGGTGAATGGGGAAAGTGACTATAGTAAGTGGGAGCGGGACACGTGTCAACGTATCCTTCGGTCTCCACCCCTAGGTCACAACGTGAGATTCCTATGATCCGCCTGCGTGTTGTCTCGGCGCAACCATCCCTTCGGAGGGCCTGATCATAGGATTCGGAACACCGTGAACTCCTGAAAAGGATAGGATCACTTAGGCTAATTACCAACAGTTGTCTTTCCTAACGGTAGCCTGTTGGTGCGTGCCTCTGGGATCTGAAAGTGGGAGGGTTACACTTACGGGGAGGAGTTAATTTGTTAACAAATCCTTGACCGAACAACGGTGGTTAATCTCTAATGGAATATGAGTTATTCTGGTATTAGAAATTGACTGAGAAGAGTCTCATTTTAGAGGAGGAACAACTGATCACCCTTCGGTGGCTGTTCTTCTAAACCTCTAAAGCATCGTTGCGAAACACAATCATAAGTTTTATTAGGGTTCTTTGATTGTTTGTTTGCAAAATTGATTGGATGTATGCAATTGTTTGTATTGCTTGTGTGATGGGTTAAGGCAAAGATAACTAATACGGTCACTTGTTTGTTTTTTCAGCAATGTCTTCCTCTATCATATCTCTGCTTAAAAATGAACAATTAACCGGCGAGAATTTTCCCCAATGGAAATCAAACCTTAATACAATTCTCGTGGTTGAGGATTTAAGATTCGTCTTAACGGAGGAATGTCCTCCCGTTCCCCCTCGCACTGCCTCTCAGGCAGTTAAAGACGCCTATGAACGCTGGACCAAGGCCAATGAAAAGGTCAAGGTCTATATATTGGTCAGCTTGTCTGAAGTTTTGGCCAAGCGTTATGAGAACGTGGAAACTGCCAGGGAAATTATGAATTCCCTGCAGGAGATGTTTGGACTCCCGTCCTACCAGCTCCACCACGACGCCTTGAAGAACGTCTTCAATGCCAAGATGCTGGAAGGTCAATCTGTTCGGGAACATGTCCTGGACATGGTTAACCAGTTCAACATAGCTGAGGCAAATGGCGGGGTTGTCTGCGAGCGCAGTCAGGTTGCGTTCATCCTTCACTCGCTCCCAGCGAGCTATCTGTCTTTTAGGACGAACGCGAGCATGAATAAGATTCAGTTCAACCTGACTACCCTCCTCTCGGAGTTACAGATTTACGAATCCCTGCAAAAGAGCAAGGGAAAGAATGTGGTGAAAGGAGAGGCCAATGTGGCCCATTCCAAGAAAAAGTTCCTGAAGGGTTCATCCTCAGGAACTAAATCTGTACCCCAGGCTTCTTCATCGAAGCAGATCCAGAAGAGGAAGGGAGACAAGGGGAAGGCTCCTGCACAGGCTGTGCAAGGGAAGGGGAAGGCCAAGGTCGTGGCCGATAAAGGTAGATGCTTCCACTGCAATGCAGATGGTCACTGGAAGCGCAACTGTCCCCGCTACCTTGCTGAGAAGAGAAGAGAAAAAGAAGGTAAATTTGATTTACTTGTGTTAGAGACTTGTCTCGTTGAACATGATGAGTTTGCCTGGATACTGGATTCGGGAGCCACTAATCATGTTTGTTCTTCTTTTCAGGGAAATAATTTCCAGCAGCTGGCAGAGGGTGAAATGACGCTCAAGGTCGGAACGGGAGACGTTGTTTCAGCTCGTGCAGTGGGAGCTGCAAAATTATTCTTTAGAAATAGGTTTTTAATTTTAGAGGACTTGTATTTGGTTCCTAGAATTAAAAGGAACCTAATTTCTGTTTCAGCTTTGTTAGAACAATGTTATACTATTTCCTTCTTGCTTAATGAAGCTTTAATTTTAAAGAATGGAATTTACATTTGTTCAGCTAAGCGTGAGAATAATTTGTTTGTGTTAAGACCAAATGATGCTAAGGCCATTTTAAGTCATGAAATGTTTAAAACGGCCGAAACGCAAAACAAAAGGCAAAAAGTTTCTCCTTCAAGTAACAACACGTATCTTTGGCATCTTCGTCTTGGTCATATTAACATCGATCGGATCGATCGTTTGGTTAAAAATGGGCTTCTAAGTGACATAGAAGATACATCTTTACCACCCTGTGAATCGTGTCTCGAGGGTAAAATGACCAAGAGGCCTTTTACTGGAAAAGGTTACAGGGCCAAAGAACCACTTGAACTAATACATTCAGATCTTTGTGGTCCTATGAATGTAAAGGCTCGAGGTGGTTTTGAATATTTCATCTCTTTCATAGATGATTATTCACGATACGGTTACTTGTACCTAATGGGCCATAAGTCTGAGGCTCTTGAAAAGTTCAAGGAGTTTAAGGCTGAGGTAGAAAACTTATTGGGTAAAACAATTAAAACACTTCGATCAGATCGAGGTGGAGAGTATTTAGATCAGCGATTCCAGGACTATATGATAGAACATGGAATCCAATCACAACTCTCAGCACCTGGTACACCTCAGCAAAATGGTGTATCAGAAAGGAGAAACAGAACCTTGTTAGACATGGTTCGATCTATGATGAGCTATGCTCAGTTGCCTAGCTCGTTTTGGGGGTATGCAGTAGAGACTGCAGTACATATTCTTAACAGTGTTCCCTCAAAAAGTGTTTCTGAAACTCCTTTTGAGTTATGGAGGGGGCGTAAACCTAGTTTGCGTTACTTTCGAATCTGGGGTTGTCCTGCACATGTGTTAGTGACAAATCCTAAGAAATTGGAATCACGTACGAGAATATGCCAATTTGTTGGGTACCCGAAAGAAACGAGAGGTGGTCTTTTCTATGACCCTCAAGATAATAAAGTATTTGTATCAACAAATGCAACTTTCTTGGAGGAAGACCACATACGAAATCATCAACCACGAAGTAAGTTAGTATTAGGAGAAGCTACAGAAGGATCAACAAGGGTTGTTGATGAACCTGGTCCTTCAACAAGAGTTGTTGGAGAATGCAGTTCTTCTCGTCAATCTAGTCCTCCTCACGTAGTGGGAGAGCTTCGACGCAGTGGGAGGGTTGTGATACAACCTAACCGCTACTTGGGTTTAACAGAAACACAAGTAGTCATACCTGATGACGGCGTAGAAGATCCATTGTCTTATCGTCAGGCAATGAATGATGTAGATAAGGACGAGTGGGCCAAAGCCATGGACCTTGAGATGGAGTCGATGTACTTCAATCAAGTTTGGGAACTTGTAGATCTACCTGAAGGGGTCAGACCCATTGGGTGTAAATGGATCTATAAGAGAAAAAGAGATGCTGCTGGGAAAGTACAGACTTTCAAAGCAAGACTTGTAGCAAAGGGTTATACCCAACGAGAAGGAGTGGACTATGAAGAAACTTTTTCTCCAGTTGCTATGCTAAAGTCCATAAGAATCCTCTTATCCATTGCCACATTTTATGATTATGAAATTTGGCAAATGGATGTCAAGACAGCTTTTCTGAATGGCAATCTTGACGAGAGTATTTTTATGTCTCAACCCGAAGGGTTCATATCCCAAGGTGATGAGCACAAGGTTTGCAAACTGAATCGATCCATTTATGGGTTGAAACAGGCTTCTAGATCTTGGAATATTAGGTTTGATACTGCGATCAAATCTTTTGGTTTTGACCAGAATGTTGATGAGCCTTGTGTATACAAGAAGATCAACAAGAATAAAGTAGCTTTCCTCGTACTTTATGTAGACGACATTCTACTCATTGGGAATGATGTAGGGTATCTGTCTGACGTAAAAGAATGGCTAGCAGCTCAATTCCAAATGAAAGATTTGGGTGAGGCTCAGTATGTTCTTGGGATCCAGATTATTCGGGATAGGAAGAACAAATCGCTAGCTCTGTCTCAGGCAACGTATATCGACAAGATGTTGGCTCGATATTCGATGCAGAACTCCAAGAAGGGCTTGTTGCCTTTCAGGCATGGGGTTCACTTGTCTAAGGAACAGTCTCCTAAGACACCTCAAGAGGTTGAGGATATGAGACGGATTCCCTACGCCTCAGCCGTGGGTAGCTTAATGTATGCCATGCTATGCACGAGGCCTGACATTTGTTATGCTGTAGGGATTGTCAGCAGATATCAGTCAAATCCAGGGTTAGACCATTGGACCGCCGTTAAAGGAATCCTCAAGTATCTTAGGAGAACGAGAGATTACATGTTGGTGTTTGGGGCTAAGGAGTTAGTGCTCACTGGATACACCGACTCTGATTTCCAAACTGACAAGGATTCTAGGAAATCTACGTCAGGGTCAGTCTTCACCCTTAACGGGGGAGCTGTAGTTTGGAGGAGCATAAAGCAGGGATGTATAGCAGACTCCACGATGGAGGCTGAGTATGTAGCTGCTTGTGAAGCAGCTAAGGAAGCTGTTTGGCTAAGGAAGTTCTTGACAGATTTGGAAGTTGTTCCAAATATGAACTTGCCCATTACGTTATACTGTGACAACAGTGGGGCGGTAGCCAATTCAAAGGAACCTCGCAGCCATAAAAGAGGTAAACACATAGAGAGGAAGTACCATCTAATTCGAGAGATTGTGCAAAGAGGAGATGTGGTCGTGACCCAGATCGCTTCTGAGCATAACATTGCTGATCCGTTTACGAAGGCCCTCTCGGCTAAAGTGTTCGAGGGTCATCTAGACAGTCTAGGTCTGCGAGATATGTATATAGCGTAATCTAGGGCAAGTGGGAGATGTGTAATGGGTGTAAGGATGCCCTAGTTTATTGTATTTTGTATATTTACCTTTTATGTAATGTACAAATATACATGTACCGTTTCCAGCTTTGGATTATTTTGTATATACTTTCCCTGTAACTTGAGTTTTAGTTCAAGTGGGAGTTTGTTGGGTTTTATGCCCTAAAACTCGTAGATAGTAAATGTACATCTGACCGAACATTAATAAAGTGATGTATTATTCAATGTTTGTATTATATCTTGTCTTGCTAACCCTAATCCAATAAACTAAACATCCATGGCTAATAGAATGAGACTTGAACTAGTATGTAGGGACATGCGGGGATCAATGTTCAAGTTTTAGCCTAAAGGGTCTGTAGTATAGGGATAAGGCTGGGTACCTTATCCTGGTGACACTATGGATACGGCCCGCTTTGTATATTGATACAAACGTAGTGATCCAACACGTTCATGTGGTTGACATGCGAGTGGGGGTATCCTGTGCAATGAGTTTGCACAAAGACCGGACCGCGAAATAGTTAACCACTAACTATAACACCGTTGGTTAGCTCGGTTTCTATTTCACTAGGATGACCTAGGCAACTTAGCCTTAATCCTGAGTAGATTATGGACTCCTGTCCATGAGGGATTGTCCTTTGATTTGTACGGGTGAGAGTGGCCAGTTCGCCGACTCAATAAGCCTACCATTTTGGGGACAAGACCGAATGGGGAGCTGGGAACGTAGTCTTACAAGATGGAATTCACTCCTTCCTGATATGAGGGTAAGTAGAGGTGTGTTCCCTTAAGTGGTGTCTCCGGGTCTTGAACAAAGGGCCCTACCCTCTTTATGGCACGAGAGGGTTTTCTGTTTGATGGTTGGACCACAAACAGGTTGTTCATTAGAGGAGCACTGGTACTTAAGGACCAAGAGGTAGCCCAGGGGTAAAACGGTAATTTGACCTAGCTGGGGTACGAATACACGTGAAGGGCTAACTTGCTGCTGACGGTCAATATCCGTGGACACAGAAATATATCTGCAGTGAGAAGAGTGCAGCTGTGGTTCTTTAGTGGAGTGAACCACAGTTAACGAATATTGATTAACTTGGTTAATGAGTTTAACCAACTAATCTCACATCGTTGGAGCTTCTGATCTGTAGGTCCATTAGGTCCCACCGGTAGCTCATTTGGGGCGTTGAGGTAAAATTCTAAGGATGGATTGAATATTCGAAGGTGTTCGAATATTATACTAAAATATGAATTTGGTTCATATTAAAAACTATAGGTTAAAATTAATATGCATTGGATGTATATTAATACTATAGTTATGAGAGAGAAAATAGTAATTGAATATGTGATGTTCAATTTTATTTTATTAATTAATTAATTTCTTATTAATTAATTGATTTAGTTTAATTAAATTTGATTTAATTAAACTATAAGATAAGAGGGATATTAATTTAAATTGGATTTAAATTAAAGTTATTTTAATTAATTTAGATTAATTAAAAGATAATTAAAAGATAATTAATTATAATTTGAATTTAGGTTTTTCAAATTATAATTAATTAATTAAAATATCAGATAACTGAAATATCAGTTATCTGATATTTTAAATCATCAGACGTGGTCAGGGGAGTGGTTAAAACTGCCTCCTGGTCTCACGTCTGTAGCTCTCCCAATTAGCTCTCTCAGTTTCATTCATTCTCTTCGAGAGATCTCTCTCAGAGAACAGATCCAGAGAATTCAAACAAAAGAATCCAGAGAAATTACCTTAGAATTTTTCGCTCCCACCAGCACTCAACGTAGGATCCCTATCAGAGAATACCGGTGTACCCTTGTGGTGGTGTTCGTGTTGCTGCTGTATTTTTGAGGAAAATTCAGAGAATTCGGCGAAAACTTCAAGGATTTCATCAAGGGTATGTTTTACTTGAACTAGGGTCAATAGGACCCAATTCTAGATTAGATCTAGGATTAATTCTCTGTTTTTGCATGCTTGTATCTGGTTTTACAGCAAGCTTTTCCTATCATTGTTGCTGTAAATTTCATTTATTTTATCCCAACGTATTGGTATTTTTATTCTTAAATTAATCGGGGTTTTTTAAAGGTTCTGTATATTTTCCGCTGCGCAAGGGGTTTCATCCCTTCAGGTTGGTGTGAAGACAAATGGCTTGTATGTCATTAAAGATGTGCAAATAGCTCAAGAAGCTTTAGTGATCTCCAGTAATGTTCTGTCTGAGGGAGATCTTTGCACAAAAGGCTTTCACACATAAGCTGCAAAGGGATTGAAGCACTGTCTAAACAAGGTATCCTACCTCATGGATTGAGCAATAAGCTCGATTTTTGTGAACACTGTGTGTATGGTAAAGCAACAAGACATAGCTTCACCAAAGCTCAAAATAATACCAAGGAGATTTTGGACTACATTCACTCAGATCTTTGGGGGCCATCTCCAACACCCTCATTAAGTGGATCAAGGTACTTTCTTTCCTTAATTGATGACTTTTCTAGAAAAAGTTGGATACTTTTTCTGAAATCTAAAAATCAAGCACTAGAAAAGTTTAAGGAATGGAAAGTACTAATAGAGAAACAAACCTCTAAACAAATTAAATATCTCAGAACTGACAATGGACTAGAATTTTGTGGAGAAGAATTTAATAGCTTTTGCAGACAACATGGAATAGCTAGACACAGAACGGTTAGATACACTCCTCAACAAAACGGAGTGGCTGAGAGGTTAAACCGAACTATCATGGAAAGAGTGAGATGCTTACTCTCAGATGCCTTACTTCCGGAGAGATTTTGGGCTGAAGCAACCTCATATACTGTTTACACACTTAATGGATGTCCACACACTTCTATTAATTTACTCACTCCATAAGAAAAGTGGACAAAACACCCACCTAAACTTGACAACCTTAAGGTGTTTGGGTGTGTGGGATATGTACATCAAAGCCAAGGCAAACTAAAATCAAGAGCAGCCAAATGTATGTTTGTTGACTTCACAGAAGGAGTTAAAGGATACATATTATGGTATCCAATTGAAAGAAAATGTGTAAACAGCTGTGATGTGATCTTTAGAGAAGATGAAATGTTCATGCTAAAGGAAGTACAGTCAGAAATAGTTTCTCCACCTCATAATACAACAATTGAGGTGGAGCAACCATCAAGTATGAGAAATCTAGTCCAAACAGAAATTAAAGAGGAAGAAAACAGATCAGTAGAGGTTGAAGAAGAAGAAGGAGAAACCTCATATGAACATGAAAATTTACAAGATTACTCATTGGCAAGAAACAGACAAAGGAGAACTATTGTACCACCCTAGAGATATGCTGAGACAGATTATGTAAACATGGCTCTAAATGTTGCTGAAGTTCTAAATGAACAAGAGCCAACTACCTTTGAAAGTGCAGTCAGTGGTCCTAATGCACCAAAATGGATAGAAGCAATGAATGAAGAAATGGACTCTCTAAAATATAATGAAACTTGGAGTCTTAAACCTTTGCCTAATGGGTATAAACCTATAGCTTGTAAATGGGTTTATAAATATAAAGAAGGTATTCCAGGGATACAACAACTTAGATATAAGGCAAGACTAGTGGCAAAAGGCTTCACTCAAAAGGAAGGAATAGACTACACAGAAATATTTTCCCCTGTAGTCAAACATACATCAATCTGAATGCTTCTATCTATGGTTGTCCAATTTGATCTTGAACTAGATCAACTAGATGTAAAGACAACGTTTCTAAATGGACTATTATCTGAAACCATTTATATGAAACAGCCCCAGGGATACTTGGAGAAGGGGAAAAAGGACTTATACTGTCTATTAAACAAGTCAATCTATGGGTTGAAGCAGTCCCCTAGATGTTGGTATCACAGATTCGACGAGTACATCTCAAGGTTAGACTTTACTGAAAGCTCTTATGATAGTTGTGTATACATAAATTCCAATGCTAGCTCTGTATTCCTACTATTATATGTCGACGACATGTTATTAGCTAGCAAATCTAAGGATGTTCTGAAAGTTGTTAAAAGTTCTCTTAAAAAGGAGTTTGATATGAAGGATTTGGGAGAGTCCATAAGGATTTTGGGAATTGAAATTACTAGAAAAAGAAGTAAAGGAATCTTGTGTGTCAGTCAACACAACTACTGTAACAAGATTTTGAAGAAGTTTAAAATGGAAGAAGTCAAGTCAGTGACTATTCCATTAGCTCAACACTTCAAATTATCTGCTGCATTCTCACCTAAAACATATGAAGAAGAACATCTGAAACAAATGTCTACTATCTCATACTCTCAAGTAGTGGGAAGTCTTATGTACCTAATGATCTCAACTAGACCAAACATATCCTATGTAACTAGTATGGTTAGTTGTTACATGACTAATCCTGGCAAAAGACATTGAGAGGCTACAAAGTGGATCTTAAGGCACCTAAAGGGTACTCAAAATGCAAAGTTATTGTTCAAACAGAGCAATAATTATCCCGTTGAGATATATGGATATGTTGATTCGGACTACGCTAGTGATCTAGACAAACGAAGGTCATTATCTGGTTACTTGTTCCTATGTGGAAGTAACCTACTTAGCTGGAAAACAACTCTACAAACTGTAGTAGCCCTATCCTCTACAGAAGCTGAATTCATTGCTCTATCAGAGGCAATAAAAGAGGGTTTATGGCTAAAAGGCTTACTAAATGACTTTGGTATAACACAAACATGTGTAAGGATCTACTGTGATAATTAGAGTGCCATCTACTTATAAAAAAATCAGCAATTCCACAGTAGTACCAAACATATCGATATAAAGTATCATCTTGTCCGAGAGCAAATTGAAAGAGGAAATATCGAAGTGATCAAGGTACATACCTCTCAGAATGTAACCGATATGCTCACTAAACCGGTCGCTCGCCAGAAATTTGAATATTGTCTTGAGCTGATCGGATTTGATTTGCCTGAGAAAGGATGAAAGAGCAGTCGACATTTTTGCCCTGATTGATTTCAAGGTGGAGAATTGAAGGATGAAATCAGTTACCACAGTAATTGATGAAATAAATCAGTTACTGTAAGGATTTGTAATTCCCCAATTCCGATAAAACGGAAGTGTAATTGGGACCGATTCGTAATTAATTTTGTTTATCCAAAAATACCATAACATTGGCAAAAATCATAGAACAAATTCTATACAAACTTAAGGCTAAACATACAAAATTTATTAGATCTAAATCTAAAGGGGAGAAGCAAACATACCGTCGTTGACGACTCTTAATACTTCAACGGACACATTCCTTGATTTTGGACCAAGCGTCAACAATTGGGACACCACCAATTGATCTTCCCCGCTATAACTCTGAGATTATGAACATAGTTGTGGGACTACCTAATCTTGAATGGGAAAAACTCTAGAGAGAAAATTCTCCCTAGAGTTCTTGGGTTGAGAGAATATGAGAGGGAGGCTAGAGAGAATGCGCATTCTTGTGGCCTTATGTTGTAGTACCTAAACCCTATGTTTAGTGTTCTATTTATAGGAGAAAGGTCATGAATAAAATATTCATTTAAAATCAATTATTTCCATAACTGATTTAATCTTTTCCATAATTAATCAATTCCATAATTGATTAATCTTTTCAATAAGTGATTGATCACTTCCATAAGTGATTAAATCATTTCCATAAATGATTAATTACTTCTATAAGTGATTAATCATTTTCATAATTGATTAATTTCCAATTAATTAATTCTTTAATTAATTAATCACCAATCAAATATCATATATTTAATTTCAGACCTTCTATTAGTTAGTTAATTAATTAATTATCCAATTAAATATCATATATTTAATTTGAGGTCTTCAATTAATTAATTCTATAATATGAATCAAATTCATATTAAAATTTGAACTCCTTCAAATTCTCTTATATCCTATAAATTTAATATGAATCAAATTCATATTAATATTTGAACTTCTTCAAATATTTATTTCTCTCATAGACTATAGTTTAATTAAATCTCATTTAATTTAAACTAAATTGAATAATTAATTAATTCATAATTAATTAATGGGAAAAATACACTTTTGGTCCCTGAGGTTTGAGTTAGGTTTCATTTTGGTCCCTGAGTTTTCAAACTCAACAATTTAGCCCCTGAGGTTTGGTTTTAGTTTCATTTTGGTCCCTCCATCCATTTTTCCGTTAAAAACTAACGGATTACTGATGTGGCACTTTTATTTTATTTTAAAAAATAATTTTGTTAATTTTAAAAATAAAAATAATATTAAATTAATCAAAAATGTATTTTTTTTTAATTTTTGTCTTCTCTCTCTTTTTTTCTCCTTCTTCTCCTCTTCCTTCTTCTTCTTCAAGTTGTGCCCAGTCACTGTTGTCAGCCACCGCCGCCGGCAACCGTCGCCCCTCGCCGCCGGCGACCGCCGAAGATTTTTTTTCTCTTTCTCTCTCCCTCTCTACATCTCATTTCTTCCACCTGCGACCCGAACAATTTCTCCGTGTGAAGCCCAACCCGGTTATCTCTCCGGCGAGGCACAGTGAAGTCGAGTGCAGCTTTCCGATTATCTCCCCGACGAGCCCAGCCCGGTTATCTCTCCGACGCGAGTCCTTCACTCGAGCGTAGCTGTCCAGTGAGTAGGGGCTCGATTTTTCAGTGATTTGTGTGGATCTTCTTCTCCCTTCAACGTCGGATCTGAACTTATACGCAACTGAACTTACGAACTCACAACTTTCAGATCTGTCCTCAGCTGTCCTCAACGCCGGCAGATCTGAACTCACAAGTTTCAGATCTAAACTTACGAACTCGGCGGCGAACGACGCAGATCTGAACTCAGATTTGAACTCACGCTCGGATCTGAACTTACGAACTCGGCGGCGAACGACGCGAATCTGAACTCAGATTTGAACTCACGCTCAGATCTGAACTCACGAACGCGCGGATCTGAACTCAAGAGTTTCAGATCTAACGTTCGGTTCCAGCTCGACGGCGGCGTGGGTTCTCGTGCGAAGACGGCAGCAACGACGTTCTCGTGCGTTGGAGGTGTTGATTTTCAGATCTGAAAGTAGGGAGAAAGGAGAAGGCTTTCGGTGTTGATTTTCAAATCTGGAAATAGGAAGAAAAGAAGAAAAAAATGGGGAAGAAATGAAAAAAAAAAAAAAAAAAACAATTGTTGCCGCCGCCGGCCAACCGACCGTCGGCGACGGCGGCCGCCGGTCGGTGGCAGCTTAGGTGGTGATGTTGAAGAGGGGTGGTGAAGAAAAGGAAGGTTGGTGGAGAAGAAAAAGTACAAATATTAAAAAAATATATATTATTAATATTATTTTAATATATTTTTATTTTAAAAAATGAAAAAATATTTTTTTTAAATAAAAAAATTAGTGCCACGTCAGCAATCTGTTAGTTTTTAACGGAAAAATGGATGAAGGGACCAAAATGAAACTAAAACCAAACCTCAGGGGCTAAATTGTTGAGTTTGAAAACTGAGGGACCAAAATGAAACCTAACCCAAACCTCAGGGACTAAAAATGTATTTTTCCCTTAATTAATTCATCTTCTAATTAAATACCATATATTTAATTAGACATATATTTGAACTCTTTCAAATATATCAATCCATCAATATTATAAAGTTTAATCTCAAATTAGACTTTATATTTTAATGCATCACTATACATTATATTAATTTGTATCTCGTACAATTAACTTAATTCACAATATGAATTTGAACTATTCAAATTCTCTCAAGATATATTTGTTCCTAATTACTCTTTACGAGCTAGCAGGGGGACCTAATGGACCTACAGGTCAGAAGCTCCAATGATATGAGGTTAATAGATTAAACTCATTAATCAGGTTAACCAATATTCATTAACTGTGGGTCATTCCACTGAAGACCCACAGCTGAACTCTTCTCACTGTAGAACATTTCTGTGTCCATGGATGTAGACCTATGTCGGTAAGTCAATCATTCACGAGTGTCTGTAATCACAGTTGGGTCAAATTACCGTTTTACCCCTGTGTTACATCTGTCTCCTTAAGTACCAACGCTCCTCTAATGAACAACCTATTTATGGTCCAACCATTAAACAGAAAGTCCCTTTTGGGCCAGTGAGAGGGCGGGATCCCTTTGTTCAAGTCCCGGAGTCACCACTTAAGGGAACACTCATCTACTTCACCTAGAAGCGGGAAGGAGTGAATTTTTTATTGTGTTGTCATGTCCCCAGCCTCTCACTCGGTCTTGTCCCAAAAAATGAAGGCATATTGAGTCGACGTATTGGCCACTCTCACCCATGCTAATCAAAGGACAATCCCTCATGAGAAGGAGTTCATGACACACTCAGGATTAAAACTGAGTTACCTAGGTCATCATATTGAAACAGTAACCTAATTAGTTAACGATGTTATAACTAATGGTTGACTATTTCGTGGTTCGGTCTTATGCAAACTCATTGCATAGGATACCCCCACTTGCATGTCTACTACATGGACGTTTTGGATCAATACGTCTGTATCAAATACAAATCGTGTCGTAACTCATAGTGTTTCCAGGATAAGGTACCAAACCTTATCCTTGTACTATAAACCTTTTAGGTTGTTACTTGAACATCGATCCTCGTATGTCCCCACATACTAGTTCAAGTTTCATACAAACAACCTTGGATCTTAGTTTATTGGATTTGGGTCAAATTGTGCAATATTTAACAATAACACTTTATTGTAGAAACTCAATAACACTTTATTGTAGAAACTCAATAACACTTTATTGAAACAAGTATACAATTTGTTTACATTTACTATCTACGAGTTTTATGGCATACGAGGATCGGTGTTCAAGTAACAACCTAAAAGGTCTATAGTACAAGGATAAGGTTGGATACCTTATCCTGGTAACACTATGAGATACGACCCGCTTTGTATTTGATACGGACATATTGATCCAAAACGTCCATGTAGTAGACATGCAAGTGGGGGTATCCTATGCAATGAGTTTGCATAAGACCGGATCACGAAATAGTCAACCATTAGTTATAACACCGTTAACTAATTAGGTTACTGTTTCAATAGGATGACCTAGGTAACTCAGTCTTAATCCTGAGTGTATCATGAACTCCTTCTCATGAGGGATTGCCCTTTGATTAGCATGGGTGAGAGTGGCCAATACCCCGACTCAATATGCCTTCCTTTTTGGGGACAAGACCGAGTGGGAAGTTGGAGACATGACAACACAAGAAGGAATTCACTCATTCCCGCTTTTAGGTGAAGTAGATGAGTGTTCCCTTAAGTGGTGACTCCGGGACTTGAACAAAGGGATCTCGCCCTCTCACTGGCCCGAGAGGGACTTTCTGTTTAATGGTTGGACCATAAATAGGTTGTTCATTAGAGGAGCGCTGGTACTTAAGGAGACAGATGTAACACAGGGGTAAAACGGTAATTTGACCCAACTGTGATTACAAACACTCGTGAAGGATTGACTTACCGACATAGGTCTACATCCATGGACACAGAAATGTTCTACAGTGAGAAGAGTTCAGCTGTGGGTCTTCAGTGGAATGACCCACAATTAATGAATATTGGTTAACCTGATTAATGAGTTTAATCTATTAACCTCATATCATTGGAGCTTCTGACCTGTAGGTCCATTAGGTCCCCCTGCTAGCTCGTAAAGAGTAATTAGGAACAAATATATCTTGAGAGAATTTGAATAGTTCAAATTCATATTGGGAATTAAGTTAATTGTACGAGATACAAATTAATATAATGTATAGTGATGCATTAAAATATAAAGTCTAATTTGATATTAAACTTTATAATATTGAGGGATTGATATATTTGAAAGAGTTCAAATATATGTCTAATTAAATATATGATATTTAATTAGAAGACGAATTAATTAATTATGAATTAATTAATTATTCAATTTAGTTTAAATTAAATGAGATTTAATTAAACTATAGTCTATGAGAGAAATAAATATTTGAAGAAGTTCAAATATTAATATGAATTTGATTCATATTAAATTTATAGGATATAAGAGAATTTGAAGGAGTTCAAATTTTAATATGAATTTGATTCATATTATAGAATTAATTAATTGAAGACCTCAAATTAAATATATGATATTTAATTGGATGATTAATTAATTAACTAATAGAATGTCTGAAATTAAATATATGATATTTAATTGGTGATTAATTAATTCAAGAATTAATTAATTGGAAATTAATCAATTATGAAAATGATTAATCACTTATGAAAGTAATTAATCATTTATGGAAATGATTTAATCACTTAAGGAAGTGATCAATCATTTGTGGAAAAGATTAATCAATTATGGAATTGCTTGGTCATGGAATTGGTTGGTCATGAAATTGAGTAATTATGGAAAAAATTAAATCAATTATGGAAATAATTGATTTTAAATGAATATTATATTCATGACCTTTATCCTATAAATAGAACACTAAACCTAGGGTTTAGGTACAACAACATAAGGCCACAAGAATGCACTCTTGCATTCTCTCTAGCCTCACTCTCATATTCTCTCTAGCCCCACTCTCATATTCTCTCAACTCAAGAACTCTAGGAAGAATTTTCTCTCTAGAGTTTTTTCCATTCAAGATTAGGTAGTCCCACAACTACGTTCCTAATCTCAGAGTTATAGCGGGGAAGATCAATTGGTGGTGTCTCAATTGTTGACGCTTGGTCCAAAATCAAGAAAGATGTCTGTTGAAGTATTCAGAGTGGTATGTTTGCTTCTCCCCTTTAGATTTAGATCTAATAATTTTTGTATGTTTAGCCTTAAGTTTGTATAGAATTTGTTCTATGTTTTTTTGTCAATGCAATAGTATTTTTGGATAAACAAAAGTAACTACGAATGAGTCCCAATTACGCTTCCGCTTTATCGGAATTGGGGAATTCCAAATTCTTACATGAAGTTCATCACCAAATTGCATGTTGAGAGAAATTATTGAGTGCAAACGTGTGTGGTGAAGTGTTGTGTTTTGAAGCCTCCACGTGGTAAAGTCACAACAGGTACAACTTTATGTCGATTGAATTATGCTCTTGTTGGCCTCAAAACATCCATTTTGATCCATGTACTTTTGGCTTTAGACATTTTGGTCTCTATACTTCCAAAATGTTTGTTTTGGTTTGTACTTTAAAAAAAATGACCAACTTGGTTCCTTCATTTTCATTTTTTCCTCATTTTTTGATCACGGCTTTAGCATAACACTCCACTAACTAAATTCATTGTAATGAGTCATAAAATTGTACTAAAGGGTTTTCATTATGTATAAACACATACACTTTAATTTTGTAAATAGGGACTAAATTAGTTATTTTTTTAAAGTACACGGATTAAAATGAATATTTTGAAAGTACATTGACCAAAATGAAGAAAAACCAAAAGTACAGTGACTAAAATAGACATTTTGAAAATATAGCACCAAATTAAACTAAAGCTACAATACAATCATGTATAGATAGATGTAGGTAATTTTAACTATTTAAAACATGTATTTGTTTACTTACCATGCAATCATGTATAGATAGATGTAGGTAGATAGACACATGTATGTATTTTAATATTATTTTTCATAACTCTTTTTAGATCATTTATTATCCAACAATTCTTAAAAATATATTTAAGTCTTTGAAATGTAATATTTTTTCATAGTATGAATGGATCTAATCTTAATTAACATTTGAAAATAAAAATAAAATTTGAAAAGAAGACATTTTGATCTTTGAGATTTGATTTCATTACATTTAGTTTTGAGTTTTCAAACTTGACATTTTATAACTTTTGAGGTTTAAAGAAATGGTTATGTTTGGTCTATGCATTAACATTTTTGGTCCTTCGGTTGATTTTATGTTATGTAAGATTGACTAGACATTATTTTTAATTATTCTAGACTAATGTGAGACAAATATATTAATTTTTAGGGGTTGTTGCAAATATAACAAAATCAGCCAAAATATTAGAAAAATAACAAACCCTAAAACTATCTGTAAATATAGCAAACATTAAATCTAGTCCATATAAAAAGACTAAAACCTCCTCCTATCACCAATAGGAGTCTATAATTGATAGACTACAATTGTGAGTGAAGTTATCGGTGATAGAAATCTATCACTGATATACTTCAATCATAATTGCAATTATTATTGATAAGGTATTGTTGTACTAGTCTATTAGAGATAGTAGTATATCGCTAATATATTGTTTGCATTGTGATTAAAGTCTGCAAATTAAATTGTTAGAATCTTATCACTTATAGACTTATACTACATGTGTTGTGATTGTAGTCTATCAATGATAGATAATAAACAAAAATATATTTTTAAAATGTTGTATTATTTTGATGTTATTAAATGATAGAATACCATTGTGAGCAAAATCTATCAGTGATAGAAAGAGAAATATCAGATTGATAGACTTCAGTATGTAACTGAATTAGTGCCCTACTCGATGACATACTTCAATATATTTGTTACCTCAACAAGTGTCTCACTTACACCCCTTTCCTTACATTTGGGGTATTTTAATATGTAATTGAAGTTAGCCCGGTTTGATGATAGATCTTAATAACCATAATTTTAAATTAATGGACAGAGAGGGAGATAGGGAGATCAGTTTCAATACAAATCCATAATCAAAGAGGAATATAAGTTTATCAGCGATAAACTTCAATATATGATTTGTTAAAGAGAAATATTAATCTATAGGTGATAAACTTTAATATTTAATCGAATTTATTGAAAAAATCATGAACATAATATCAAGATAGTGAACGATTACCAAAAAAAAAAAGTACGATTGATAGAGAGATATTATAGTATCTTCTTACGTTTTTACATAAAATCATGAACATAAAATCTCTTTGCGTTACACTCTCATGTTGACGCTAGGATTGTGAGGTATAGTATCTTCCTATGTTTTTACATACGTCGGAATAATCTACATATTTCGACGCAATTGTCAATATTATTTTGCATAAACACTGCATTTAAATCATTTACAATGTCAGATTGGTCATAATCTATTACATTCCATATCGTTCAACCTATTATTGAAGACGAAAAATAATAGTTATGAAACATCTCCTTCCTTATGAAAGCCTGAATACTGGTTTTTCATAACTATTGTTATACATAAAGAGCTGATTAATTGCTCTTTAAAAAAAAAGAGCTGGTTAATTGTTTGATTATTCTTAAATTTAAGCTTACTTATGCAATCGTTGAGAGGTTGAAGTGTAGAATCAGACTACAATGTCACTATTGAGCATATTGATTCTTATTATCCTACCTCCCATCATACCATATAGAAACGAGAACCCTCGACATATAGTTTTGGAAAAAAATGATGAAAATAAAAGAATAAATTAGAATTGAAAATAAATGTAAATTAAATAGTTTAGCATACCTAGGTTTAGAAATCAATAACTATTTAAAAGGTGATAAAAAGGGGTAGTTGCATAGATGATAAATTGGACCAGATTAATAGCAAATATAGCACAGTTGCAAACTAATTGCAAATATAACAAAATTAATTGTACACGACCAAAAAACTGTTGTCAGAGTCTATCAGTAGATTGATAAATTTTGATTAATCAGAGTTTATCGCCATAATCTCTGATGATCGAAGTCTATCAGATAGATTTTAATTAACTAGAGTCTACCAGTAATATATTTTGATAGTTTTTGCTATATTTGTAATTTTTTTAAATCGTGCTATATTTACTATTAATTTGGTCCAATTTGCCATCCACCGCAAATTGTCCTTTTTAAAATTTGTTTTAGTTTTTAGGGATTTCCCAATTAGATCTATTTAAAAGCAACACTAAATGGACCAGTCATATTCATATTTATTAGCAGAAAAAAGATAAAAGACAAAAGGAAAAGATAATAATTAAAAAAAGGGGAAATATAAAAGGAAAAAAAACTGAAATGATTCTAAAAAAAAAAAAAACTGAAATGTACTTTCAAAAAAAAAAAAAAAAGAATTGTATTGACATGTGGACGCCATGTGGTTGGCCCGACGTGTCTATAGTCTAGACTGCAAAAAATGCTCGGAAATTAAAAGTTATAAAAATCAAAACACGAGATTTTTTTTGAGTACAAAACACGAGATTTAGTAGAGAAGTAACCATTATTTCAAAAAAAAAAAAAAAAAAGTAGAAAAGTAACCATTCTAAAAAAAAATTATTAAAAAGAAAACAACAGTTCTTCTAAAAAAAAAGGGTAGAATATTTTCTTCAAAAAAAAAAAAAGGTAGAATATTTTTTTTAATTTAAAAAAGGTAGAAAATAACAGTTAAAAAAAAAAAGAGAGAGATTTAGTGGAAAATAATGTCGAAGACCCATTTTCAAATCCAAGGTTGTAAGTCAAAGATCAAAGCCCCCGCAGAACCCTCGTTTACTTCATTACAAAAACCAAACAAGCAGACTCGAACGAGGTTCCGGAGCCTGGCTCAGGCCCCACCACTACTGGTTTCATTCTATTGGATTCCACCTTTCTCATATTTTTCTGGAAATTAGGAACTTCCCATCATGTGTAGTTGATTTTGTTTGTTAGATCTGAAGTTTCTCTTCCGGGCGGCCTGGTTATAGATGGGTTCGAAGCCATGGCTGTACCCGGCTCCGTCTTATCGGGCACTTGAGACGTATTGGGACACCGACGATGACGCTCCTGGGCCTCGATGCGGTCACACCCTTACTGCCGTTGCTGCCACTAAATCCTTCGGTCCTCGTCTCATTCTCTTTGGTGGCGCCACTGCCATCGAGGGTGGAGCCTCCTCTGCTGCTCCTGGAATCAGTAAATTGCCCTCCAACCTCTCTACATTTGTTATTATTATTTTTATTTCTGTTTCGAATGCCAGTGATGGAGTCTATGGAATTTGTACTGATTTTCAACCTATTTGAATAAGAAATCTGGTCGATTGTAATTCGATGAGTTTACAGCGCTATGGGCTCTACTTCTGAATTCTTAAATTGGTTTTGTGATAATTTTGTTGCATTCATGAAGGATTGGCGGGTGTGACAAATTCGGTGCACTCCTATGACGTTCTCACTAGGAAATGGACCAGGTATTACTTTATACAAACACACACACACGTAACAAAGTTCTTCTACATGTGAAGTTGACTTGGTTGCGCTTACTGTTACTGCTCGGATGTTTGGATATTAGAATCAGACCCGCTGGTGAGCCACCATCACCGAGGGCTGCACATGCTGCCGCCGCAGTGGGTACCATGGTTGTTTTCCAGGTGATTGGATAAGTAAAGTTCGCAAAAATTGAAAATTTTGGAGGTTTTCTTTACCTGTGTTAACTGAGTTTATATTTTTTGGTTAGGGTGGCATTGGTCCGGCCGGGCACTCTACAGATGATCTCTATGTGCTTGATTTAACAAATGATAAATTCAAGTGGCACAGGTAAAATTAGCTCCGCATCTCTATACTTAGATGTAGGGAAATACTTGGAACTTATATAAAAATGGAATTATAGGGTGGTGGTACAGGGACAGGGACCTGGACCTCGCTATGGCCACGTGATGGACTTGGTTGCTCAAAGATATCTGGTTACTGTGAGTGGCAATGATGGTAGGTGTAAGTGAACAATTGGTTATGCTTGTTCTTTAATTCTTTTGTTGGACTTTTCAACTATTTTACTGCTTGGTTTGAATTACCCGGGATTAATTTAATTTCAAGAACGAGGAAATCCCGGTCTATCTACATTTTAGGGGTTGTTTGGGGCGCTGAGTTGGTTATAATAGTTAGTGGTTTTTATAGTTTGGAGGTTATAATAATTTGTGGGGTTAAATAGTATGTGTTTGGGGTGCAAATTATTTTAGTCTGAGATAAAATAGTCTTTTTGAGGTGCAAATTATTTTAGTATGAGTTAAAATAGTTTGTGTATGGGTTGCTGATCGTTTAACATGAGGTTCTAAATCAAAGGTTCAAGCTGACTTTTTTTTTTGTTTTTGTTTTTGTTTTTTTTTTGTTTTTTTTTTTAATTATTATTATTTTTTTATTTTTAATCTTCCTCATACAACTTTGTACGTCAAATATCATATTTTGCAAATATCAATAAGAAATGTTTGTTCCATCAATCTTAAGAAATTAGCTGAGTGTTTTAAGTTATGTTATTCTTTGACAATCTGGTCTTGTTTGACTGTATGAATATCGTTGAATATACACAAAATATGGTTATGAATGTTTTTTTTAAGTGGTTAACCATGGTTAATCTTCGATGTTGCCAAAAGTAGGAAATAAATTTGACCTAAAAAAAATTGTAAGTGCTTAGTTCAAAAACCAAAATACACTTTTGGTCATTGAAGTTTGGGTTACGTTTCATTTTGGTCCATGAGTTTTCAAACTCGACAATTTAGCCCCTCAGGTTTGGATTTCGTTTCATTTTGTCCCGCCTGTCCAATTTTTCATTAAACCCTAACATATTGCTGACTGTGACATGCATTTTTTTTTTATTAAAAACATTTTATTATTATTTTTTTTTCCTTCTTCATCTTCTTCCTCTATCTTCCTCTATCTTCATCTTGTTCCTTCATTTCCATCTTCATCTTCATCATCTTCTTCCTCCATTTCCATTATTAAATCTTCATCATCTTCCTCAACCTCAACCTCCATTTTCATCATCTTCTTCTTCCTCTATCCCTAACGTCGACTACATCCACCGGCCGATGACCAATTTTTTTTTCCCTCTTTTTACTTTGTTTTTCTTTATTTTCATTGTTTTAATTTTTTGAAATGAAAATGAGAAGAAAGATAAAAAATTGGTCGTCGCCGATCATTGGAAAGTCGACGGTGGTCGTCGAAAAAGTCGTCGGTGATCGTCGGAAAAATCGCTGGCTGACGGTTGCCGGAAAAGTCAAGGAGTCACATGGAAGAAGAGAGGAGAGAGTTACTGTAGAGAATGGATAGAATAATCGAGTGGGTTGAATGGTTGTTACTGTAGCAACACAGGGGTAAAAATAACCCACTTCACCACTTATTTTTGTTGATGTCCCAAACATTGAGTGGACTATAATAGCCCCCTATTATAACCAACACAGGGGTCAAACGACCCCTTAATGAAGAACCAACTTTTGTTGGACCATAAAAGAGACATGTTTGAGACAAAAAGGTACAAAAACCATTTTACGTATACATACTATCTTTTTTGGGATAAGAAACAAAGAATGATATATTAAAGAAAAAAGGAGAAATAATCTAAAGGACTTGGGGATGAGGGTTCCTTAGCCTATTGAGAAGAAAAACGAGAGAAAAACCTACAATGTACTTATCTCAACGTGCATTGATGTGTACATATATATCATACATACATGGTGATAAAATTCTGTTCTGGGAAGACACATGGCTCGGTACACAGAGTCTCCAATCCCAATTTCCTCTTTTATACAATCTTACTTTGAAAAAGGAATCATATATTGTTGATTTATGGAATCCTTCCACCGGTGCATGGAATTTACATATGAGGAGGAATCTTAAAGAAGAAGAAACCAACGAATGGGCCATCTTATCCCATTGTCTATCAACTTTCTTCTTCAAAGAAGAGGATGATTATTGGTTTTGGTCCTTAGAGAAAACAGGTGAATTTTCCACCAGCTCTCTCACTAAAAAACTGGCTTCCAGTGATGCCCACTCAAATTCTGACCTATACAAACAGTTATGGAAAGGGACTATGCCGAAAAAGGTAAAGTTTTTTATGTGGGAACTTAGTCATGGCTGTATAAACACTGCTGATGTGGTTCAGAGGAAAATGCCTTGGATGAATCTATCTCCTTCATGCTGCTGCCTATGTTTAAAGAACCAAGAATCACAGATCCACCTGTTTAGCCAATGCTCCTATGCCTCTGTTTTTTGGGACACTCTCCAGCAAGCTTTTGGTTGGCACTGCGTCCGACCGGGCGACATCCTCTCTCTCATAAAAGTTTCTCTGATCGGGCATCCTTTTAAGAAAGAAAAGAAGATCTTATGGCTCAACTTTATTTATGCGTTTTTTTGGAATACTTGGTTGGAGCGCAACGCCAGAATCTTCAGCGATAAATCTCAAAATTCTATTGCTTTCATCGAATCTACATCTTATCTCGCTATATATTGGAGTAGCTACTCCCCCTTTTTGTAATTACAGCTTATCCTCACTATTATCTCATTGGAGATGTTTTTTGTAATTACCCCTGATAGGTCTTCCTTTTGTAACTATTTCATACATCAATGAAATGGTCTTTTTTTCCTATAAAAAAAAAATGTATGTATCCAACTGTTTCTTCCCTCGGTGGTAGGCTTTGTATGAAGTATGAAGTGCTTGTCATTTTCTCAATTTTTATTAATTTTGAATGATCAAAGTTGGTCAGATGGGTGGTTATTGCTAGGTGTGAGATCACTTCTTTGCATATTAACTACCTTGGACTACCTCTTGGACATAATCCTTTCTCCAACCTAATGGTTGAAAAGGTTTAAAAAGCCTTTTCCTTATGTAGAAAATATTTTCTCTAATGGTGGTAGATATGACTTATTTATTTATTTATTTATTTTTAAATTTTTTGGTAAATTACTGAGCTTTCATTGAGAACAAATGAAAGAATACAAGGAAATCCAAAAAACCAAGCCCCAAACAAAGGAAACCAATTACAGAAAGGGTTTCCAGTCAATCAAAATCATACCTAGCGGGTAATTACAAAAAGCCTTAGAAATTGAGGCCCATAAAGAAACAGAAAATGTAATATTAGCCCAAACCTCACAAGGATGTCTCTCAGTCCCTCTAAAAATTCTATTGTTCCTTCTCCCCACAAACCTCACAAAATGGTGCAAACACCAACATGCCATAAAAATCTTTCCTTCTCTCGAAATGACGGATAGAGGAGGAACTCCTCGATCATCTCCCTACAACAACGTTGGCCCACAGTCTGATACCTGAAAACCTCAAAGAAGCGGCTCCAGGCAGAGCGGGCAAACTCACAACCCCACAACAAATGATCAAGATCTTCCTCCGCCTTCCGGCAAAGAATGCAACAAAAAGGGCCAACCATGGGGGCATCACTCTCAAAAGTCTCTCAAAAGTGTTAACACGACCTAGGACGACCTGCCAAACAAAGAACATAACTTTCTTTGGAACTTTAACCTTCCACAGACATGAGAAGACAAACTCTCTACTCGGGGAGGGATTTAACAAGGTTGAAAGAACGAACTGCAAGATAAGTCCCCAGAGGGGTTGGGACTCCAAAAGCGAATATCCCTCCTACTCGGTCTCAGACTTACCCGCTCTAGCAAAGAGAGGAGGGCCAGGATGTACGTGGTTTCTCTATCAGATAACGGACGAAGAAAGCCAAAGGAAAACGAAGGTGAGCTCCTCGCAGAGCCAAGGATGTCATCCAATGTGCGATTTTTCATGGAAGATAAAAGATATAAGCGTGGAAACAAGGAGTAGAGGGGACGATCCCCTACCCACGTGTCCTTCGAGAAGTAAATGTCCCTTCCATCAACCCACAATGCAATGGACTAAGGAAGAAAAGGCAGGGAGCTCCAAAGAAATGTTTTTCCAGGGATTCCTGAAGGTGCCTTTTATCCCACCCGATAACCACTTAAAAGGATGTTGCTCATATTTACTCACGATGACCCTAACCCAAAGAGAATCAGATTCAAGGCGAAATCCCAAAGCCACTTATCAAGTAAGGTTCTTTTAAGAGTTCTCAAGTTACCCAACTCTAAACCCCCCATGCTCACAGGCTTTTCAATTGTCTCCCAACTCACAAGGTGAACCCATTTTCCTTCTTCCCCCCTTTCCCATAAAAAGTCCCTCATGAGCTTCTCCAAAGTATTATAAATCGAAATTGGAGCTTTGAAAAGAGATCAAAAGTAGGTAGGAATGCCGCTAAGAACCGAACAGATAAGAGTCACCCTCTCCCCTCTTGAAAAGAAGCTTCTCAAGAAGCGAGTCTCTTTCGGACCTTCTCAATGACTGGGTTCCAAAAAGATAAAGATTTTGGATTGTGACCTAGAGGAAGCCCTAAGTAAGAAGAAGGGAAGGCTCCAACCTTGCACCCGACCAAAGAAGCCCATCTTCTTAATTTTCCTTCCTCACAGTTCAAGCCCAGAATTTGGCATTTTCCCCTGTTAATTTTAAGCCTTGACAAAGCCTCAAAAAATTCTCAGAATATGGTTTAGGATGAGAAAAGAGTCCTCCTTTCTAGAGCAAAAGAAAATGGTATCATTAGCGAATTGAAGATGAGAAAGGGTCACTTTCTCCATCTCCACCTCGAAGCCCTGAATGATACTACCATCTAAGCTTCTAGAGACCATCCTACTAAGGGAATCCACAATCAAGAGGAAGGGGAAAGGGGAAAGGGGGTCGCCTTGCCTTAGGCCTCTCGTAGCTCTTATCTTCCCTCGAGGCTTACCATTGATGAGAACCGAGTATTGGACCGACCTAACACAACTCCATATCCACGATCTCCACTTATAACCGAAGCCTTTTTCCTCGAGGACCTTATCTAGGAAGCCTCAGTCCACATGGTCATACATAAGCCTTTTCGAAATCAATTTTGAAAATAATGCCTTCCTGACCCCTATCACGATAATCCTTTATGGCCTCATTCGGAATCAGAGCTTGATCAAGGATTTGTCTTCCCTTAACAAAAGCCCCTTGGGCCTCCGAAATCATGGATGGGAGAACCTTCTTGAGCCTGTTTGCTAAAACCTTGGCCATTATCTTATAAGTGTTTGTGATCAAACTGATTGGCCTAAAGTCTTTGACCTTATTTGCCCTTTCCTTTTTAGGGATGAGGCAAACAAAGGTTTCATTCAAGGTGGAATCCAAGATGCAACTCTCAAAGAATTCTTTGAGCACTTTTTCCAAATCCTCTTTGATAACCTCCTAGTTATTTTGGAAAAAGGCCATCGAAAAACCTTCGGGACCGGGGGCTTTGTTCTTGTCACAGTCGAAAACGACCTTTCTAATCTCCTCCACGGTGAAAGCAGAATCTAGGAAAGTCTTATCCCTCTCAGAAATGGGACTCCACTCCAAGCCAAAAGGTCTGGGGCACACTTGGGGGCATAGAGCTTAGAGAAAAAGGAGAGGATCTCACCCTCCACCTCCTTCTCCTCTTTGATAGTTTCCCCCTTGTCATTCACAAGAGAACCTATGAAGTTCTTGCTCCTCTGGCCACTCGCAAGTCTATGAAAGAAACCTGAATTACAATCCCCATCCTTCGCCTACCTGACTTTAGCTTTCTGCCTCCAACTAATGGACTTTTTCCTGACAACCATTGCAAACTTCGCTTTAAGGGATAAACGCTCTTCTTTTAAGGCAGGAGTGAGCTGATCCAACTCTTCAAGGGCATCCATGGACTTAATTTTACCCATGATCTCTTGTTTCTTAACCTTAATATCTCCAAACACCTCTCTATTCCACTCCTTCAGAATGTCTTTAAGATTTATCAGTTTTCTCATGAACCGATATCCTTCCCAATTACCTCAATACTCCACCAAGTTGAAATGGAGGACTTGAAAGAGGGGTGATCCAACCACATGTTTTTGAATCTAAAGGGGCAAGGGCCCTATTTCTAAAAACTGGAAGTCAGAAAAATTGGCAAATGATCAGAGGTTACTCTTGGGCCTAAAACCGGTCTCACGCTCATGAACAATTCCATCCAACCCTAGGAGAATAGGAATCTATCAATGCGCGTACGGGCCCTACTATTGCCCCGAGTGAACTTTCTGTTTGCTAAAGGAGGATCAAAAAGACTGCAACCCTCTATGAAGTTGTTAAACTGTTTCATGGACCTTGTAATCCTTCCCCCAGAGGCCTTTTCAGAGGGGAACCTCGTGACATTAAAATCCCCAACGATGCACCAACAAGATCCGCAAAGACTGAAGAGGTCCCCCAACTCATTCCAGTAATCCTTCCTTCCTCGAGCCTTAGGAGGGCCATACACACCAGTCACCTAACCAGAGTTATAGCTAGGAGAACTGAAGGAAATGGAAATCGAGAAAATCCCTTTGATCACTTCTATGACTGATATCGAACTCCCATCCCACATAATTAGAATACCACCAGAAGCCCCATAGGATTCAATGCCCGTCCACTCCACTTTTCTCTTACCCCAAACACTTTTCACAAAGTTCTACAATACCTCTGTATTTTAGTCTCAAGCAAAATCACAATATTTGGGTTTTCTTGAGACAAAACCTCCTTCACAACTCTCATCTTCTCCCTCTCCCTAGCCCCTTCACATTCCAAGACACTATCTTCATTTAATAACCTTGATATCCCCCGCTTCCTTCGAAGTTTTCTTTCGGTCATAGTTCACTGAACTTGTCAATTTCTTAAGCTCTCTGTCCATCTTATTGGTTCCCCCTTCCCCTTACCTTGACGAGATTGGTTATCTTTCTTAGGGTCATCTAGAGGTTCTGTAGAATTCGTAGGATCTTTCTTAGCTAGGGTCGCCTGAATGCCAACCGAGGCTAAAGTAGCCCAACCAGATGGCCACTGACCAATGACGCCTCCTTGGAAAGGAACACCTTGATACCCAAGAGATTGAGATTGGCAACCTGGATCCCCTAAAACCAACCCCGCCATGCAAGGATGTCTATTCCTATCAAACCCGCTTCTTAAAGAGCTAGAGCTTGGAATAAAAGACGGAACACACTCTCCCGACAAGTAAGCCACTGGGTGAGGAAAGACACCTCCAGAAAAAGAACCAGGATTAACCAGGACTGGGTAAACAGATGATAAAGCATTCCCTACTTGCCTCCCTCGCCCCATTCCCGGAAAAGAACTCATAGGAACAAAAAAAGGATTGGACAAGCCACATTGAAAAGGCAAGCCTCTCACATCCCCTATACCTGAAGTGGAAGGTAAAGAATCCAAAGAAGAGAAGTGTACTTGGTTAAGCATCCCATTTGAGTTTACCTTGACCATTGATTGGGATGGACCCTCGGAGAAAGGACTGGTCTGTTGCACCCTTGCGAAAGATGGCGAAGCGGCCTCGTTCATCGATGAAGGTAGAGAAGAGACCCACACTGTCTTCAATTCAGTAGCAACATCTGAGAACCCCTGTGTGATGTTAGATTCTGGAATGAGAATCCCTCCCTGCTCAACACCATACCACTATTAATCTTTCACACACTTCTTTACCCTATGAAAAAGGGTAAGTAGAAGGGATTTTAAACAAAGATAGGGCAGCAACTTCATATTTGATGAGCCTAGGGTTCGAGTTCGAATTCTCTACTCCTGACCTGTTGGTATTTAGCCTTTTAGAAGAAAATTTTCCCTTTCTTTGTCGGCTGTTAGGGAACAAGATCGTGGATAGGAGACCTAGCCTTTCTCTTGGGAGAAAAGGAGGGTGATATAAAGTTGCAATCTATTGTGCCAATTTTTTCGAAGAAGGTGGAAACAAGCAATAACGGTATGGAGAATGCTTCCTTGTGGTTGCAATCGATGAAAGCTCATGTTGTGTAGGTCTTGGTGTGAATCTCTAAGTTAAAAATGCTAAGGTTTTTCCTTCTCCCATAGAACTTTTTTTTTTTCCTGATTGAGACAGTGTGACAGGGCAACTTTATGTTGTTGTTCTTAGAAGCCGTGACATGAAAAGGTTGTCAATAAACTACATACGAAGTACGACAAAGGATACAACTAGTTCTCTCCCTTCTCTCTCTCCTAAAATGTAACTATTTGTGGGCTTGATGAAGAAGGTGAACATCGATTGAAAGACGTTTCACCTTCGCAAGAGTGGGTGCGGGAAAAAGGTGACAAAAAAGCTCCCAAAGGGAAAGGGGGTTGGAAAAGAAGGGCTAAAACTAGGGGAGATCAAGAGCAAATCCTTCGTGGAGGTGGTGTTCGGTGTCTTGAGCATGCTTGTCCAGGGCGAGTTGTGCCTATGGCCGCATGCCCAAACCATCCTCAATCACCATGTTTTAGAGTCATGTAATTAGTTTTGTTGTTTACTTTTTGTTGTATCGAGTTTTGTGGGCGTATGACTCCTCGCGATGTCGCATGTTCACACCTGCCAGACTAAAAATGCCTCATAATGTACTATAGGGGGGACCAAGTAGTCATCAAACCACCCCCTACCAAGCGTTGTATACTTTCTTGCAATCAAGCTTTCTTGCATCCTTGTATTCAATGCTTTCTTTTAAAGATGTTTTCAATGCTTTTTCTCTCTCACGTTTTATAAAACCAATTTTCTCTTAAAACGTGAGTGGAGGCTAGACCCTACACCGAAGTTGTCCGCGATTTGCGATTTTTGTACGGCTGACTTGCCCGTCGGGTTAGGACAAGTGCCGCACAATCGCCCGTCCCGATTACGAAAGTTTGCGATTGTGACAAGTGGTATCAGAGCTTAGTTTGCTCCTTGGCTTTCGAGAAGTTACAATCATGTCGGCGACTAAACAGTTGGCGAAAACACATGTTGAGCGACTTGTTGAGATAGAAGAACAGTTGCTTTTCCTGAGGGAAGTACCGGACTCGGTACGATACGTTGAACATCAAATTGAAGAGATCTCCGAGAAGTTGGGTGAGATCGATGCGGTGAATGCCCGAATTGATGGGCTACCCGTACAAGAGCTGGCATTGAGGGTTGAGACCCTAGAAAGCAAGACTACGAAGTCTGGTAGTACTGAATGTGGGGAGAGCTCCACGAGTTCTGTCGACAAGATGAGCGAACGCGTCGACGAACTAAACACATCCCAAACAACTATGCTGCGGTTGTTTAATGAAATGACTGAAGACTTTAGAGCCACCATCGAAACCTTAAGAGGTGAGATGGCCGAGATGAATACGCGATTGAATCTGACTATGCGAGCAGTCGAGAGTCAGACCCCGAATCAAGTGCACAGGGTGCACAACAAGTTTAAAGTCTCGGAACCCAAGGCCTTCAGTGGGAACCGTGACGCGAAAGAACTCAAAAATTTTATCTTCGACGTCGAACAATATTTCAAGGCTATTGGAACGACTTCAGAAGAGATGAAAATCACCTTGGCCACGATGCATCTGTCTGATGATGCGAAGTTATGGTGGCGCACCAAGGTGAACGATATCCAGAGTGACCTGCCCACAATCGATTCATGGGAAGACCTTAAGAAAGAATTGAGGGCGCAGTTCTTCCCCAAGAATGTCGAGTTTATAGCAAGACGCAAGCTTCGCGAACTGAAGCACACCGGAGGGATAAGGGAATATGTAAAACGGTTCTCGGCCGTGATGCTCGATATTCTTGATATGTCAAAAAAGGACAAGGTGTTCTGTTTTATCGAAGGGTTGAAACCATGGGCGAGGACGAAACTATATGAACAGAAAGTCCAAGACCTTGCCTCTGCCCTGGCTGCCGCAGAGAGACTCTTTGACTATAGTGGTGACTCAGTTCCTCAGAAGAGAAACACACCACCCCCGAACAATGGAAACCGACCTTTTAGGTCAACGAATCAGAAGCCTGGAGGGACATATAAGAAGCCTCAGACCAGTTTCTCAGGTCCTTCTCGAGGACCTTACCCACTGAGGCCGAACTCAACGGGTACCTTAGCCTGCTTTCTATGTAAGGGCCCCCACAGAGTGGCAAAGTGTCCGCACCGAGCCGCTCTCACCGTCCTTCAAGCCTCAGTTCAGTCCTGCAATGAACCCGAACCTGAGGCCGAATGTGATAAATCGGAAGAAGAAGAAAACACGACAAGGATGGGAGCTTTGAAATTCCTATCAGCCATACAGAGAAAAGCCTCTGGGTCAAAAGATGCGTCCGAGAAGGGATTAATGTTTGTTGATGCAGTGATCAATGGTCGACCTGCAAGAGGTACCATGATTGACTCGGGCGCAACTCACAACTTCATTTCTGAACAAGAGGCCCACAGGTTGGGGCTAAAAGTTGAGAAAGACTCCGGCAAGATGAAAGCAGTGAATTCAGAAGCCCTACCCATTGTGGGGACTTCCCGGAAGGTACCATTGAAATTGGGAGAGTGGACAGGCTGTGTGGACCTAGTAGTGGTTCGCATGGATGACTTCGATGTGGTATTGGGGATGGAATTTCTCTTGGAGCATAAGGTGATCCCTTTACCGCTCGCAAAATGCATGATCGTTACTGATAGTAGTCCCACCGTAGTCCCAGCGAGTATCAAACAACCTAGTGGCGTGAGAATGATTTCGGCCTTACAGTTAAAGAAAGGCCTTAGTCGAGACGAACCCACCTTCATGGCCATTCCGATGGTCGAAGAACCCTCCATGGCGGAAGAAGTCCCGCTAGAAGTTTGTGATGTTTTACAGAGTATGCCGATATAATGCCGGATAGTTTGCCGAAGACCTTGCCCCCTCGTCGGGGAATTGGCCATTAGATTGAGCTCTTACCAGGGACCAAGCCCCCTGCGAAAAATGCCTACCGAATGGCACCGCCAGAGTTAGCAGAGCTGAGGAAACAGTTAGGCGAACTCTTGAATGCAGGGTTTATCCGTCCTGCAAAAGCGCCTTATGGGGCTCCTGTGTTGTTTCAGAAGAAAAAGGATGGGACCCTGCGCCTATGTATTGACTATAGAGCCCTGAACAAGGTCACCGTGCGAAACAAGTACCCCTTACCGATAATATCTGATCTGTTTGACCAGTTACATGGGGCCAAATATTTTACCAAGTTAGACCTTCGATCAGGGTACTATCAAGTCCGCATCGCAAAGGGCGACGAGCCAAAAACCACGTGCGTTACGAGATATGGGGCCTTCGAGTTTCTTGTGATGCCCTTTGGTCTGACAAATGCACCTGCCACTTTCTGTACGCTGATGAACCAAGTCTTCCACGAGTATCTCGACCAGTTTGTAGTCGTCTATCTGGACGACATAGTGGTGTATAGTCCTACCCTGGAAGAGCACCGAGTGCATTTACGCCTTGTTTTTGACAAGTTGAGGCAAAATCAGCTATACGTTAAAAAAGGAGAAATGTGCTTTTGCTCAACAACGTATAAACTTTCTTGGTCATGTGATCGAATATGGCCGAATTAGTATGGACAGCGACAAGGTGAAGGCCATTCAAGAATGGAAAGTTCCTACTTCTGTGACAGAGCTCCGTTCATTCTTGGGCATGGCAAACTATTACCGTCGATTCATTGAAGGATTTTCAAGACGAGCCGCACCATTGACAGAGTTATTGAAGAAGAGTATAACATGGCATTGGTCGGCTGAATGCCAGAGAGCTTTTGAAGAGTTGAAGACAACCATGACGAGGGGTCCTGTCCTCGGATTGGTGAATGTAATGAAACCGTTTGAGGTTGAGACCGACGCGTCTGACTTTGCTCTCGGAGGCGTGCTTCTTCAGGAAGGTCACCCTATCGTCTACGAGAGCCGGAAGTTGAATAATGCTGAAAGGAGGTACATTGTCTCCGAGAAAGAGATGTTGGCTGTTGTCCACTGCCTCAGAGCCTGGAGGCAATACTGTTGGGATCGCGTTTTGTAGTCAGAACCGACAACAACGCTATCTGCCATTTCTTCGAGCAGCCAAAGTTAACCGCAAAGCAAGCCGGTGGCAAGAATTTTTGGCTGAGTTTGACTTCAGATTTGAACACAAGAAAGGAAAGAATAATCAAGCAGCTGATGCCCTGAGTCGGAAGGGTGAGCATGCGGCCCTGTGCATGCTTGCTCATATCCATGCCAGTAAGGTCGACGGATCTATGCGCGACATCATCAAAGAACATCTGTTGAAAGACCCCTCTGCCCAAGTTGTCATGTCCTTAGCCAAAGCCGTAAAGACTAGGCAGTTTTGGGTCGAGGGAGACTTGTTGCTGACGAAAGGAAATCGATTATACGTTCCCCGGGCAGGAGACCTGAGGAAAAAGCTGATGTACGAGTGTCACGACACTTTATGGGCTGGTCATCATGGATGGCAACGCACGTATGCCCTTTTGAAGAAGGGGTACTTTTGGCCGAACATGCGAGATGATATAATGCAGTACACGAAGACTTGCCTTGTATGCCAACAGGACAAGGTTGAGAAAGCGAAGATATCGGGCCTCCTCGAACCTCTGCCGGTCCCAACTAGACCTTGAGAGAGTGTCTCCATGGATTTCATCACTCACCTCCCGAAGGTAGGGGACCAAGAGGCGATCTTAGTTGTCATTGACCGATTTTCGAAGTATGCAACTTTCATAGCAACTCCCAAGCAGTGTTCAGCCGAGTTGACGACCCAGTTATTCTTCAGGCACGTTGTTAAGCTATGGGGGATCCCTTCCCATGGTGTAACTGTTCTTGTTTCATAAATAATATCAAGATCCTATCATTTTGGTATCAAAGCCAATTTTTTTTTTCGTACTCCCTGTGACGATGTCTACTCGTATGGAAGCTTTGGAGGCGAATCTCGCGTCTCAAGGGATGGAAATTGTGGCGATTCATAATTCAATGGAGAACTTTTCGGATATGGCGTTGCAGATGAAAGAAGGTTTTTCAGCCATGGCGGCTCATTTTGAAATTTTGAAGGCTGAGAAAGTCGTCCTTGCTAAGGAACAACCAAAGATATGTGATGAAGCGGCTAATGTGGCGATCCCTGTTGAGGTTGAAACCGTTGATCCGCAGGCTCAGTTAACTAAGGCGTTAGCTCCTGTTTTCGACCTTCGGCTTCGGAAATTGGAGATCCCTGTGTTCTCCGGCGCAAATTTGTATGAATGACTTCATCAAGTGGAACGATATTTTGTGGTGAATCGTTTGGCGGATTCGAAGAAGATTGAAGTGGTTGTGCTTTGCCTCGATGCCTTTGCCTTGAAATGGCATTATTATGAACAAAAACGCCGTCCGATTGGATGCTGGGAAGAATTTCGCCGGTTGTTGCTGAAACGTTTCTTGCCGACTAAAGAGGGTAGTCTTCACGAAAGGTTTTTTGCTTTTAAGCAAGAGACAACTATTGCTGAGTATTGTGAGAAATTCGAAGATTATTCAGCACCGTTGGATAATTTGGATAATGCTACACTCGAAGGCAAGTTTGTAGATGGGCTGAAGGATGATGTCAAGATTAAGTTGAGAGTTGCAAGGCCTGTTGGGCTGGATATGATGATGGAGACGACCCAAAAACTAGAAGATGAATTTATTCACTTTGAAGAGAAGTATTTTGGGACTTCCTTCAGTCCTAAGCCTACGACCCGATCTAGTTCGACAACCCAATCCAAATCTCCTACTTATGGGGTTGGATCCATGGCCCTTCCGTTAATCCAAGTAAATTGGGCGCCACTTTTCGAACGGATTCTGCTACAAAATCCTCTGAAGTTCCATTTAAGAGAATGACAGATGCTGAGCTTGAGCTAAAGAGAGGAAAAGGACTTTGTTATCGTTGTGAAGAGAAGTTTTTTCCGGGACATCGATGTAAGAAGAAAGAACTTCAGATGATGGTGGTTCAAGAAGAAGAAATGGATCTTGATCATCAGGTTGAAGATGTTGCCATGCAGTTAGCCGAATTAGCTGATGATAATGTCGCACCCATGAAGGATCAAAAGGAGCTCGAGGTCGTGGCTCTACATTCAATGACTAGTGTAGGTTCGCCAAAGACTATCAAGCTGAAAGGGTTGATCGGGGCAACTGAAGTGATCGTTCTTGTGGACAACAGCGCTACTCATAACTTCATTGCATTGAAGTTGGTTGAAACTTTGAAGTTGCCGTTGAGTGATACGGATTGGTATGGTATCATTTTGGGCACGAGTTCGTCTGTTCGGGGTGCTCAGATTTGTTAGGACATTGTTCTGTCGTTGGGTCCGGTGACGGTGGTTTAGGACTTTTTGCCTATTGCTTTGGGTACGACAGATGTAATCTTGGGTGTAAAATGGCTTGAAACTCTGGGCGATGTCACGTCTAACCATCAGACTTTACAGTTAAGCTTTACTCTCAATGGTAATAAAATTCTCTTGCATGGCGATCCGTCTTTAGTACGTTCCCTGGTTACTCTAAAATCCTTGATGAAGACCTTGAAGTTGGAGAAGCAAGTTTTCTTGGTTGAATTTAGTGCTTTTCAGCAACTCCCTGATGCTTCGGCTGGGCTTTGGGATGACATTCCTTTGATAATATGCTCCGTTTTGGAGGGTCACAGTTCAGTTTTCTAGCCGCTACCTGGGCTTCCTCCCCACCGTGAGTTGGACTATGCAGTTATTCCCTGGTACGACTCCAATTAATGTTCGCTCCTATAGATACCCTCAGTTCCAGAAAGATGAGATTGAAAAATTGGTAGAAGAAATGCTTACGACTGGGATTATTCAGCCTAGCTCAAACGCGTTTTCTAGTCCGGTTTTGCTAGTTAAGAAGAAGGACGACAACTGGCGTTTTTGTATTGTTTACAGAGCCCTTAATAAGGTGACTATTCCAGATAAGTTCCCTATTCCTTTGGTTGATGAGTTATTGGATGAATTGTTTGGAGCTGTAATTTTCTCTAAAATTGATCTTAAATCGGGTTATCATCAAATCCGACTTAAGAATGAGGATGTTCACAAATCAGCCTTTCGCACACACGAAGGACATTATGAATTCCTTGTGATGCCTTTTGGCCTTAGAAACGCCCCGTCTACCTTTCAAGCCATCATGAATAGAATTCTATGCCTCTTCAAGGAAGTTTGTCTTAGTCTTCATGGATGATATTTAAATAATATCAAGATCCTATCAGAAAGATACAATTTTTGGGTCGTCAAAGGATGTGTAATTTGCATTGATTGCTCCTTGACGACGAATATCGAAAGACTTAATGTTGGGATGGATTAGGTCGAAATCTAGGGAACTTGTTTGAGGTTCGCGAAAGTTGGTCTAAGCCTCAAACCTATTTGTGTGAACTTGGCAGTTCTCCCATAAAAATAGTTATATAATTTATAATTGATCTAAGAAGCACAGATACAAATATGAGACACAGACACGACACGGACACGGTGACACACCATTTTTTTTTAAAAATCTAGGACACAGACACGACGCTAACACATTCAAAATCAATAAGTTTATGCATTTGTATGCTTGAAAGAATGAATTTAATGTATTTTACTCCTAAAATTTATTATTTTTGTCATTTAAGCATTGTATCTATTTAGTATACTTAACAAGGGTTCGAAATGAACCTACAACTAGTGTTTGCCACACATCAATTGTGCTAACATGTGTCCGGTACGTGTCCAACAAGTGTTGGAGTGTCCAAGTGTTTGACACGTGTCGAACACGGACACACTAGCCAAACTAAAGTGTCCGTGCTTTTTAGTAATTGATAAGATAAATACAGTGAATTTACCTCTTACATTTTTTTTGATTGTAAAGACGAAGAAAAAAAATCCAATTTTCTCTCTTATTTACTACGATGAGGAATAATCAAACTATCACTATATTTATTCCTTTTTATACGATAACCCCCCCTCCCCTCAGGTTGCGGGTTCTTTTTCTACCAATTGGGACCCTCCCTTCACCACCCCATGGGGATGGTCTACAGGGTTCATAAGTAATCCTTTTACTATAAGAAACTTATCTAGCCAACACTTAGATCCGACTCTACCCACACTTTTTTTTGGTTTACCCTAGCATTCCCCAGTTGTTCGATTGTCACTGAGCAATTTTTGGATATCAAATGGACCTCCCTGGTAGGTAATTGAGAATGATAAGGAATCTAGTGATTTGGTTAAAGTTGGTTCAATGATGCTCTCTAAGAATTTTTCTATCAAAATTCATGGGATTTCAAGCGGTTGGCGGAAGGGAAACACTCATCTTTTGTCGGAGGTTGGGTCACGACTTTGGATGTTCGACCATTTTACGAATGAAACACTTGATTGCAGACTTGTGTGGGGGTCTTACAAGGGAAGTTGAAATCTCCCGTGATGTTTGTTTTTAAGTGGAAGTTTGTTTCAAGGCTACAGAGAATGATGGAGGCTTCATTTTGGCAACTTGCTTTTTGAACCACAAAGTCACCTTTTTTTCGGTGAGTCTTGTTGTTGGGTGATAATCTATCATCTAGGAATCCGATGAGCCAGTTATGGTCCCAAGGTTGTTGGAAAGAGTTGTCCTTCACCTGCCGACTTTAACTGCTATGGTGGGTCAATTGGTTCAGCTTTGGAATAGCCACGTGAAAGACTTAGAAGCTACCCATTGTGAAAGGCCAATCGGTGGAAATATTGTTGGGGCTAAACCTGTAGGTTCTTTGATGAAGCCCAATCCTAGTGGGCCATTTGAGCCTTTGGAAGCTCATCTTCAAGTGAGTAGCCCTTTAGAAAAGCCCACGGAGAAGATTAGATAGCTTTTGAAGCTTTTGATGGTGGATCTGGGTTGGATTATGGTCCATCCTTAAAGCAGAAAAGCTTTATGGATGGGGGTGGTGGTGGAAATACTTAAGAGTAGGATTGGGCTTTGGACTTCGGGCCGACGATTTGACTTTTTAGGAAGACATGGGATTTGACTTTTTTTGTTCGATCGGTTTGATTCAGCTCGTTTAAAGGCGTCGTCTTGGTGTTCTCTCTCTAAGAATTTCGATAATTACTCGATTCAGGATATTTATCTTAATTGGCTTGCTCTTATTTCTCATGAATACTTTTTATTTCTGTTTGTTTTGTTTCACTCCCTAGTGGAGTTTGTATCTTTTGAGCAATAGTCTCTTTTCATTTCATCAATGAAAAGTTTCGTTTCTTGTTTAAAAAAAAACATGGGTTGCAAGGTAGGAGCTGCAAGGTTCTGAGAGAGATGATGGAGGAGTTCCTTCTCCATCTTCCAATCAGAAAGAAGGGGAGAGAGTTATGACTTGCTGGGGTGTGTTCTGTTTTTTTGGGGTTTATGGGAGAGAGGAGTAATAGAGTCTTTAGAGGTGTGGAGAGTCCCCCATCTGATGTATGGGCCCTACTTTAGTGAGGTTCCCTTTTGTGGGCTGGTTTTTTTGGATGCCCTTGTATTCTTTCATTTTTTCTCAATGAAAGTTGATTTTTTTTTCTCAAAAAAAAAAAAAAAAAGTCCGTAGGAGAAGACAAGGCAAGTTGCCTGAATAATGATTTTACTAAAAATAAGTTTGAAGATTCGAGAGACCACTTTCTTGAGTCACTTAACAACCCAACCTTAGCTGTAGAAACATTAACAAACAGTAACGGGAGATCAACAATCTCTTCGTCTTTAAGCAATCGTTTGGAAAAAAAGAAATTCCAAGAAAGGGAAACAACCCCATCCCTTTTGGTAGCACATCTCTTTTGGTTTCTCTCTTGTGTGGCCCCCTCCAACCTGTGAGTGCCCCAAAGAAGGCTGTATTTTGATCTTGATAAGTTGTGCATAGGAAGATTGAGAAGGCTTCGTCCATGATATTGGGTTCACAATGGTGTGTACGGTGTAAAAATGCCTCGAAGAACTTGGAGGAGGTGCTTTAGTCATGTAACTTTGCTTCTTTGATTTGAGATGCTTTTGTGGAGTCGTATAATAATTTTTGGCCCGCAATAACTCATGTTAATTGATATCGATATTAAAACAACACTAGAAGAGTATTTCAAAGTCCCAATTATTTTAAATCCATTTTTAGCAGACAAAGCGTTGATCCAAATGGATAAGAAAGTTTTACCTTGGGCTTTAGTGTTGTGTGATAAATGGAAACTCTTTGGTGACTCTCATTTGCTTATTGAACAGTGGTCTAACAAGAAACATAGTCATTTGGGTTATTTGGAGGGATACAGTTGGTGGATATTGATCAAGAACTTACCCTTGTTGTACTGCAAGTGTCAATCTTTCGAAGCAATTGGAAAATATTTCGGTGGTTTGATCCGTGTATCTTCCAATACTTTGAATTTAATTGATTGTTCAAAAGTTTGTATTCAGGTTAAAAGAAATTTGTGGTTTTATCCCGCCACAATTGAAGACAAGATTTTAGGGAACATTTTTCTGAGCTATGGTTATATTTCTCCTTTAGATCCTCCCAACATTATCCAAGGTGAATTACCACTAATTGATTTTACTAATCCTTTGGACCTTTTTAGATTGCATCAGGTTATGGATGATGAGGATGTCTTTGTCCAAATGATTTGCAAAAGGATGATGATTTCTTTAAGTCGACAATTGATGATCTATTGTCTATCAAGGGGGTTAAAGAATCACCAAAGGAAGTTGAGACAATGCTTGAGGTTGCAATCCAACCAGAGACAGAGGACTCTGATTTTTTGATAGAGATAATTAGAACTACTTCGGAGGAAACATGTTTGGAGGTTGAGAATGATCTTCAAGATAAGTCCCCAGAGGGGTTGGGACTCCAAAAGCGAATATCCCTCCTACTCGGTCTCAGACTTACCCGCTCTAGCAAAGAGAGGAGGGCCAGGATGTACGTGGTTTCTCTATCAGATAACGGACGAAGAAAGCCAAAGGAAAACGAAGGTGAGCTCCTCGCAGAGCCAAGGATGTCATCCAATGTGCGATTTTTCATGGAAGATAAAAGATATAAGCGTGGAAACAAGGAGTAGAGGGGACGATCCCCTACCCACGTGTCCTTCGAGAAGTAAATGTCCCTTCCATCAACCCACAATGCAATGGACTAAGGAAGAAAAGGCAGGGAGCTCCAAAGAAATGTTTTTCCAGGGATTCCTGAAGGTGCCTTTTATCCCACCCGATAACCACTTAAAAGGATGTTGCTCATATTTACTCACGATGACCCTAACCCAAAGAGAATCAGATTCAAGGCGAAATCCCAAAGCCACTTATCAAGTAAGGTTCTTTTAAGAGTTCTCAAGTTACCCAACTCTAAACCCCCCATGCTCACAGGCTTTTCAATTGTCTCCCAACTCACAAGGTGAACCCATTTTCCTTCTTCCCCCCTTTCCCATAAAAAGTCCCTCATGAGCTTCTCCAAAGTATTATAAATCGAAATTGGAGCTTTGAAAAGAGATCAAAAGTAGGTAGGAATGCCGCTAAGAACCGAACAGATAAGAGTCACCCTCTCCCCTCTTGAAAAGAAGCTTCTCAAGAAGCGAGTCTCTTTCGGACCTTCTCAATGACTGGGTTCCAAAAAGATAAAGATTTTGGATTGTGACCTAGAGGAAGCCCTAAGTAAGAAGAAGGGAAGGCTCCAACCTTGCACCCGACCAAAGAAGCCCATCTTCTTAATTTTCCTTCCTCACAGTTCAAGCCCAGAATTTGGCATTTTCCCCTGTTAATTTTAAGCCTTGACAAAGCCTCAAAAAATTCTCAGAATATGGTTTAGGATGAGAAAAGAGTCCTCCTTTCTAGAGCAAAAGAAAATGGTATCATTAGCGAATTGAAGATGAGAAAGGGTCACTTTCTCCATCTCCACCTCGAAGCCCTGAATGATACTACCATCTAAGCTTCTAGAGACCATCCTACTAAGGGAATCCACAATCAAGAGGAAGGGGAAAGGGGAAAGGGGGTCGCCTTGCCTTAGGCCTCTCGTAGCTCTTATCTTCCCTCGAGGCTTACCATTGATGAGAACCGAGTATTGGACCGACCTAACACAACTCCATATCCACGATCTCCACTTATAACCGAAGCCTTTTTCCTCGAGGACCTTATCTAGGAAGCCTCAGTCCACATGGTCATACATAAGCCTTTTCGAAATCAATTTTGAAAATAATGCCTTCCTGACCCCTATCACGATAATCCTTTATGGCCTCATTCGGAATCAGAGCTTGATCAAGGATTTGTCTTCCCTTAACAAAAGCCCCTTGGGCCTCCGAAATCATGGATGGGAGAACCTTCTTGAGCCTGTTTGCTAAAACCTTGGCCATTATCTTATAAGTGTTTGTGATCAAACTGATTGGCCTAAAGTCTTTGACCTTATTTGCCCTTTCCTTTTTAGGGATGAGGCAAACAAAGGTTTCATTCAAGGTGGAATCCAAGATGCAACTCTCAAAGAATTCTTTGAGCACTTTTTCCAAATCCTCTTTGATAACCTCCTAGTTATTTTGGAAAAAGGCCATCGAAAAACCTTCGGGACCGGGGGCTTTGTTCTTGTCACAGTCGAAAACGACCTTTCTAATCTCCTCCACGGTGAAAGCAGAATCTAGGAAAGTCTTATCCCTCTCAGAAATGGGACTCCACTCCAAGCCAAAAGGTCTGGGGCACACTTGGGGGCATAGAGCTTAGAGAAAAAGGAGAGGATCTCACCCTCCACCTCCTTCTCCTCTTTGATAGTTTCCCCCTTGTCATTCACAAGAGAACCTATGAAGTTCTTGCTCCTCTGGCCACTCGCAAGTCTATGAAAGAAACCTGAATTACAATCCCCATCCTTCGCCTACCTGACTTTAGCTTTCTGCCTCCAACTAATGGACTTTTTCCTGACAACCATTGCAAACTTCGCTTTAAGGGATAAACGCTCTTCTTTTAAGGCAGGAGTGAGCTGATCCAACTCTTCAAGGGCATCCATGGACTTAATTTTACCCATGATCTCTTGTTTCTTAACCTTAATATCTCCAAACACCTCTCTATTCCACTCCTTCAGAATGTCTTTAAGATTTATCAGTTTTCTCATGAACCGATATCCTTCCCAATTACCTCAATACTCCACCAAGTTGAAATGGAGGACTTGAAAGAGGGGTGATCCAACCACATGTTTTTGAATCTAAAGGGGCAAGGGCCCTATTTCTAAAAAACTGGAAGTCAGAAAAATTGGCAAATGATCAGAGGTTACTCTTGGGCCTAAAACCGGTCTCACGCTCATGAACAATTCCATCCAACCCTAGGAGAATAGGAATCTATCAATGCGCGTACGGGCCCTACTATTGCCCCGAGTGAACTTTCTGTTTGCTAAAGGAGGATCAAAAAGACTGCAACCCTCTATGAAGTTGTTAAACTGTTTCATGGACCTTGTAATCCTTCCCCCAGAGGCCTTTTCAGAGGGGAACCTCGTGACATTAAAATCCCCAACGATGCACCAACAAGATCCGCAAAGACTGAAGAGGTCCCCCAACTCATTCCAGTAATCCTTCCTTCCTCGAGCCTTAGGAGGGCCATACACACCAGTCACCTAACCAGAGTTATAGCTAGGAGAACTGAAGGAAATGGAAATCGAGAAAATCCCTTTGATCACTTCTATGACTGATATCGAACTCCCATCCCACATAATTAGAATACCACCAGAAGCCCCATAGGATTCAATGCCCGTCCACTCCACTTTTCTCTTACCCCAAACACTTTTCACAAAGTTCTACAATACCTCTGTATTTTAGTCTCAAGCAAAATCACAATATTTGGGTTTTCTTGAGACAAAACCTCCTTCACAACTCTCATCTTCTCCCTCTCCCTAGCCCCTTCACATTCCAAGACACTATCTTCATTTAATAACCTTGATATCCCCCGCTTCCTTCGAAGTTTTCTTTCGGTCATAGTTCACTGAACTTGTCAATTTCTTAAGCTCTCTGTCCATCTTATTGGTTCCCCCTTCCCCTTACCTTGACGAGATTGGTTATCTTTCTTAGGGTCATCTAGAGGTTCTGTAGAATTCGTAGGATCTTTCTTAGCTAGGGTCGCCTGAATGCCAACCGAGGCTAAAGTAGCCCAACCAGATGGCCACTGACCAATGACGCCTCCTTGGAAAGGAACACCTTGATACCCAAGAGATTGAGATTGGCAACCTGGATCCCCTAAAACCAACCCCGCCATGCAAGGATGTCTATTCCTATCAAACCCGCTTCTTAAAGAGCTAGAGCTTGGAATAAAAGACGGAACACACTCTCCCGACAAGTAAGCCACTGGGTGAGGAAAGACACCTCCAGAAAAAGAACCAGGATTAACCAGGACTGGGTAAACAGATGATAAAGCATTCCCTACTTGCCTCCCTCGCCCCATTCCCGGAAAAGAACTCATAGGAACAAAAAAAGGATTGGACAAGCCACATTGAAAAGGCAAGCCTCTCACATCCCCTATACCTGAAGTGGAAGGTAAAGAATCCAAAGAAGAGAAGTGTACTTGGTTAAGCATCCCATTTGAGTTTACCTTGACCATTGATTGGGATGGACCCTCGGAGAAAGGACTGGTCTGTTGCACCCTTGCGAAAGATGGCGAAGCGGCCTCGTTCATCGATGAAGGTAGAGAAGAGACCCACACTGTCTTCAATTCAGTAGCAACATCTGAGAACCCCTGTGTGATGTTAGATTCTGGAATGAGAATCCCTCCCTGCTCAACACCATACCACTATTAATCTTTCACACACTTCTTTACCCTATGAAAAAGGGTAAGTAGAAGGGATTTTAAACAAAGATAGGGCAGCAACTTCATATTTGATGAGCCTAGGGTTCGAGTTCGAATTCTCTACTCCTGACCTGTTGGTATTTAGCCTTTTAGAAGAAAATTTTCCCTTTCTTTGTCGGCTGTTAGGGAACAAGATCGTGGATAGGAGACCTAGCCTTTCTCTTGGGAGAAAAGGAGGGTGATATAAAGTTGCAATCTATTGTGCCAATTTTTTCGAAGAAGGTGGAAACAAGCAATAACGGTATGGAGAATGCTTCCTTGTGGTTGCAATCGATGAAAGCTCATGTTGTGTAGGTCTTGGTGTGAATCTCTAAGTTAAAAATGCTAAGGTTTTTCCTTCTCCCATAGAACTTTTTTTTTTTCCTGATTGAGACAGTGTGACAGGGCAACTTTATGTTGTTGTTCTTAGAAGCCGTGACATGAAAAGGTTGTCAATAAACTACATACGAAGTACGACAAAGGATACAACTAGTTCTCTCCCTTCTCTCTCTCCTAAAATGTAACTATTTGTGGGCTTGATGAAGAAGGTGAACATCGATTGAAAGACGTTTCACCTTCGCAAGAGTGGGTGCGGGAAAAAGGTGACAAAAAAGCTCCCAAAGGGAAAGGGGGTTGGAAAAGAAGGGCTAAAACTAGGGGAGATCAAGAGCAAATCCTTCGTGGAGGTGGTGTTCGGTGTCTTGAGCATGCTTGTCCAGGGCGAGTTGTGCCTATGGCCGCATGCCCAAACCATCCTCAATCACCATGTTTTAGAGTCATGTAATTAGTTTTGTTGTTTACTTTTTGTTGTATCGAGTTTTGTGGGCGTATGACTCCTCGCGATGTCGCATGTTCACACCTGCCAGACTAAAAATGCCTCATAATGTACTATAGGGGGGACCAAGTAGTCATCAAACCACCCCCTACCAAGCGTTGTATACTTTCTTGCAATCAAGCTTTCTTGCATCCTTGTATTCAATGCTTTCTTTTAAAGATGTTTTCAATGCTTTTTCTCTCTCACGTTTTATAAAACCAATTTTCTCTTAAAACGTGAGTGGAGGCTAGACCCTACACCGAAGTTGTCCGCGATTTGCGATTTTTGTACGGCTGACTTGCCCGTCGGGTTAGGACAAGTGCCGCACAATCGCCCGTCCCGATTACGAAAGTTTGCGATTGTGACAAGTGGTATCAGAGCTTAGTTTGCTCCTTGGCTTTCGAGAAGTTACAATCATGTCGGCGACTAAACAGTTGGCGAAAACACATGTTGAGCGACTTGTTGAGATAGAAGAACAGTTGCTTTTCCTGAGGGAAGTACCGGACTCGGTACGATACGTTGAACATCAAATTGAAGAGATCTCCGAGAAGTTGGGTGAGATCGATGCGGTGAATGCCCGAATTGATGGGCTACCCGTACAAGAGCTGGCATTGAGGGTTGAGACCCTAGAAAGCAAGACTACGAAGTCTGGTAGTACTGAATGTGGGGAGAGCTCCACGAGTTCTGTCGACAAGATGAGCGAACGCGTCGACGAACTAAACACATCCCAAACAACTATGCTGCGGTTGTTTAATGAAATGACTGAAGACTTTAGAGCCACCATCGAAACCTTAAGAGGTGAGATGGCCGAGATGAATACGCGATTGAATCTGACTATGCGAGCAGTCGAGAGTCAGACCCCGAATCAAGTGCACAGGGTGCACAACAAGTTTAAAGTCTCGGAACCCAAGGCCTTCAGTGGGAACCGTGACGCGAAAGAACTCAAAAATTTTATCTTCGACGTCGAACAATATTTCAAGGCTATTGGAACGACTTCAGAAGAGATGAAAATCACCTTGGCCACGATGCATCTGTCTGATGATGCGAAGTTATGGTGGCGCACCAAGGTGAACGATATCCAGAGTGACCTGCCCACAATCGATTCATGGGAAGACCTTAAGAAAGAATTGAGGGCGCAGTTCTTCCCCAAGAATGTCGAGTTTATAGCAAGACGCAAGCTTCGCGAACTGAAGCACACCGGAGGGATAAGGGAATATGTAAAACGGTTCTCGGCCGTGATGCTCGATATTCTTGATATGTCAAAAAAGGACAAGGTGTTCTGTTTTATCGAAGGGTTGAAACCATGGGCGAGGACGAAACTATATGAACAGAAAGTCCAAGACCTTGCCTCTGCCCTGGCTGCCGCAGAGAGACTCTTTGACTATAGTGGTGACTCAGTTCCTCAGAAGAGAAACACACCACCCCCGAACAATGGAAACCGACCTTTTAGGTCAACGAATCAGAAGCCTGGAGGGACATATAAGAAGCCTCAGACCAGTTTCTCAGGTCCTTCTCGAGGACCTTACCCACTGAGGCCGAACTCAACGGGTACCTTAGCCTGCTTTCTATGTAAGGGCCCCCACAGAGTGGCAAAGTGTCCGCACCGAGCCGCTCTCACCGTCCTTCAAGCCTCAGTTCAGTCCTGCAATGAACCCGAACCTGAGGCCGAATGTGATAAATCGGAAGAAGAAGAAAACACGACAAGGATGGGAGCTTTGAAATTCCTATCAGCCATACAGAGAAAAGCCTCTGGGTCAAAAGATGCGTCCGAGAAGGGATTAATGTTTGTTGATGCAGTGATCAATGGTCGACCTGCAAGAGGTACCATGATTGACTCGGGCGCAACTCACAACTTCATTTCTGAACAAGAGGCCCACAGGTTGGGGCTAAAAGTTGAGAAAGACTCCGGCAAGATGAAAGCAGTGAATTCAGAAGCCCTACCCATTGTGGGGACTTCCCGGAAGGTACCATTGAAATTGGGAGAGTGGACAGGCTGTGTGGACCTAGTAGTGGTTCGCATGGATGACTTCGATGTGGTATTGGGGATGGAATTTCTCTTGGAGCATAAGGTGATCCCTTTACCGCTCGCAAAATGCATGATCGTTACTGATAGTAGTCCCACCGTAGTCCCAGCGAGTATCAAACAACCTAGTGGCGTGAGAATGATTTCGGCCTTACAGTTAAAGAAAGGCCTTAGTCGAGACGAACCCACCTTCATGGCCATTCCGATGGTCGAAGAACCCTCCATGGCGGAAGAAGTCCCGCTAGAAGTTTGTGATGTTTTACAGAGTATGCCGATATAATGCCGGATAGTTTGCCGAAGACCTTGCCCCCTCGTCGGGGAATTGGCCATTAGATTGAGCTCTTACCAGGGACCAAGCCCCCTGCGAAAAATGCCTACCGAATGGCACCGCCAGAGTTAGCAGAGCTGAGGAAACAGTTAGGCGAACTCTTGAATGCAGGGTTTATCCGTCCTGCAAAAGCGCCTTATGGGGCTCCTGTGTTGTTTCAGAAGAAAAAGGATGGGACCCTGCGCCTATGTATTGACTATAGAGCCCTGAACAAGGTCACCGTGCGAAACAAGTACCCCTTACCGATAATATCTGATCTGTTTGACCAGTTACATGGGGCCAAATATTTTACCAAGTTAGACCTTCGATCAGGGTACTATCAAGTCCGCATCGCAAAGGGCGACGAGCCAAAAACCACGTGCGTTACGAGATATGGGGCCTTCGAGTTTCTTGTGATGCCCTTTGGTCTGACAAATGCACCTGCCACTTTCTGTACGCTGATGAACCAAGTCTTCCACGAGTATCTCGACCAGTTTGTAGTCGTCTATCTGGACGACATAGTGGTGTATAGTCCTACCCTGGAAGAGCACCGAGTGCATTTACGCCTTGTTTTTGACAAGTTGAGGCAAAATCAGCTATACGTTAAAAAAGGAGAAATGTGCTTTTGCTCAACAACGTATAAACTTTCTTGGTCATGTGATCGAATATGGCCGAATTAGTATGGACAGCGACAAGGTGAAGGCCATTCAAGAATGGAAAGTTCCTACTTCTGTGACAGAGCTCCGTTCATTCTTGGGCATGGCAAACTATTACCGTCGATTCATTGAAGGATTTTCAAGACGAGCCGCACCATTGACAGAGTTATTGAAGAAGAGTATAACATGGCATTGGTCGGCTGAATGCCAGAGAGCTTTTGAAGAGTTGAAGACAACCATGACGAGGGGTCCTGTCCTCGGATTGGTGAATGTAATGAAACCGTTTGAGGTTGAGACCGACGCGTCTGACTTTGCTCTCGGAGGCGTGCTTCTTCAGGAAGGTCACCCTATCGTCTACGAGAGCCGGAAGTTGAATAATGCTGAAAGGAGGTACATTGTCTCCGAGAAAGAGATGTTGGCTGTTGTCCACTGCCTCAGAGCCTGGAGGCAATACTGTTGGGATCGCGTTTTGTAGTCAGAACCGACAACAACGCTATCTGCCATTTCTTCGAGCAGCCAAAGTTAACCGCAAAGCAAGCCGGTGGCAAGAATTTTTGGCTGAGTTTGACTTCAGATTTGAACACAAGAAAGGAAAGAATAATCAAGCAGCTGATGCCCTGAGTCGGAAGGGTGAGCATGCGGCCCTGTGCATGCTTGCTCATATCCATGCCAGTAAGGTCGACGGATCTATGCGCGACATCATCAAAGAACATCTGTTGAAAGACCCCTCTGCCCAAGTTGTCATGTCCTTAGCCAAAGCCGTAAAGACTAGGCAGTTTTGGGTCGAGGGAGACTTGTTGCTGACGAAAGGAAATCGATTATACGTTCCCCGGGCAGGAGACCTGAGGAAAAAGCTGATGTACGAGTGTCACGACACTTTATGGGCTGGTCATCATGGATGGCAACGCACGTATGCCCTTTTGAAGAAGGGGTACTTTTGGCCGAACATGCGAGATGATATAATGCAGTACACGAAGACTTGCCTTGTATGCCAACAGGACAAGGTTGAGAAAGCGAAGATATCGGGCCTCCTCGAACCTCTGCCGGTCCCAACTAGACCTTGAGAGAGTGTCTCCATGGATTTCATCACTCACCTCCCGAAGGTAGGGGACCAAGAGGCGATCTTAGTTGTCATTGACCGATTTTCGAAGTATGCAACTTTCATAGCAACTCCCAAGCAGTGTTCAGCCGAGTTGACGACCCAGTTATTCTTCAGGCACGTTGTTAAGCTATGGGGGATCCCTTCCCATGGTGTAACTGTTCTTGTTTCATAAATAATATCAAGATCCTATCATTTTGGTATCAAAGCCAATTTTTTTTTTCGTACTCCCTGTGACGATGTCTACTCGTATGGAAGCTTTGGAGGCGAATCTCGCGTCTCAAGGGATGGAAATTGTGGCGATTCATAATTCAATGGAGAACTTTTCGGATATGGCGTTGCAGATGAAAGAAGGTTTTTCAGCCATGGCGGCTCATTTTGAAATTTTGAAGGCTGAGAAAGTCGTCCTTGCTAAGGAACAACCAAAGATATGTGATGAAGCGGCTAATGTGGCGATCCCTGTTGAGGTTGAAACCGTTGATCCGCAGGCTCAGTTAACTAAGGCGTTAGCTCCTGTTTTCGACCTTCGGCTTCGGAAATTGGAGATCCCTGTGTTCTCCGGCGCAAATTTGTATGAATGACTTCATCAAGTGGAACGATATTTTGTGGTGAATCGTTTGGCGGATTCGAAGAAGATTGAAGTGGTTGTGCTTTGCCTCGATGCCTTTGCCTTGAAATGGCATTATTATGAACAAAAACGCCGTCCGATTGGATGCTGGGAAGAATTTCGCCGGTTGTTGCTGAAACGTTTCTTGCCGACTAAAGAGGGTAGTCTTCACGAAAGGTTTTTTGCTTTTAAGCAAGAGACAACTATTGCTGAGTATTGTGAGAAATTCGAAGATTATTCAGCACCGTTGGATAATTTGGATAATGCTACACTCGAAGGCAAGTTTGTAGATGGGCTGAAGGATGATGTCAAGATTAAGTTGAGAGTTGCAAGGCCTGTTGGGCTGGATATGATGATGGAGACGACCCAAAAACTAGAAGATGAATTTATTCACTTTGAAGAGAAGTATTTTGGGACTTCCTTCAGTCCTAAGCCTACGACCCGATCTAGTTCGACAACCCAATCCAAATCTCCTACTTATGGGGTTGGATCCATGGCCCTTCCGTTAATCCAAGTAAATTGGGCGCCACTTTTCGAACGGATTCTGCTACAAAATCCTCTGAAGTTCCATTTAAGAGAATGACAGATGCTGAGCTTGAGCTAAAGAGAGGAAAAGGACTTTGTTATCGTTGTGAAGAGAAGTTTTTTCCGGGACATCGATGTAAGAAGAAAGAACTTCAGATGATGGTGGTTCAAGAAGAAGAAATGGATCTTGATCATCAGGTTGAAGATGTTGCCATGCAGTTAGCCGAATTAGCTGATGATAATGTCGCACCCATGAAGGATCAAAAGGAGCTCGAGGTCGTGGCTCTACATTCAATGACTAGTGTAGGTTCGCCAAAGACTATCAAGCTGAAAGGGTTGATCGGGGCAACTGAAGTGATCGTTCTTGTGGACAACAGCGCTACTCATAACTTCATTGCATTGAAGTTGGTTGAAACTTTGAAGTTGCCGTTGAGTGATACGGATTGGTATGGTATCATTTTGGGCACGAGTTCGTCTGTTCGGGGTGCTCAGATTTGTTAGGACATTGTTCTGTCGTTGGGTCCGGTGACGGTGGTTTAGGACTTTTTGCCTATTGCTTTGGGTACGACAGATGTAATCTTGGGTGTAAAATGGCTTGAAACTCTGGGCGATGTCACGTCTAACCATCAGACTTTACAGTTAAGCTTTACTCTCAATGGTAATAAAATTCTCTTGCATGGCGATCCGTCTTTAGTACGTTCCCTGGTTACTCTAAAATCCTTGATGAAGACCTTGAAGTTGGAGAAGCAAGTTTTCTTGGTTGAATTTAGTGCTTTTCAGCAACTCCCTGATGCTTCGGCTGGGCTTTGGGATGACATTCCTTTGATAATATGCTCCGTTTTGGAGGGTCACAGTTCAGTTTTCTAGCCGCTACCTGGGCTTCCTCCCCACCGTGAGTTGGACTATGCAGTTATTCCCTGGTACGACTCCAATTAATGTTCGCTCCTATAGATACCCTCAGTTCCAGAAAGATGAGATTGAAAAATTGGTAGAAGAAATGCTTACGACTGGGATTATTCAGCCTAGCTCAAACGCGTTTTCTAGTCCGGTTTTGCTAGTTAAGAAGAAGGACGACAACTGGCGTTTTTGTATTGTTTACAGAGCCCTTAATAAGGTGACTATTCCAGATAAGTTCCCTATTCCTTTGGTTGATGAGTTATTGGATGAATTGTTTGGAGCTGTAATTTTCTCTAAAATTGATCTTAAATCGGGTTATCATCAAATCCGACTTAAGAATGAGGATGTTCACAAATCAGCCTTTCGCACACACGAAGGACATTATGAATTCCTTGTGATGCCTTTTGGCCTTAGAAACGCCCCGTCTACCTTTCAAGCCATCATGAATAGAATTCTATGCCTCTTCAAGGAAGTTTGTCTTAGTCTTCATGGATGATATTTAAATAATATCAAGATCCTATCAGAAAGATACAATTTTTGGGTCGTCAAAGGATGTGTAATTTGCATTGATTGCTCCTTGACGACGAATATCGAAAGACTTAATGTTGGGATGGATTAGGTCGAAATCTAGGGAACTTGTTTGAGGTTCGCGAAAGTTGGTCTAAGCCTCAAACCTATTTGTGTGAACTTGGCAGTTCTCCCATAAAAATAGTTATATAATTTATAATTGATCTAAGAAGCACAGATACAAATATGAGACACAGACACGACACGGACACGGTGACACACCATTTTTTTTTTAAAAATCTAGGACACAGACACGACGCTAACACATTCAAAATCAATAAGTTTATGCATTTGTATGCTTGAAAGAATGAATTTAATGTATTTTACTCCTAAAATTTATTATTTTTGTCATTTAAGCATTGTATCTATTTAGTATACTTAACAAGGGTTCGAAATGAACCTACAACTAGTGTTTGCCACACATCAATTGTGCTAACATGTGTCCGGTACGTGTCCAACAAGTGTTGGAGTGTCCAAGTGTTTGACACGTGTCGAACACGGACACACTAGCCAAACTAAAGTGTCCGTGCTTTTTAGTAATTGATAAGATAAATACAGTGAATTTACCTCTTACATTTTTTTTGATTGTAAAGACGAAGAAAAAAAATCCAATTTTCTCTCTTATTTACTACGATGAGGAATAATCAAACTATCACTATATTTATTCCTTTTTATACGATAACCCCCCCTCCCCTCAGGTTGCGGGTTCTTTTTCTACCAATTGGGACCCTCCCTTCACCACCCCATGGGGATGGTCTACAGGGTTCATAAGTAATCCTTTTACTATAAGAAACTTATCTAGCCAACACTTAGATCCGACTCTACCCACACTTTTTTTTGGTTTACCCTAGCATTCCCCAGTTGTTCGATTGTCACTGAGCAATTTTTGGATATCAAATGGACCTCCCTGGTAGGTAATTGAGAATGATAAGGAATCTAGTGATTTGGTTAAAGTTGGTTCAATGATGCTCTCTAAGAATTTTTCTATCAAAATTCATGGGATTTCAAGCGGTTGGCGGAAGGGAAACACTCATCTTTTGTCGGAGGTTGGGTCACGACTTTGGATGTTCGACCATTTTACGAATGAAACACTTGATTGCAGACTTGTGTGGGGGTCTTACAAGGGAAGTTGAAATCTCCCGTGATGTTTGTTTTTAAGTGGAAGTTTGTTTCAAGGCTACAGAGAATGATGGAGGCTTCATTTTGGCAACTTGCTTTTTGAACCACAAAGTCACCTTTTTTTCGGTGAGTCTTGTTGTTGGGTGATAATCTATCATCTAGGAATCCGATGAGCCAGTTATGGTCCCAAGGTTGTTGGAAAGAGTTGTCCTTCACCTGCCGACTTTAACTGCTATGGTGGGTCAATTGGTTCAGCTTTGGAATAGCCACGTGAAAGACTTAGAAGCTACCCATTGTGAAAGGCCAATCGGTGGAAATATTGTTGGGGCTAAACCTGTAGGTTCTTTGATGAAGCCCAATCCTAGTGGGCCATTTGAGCCTTTGGAAGCTCATCTTCAAGTGAGTAGCCCTTTAGAAAAGCCCACGGAGAAGATTAGATAGCTTTTGAAGCTTTTGATGGTGGATCTGGGTTGGATTATGGTCCATCCTTAAAGCAGAAAAGCTTTATGGATGGGGGTGGTGGTGGAAATACTTAAGAGTAGGATTGGGCTTTGGACTTCGGGCCGACGATTTGACTTTTTAGGAAGACATGGGATTTGACTTTTTTTGTTCGATCGGTTTGATTCAGCTCGTTTAAAGGCGTCGTCTTGGTGTTCTCTCTCTAAGAATTTCGATAATTACTCGATTCAGGATATTTATCTTAATTGGCTTGCTCTTATTTCTCATGAATACTTTTTATTTCTGTTTGTTTTGTTTCACTCCCTAGTGGAGTTTGTATCTTTTGAGCAATAGTCTCTTTTCATTTCATCAATGAAAAGTTTCGTTTCTTGTTTAAAAAAAAACATGGGTTGCAAGGTAGGAGCTGCAAGGTTCTGAGAGAGATGATGGAGGAGTTCCTTCTCCATCTTCCAATCAGAAAGAAGGGGAGAGAGTTATGACTTGCTGGGGTGTGTTCTGTTTTTTTGGGGTTTATGGGAGAGAGGAGTAATAGAGTCTTTAGAGGTGTGGAGAGTCCCCCATCTGATGTATGGGCCCTACTTTAGTGAGGTTCCCTTTTGTGGGCTGGTTTTTTTGGATGCCCTTGTATTCTTTCATTTTTTCTCAATGAAAGTTGATTTTTTTTTCTCAAAAAAAAAAAAAAAAGTCCGTAGGAGAAGACAAGGCAAGTTGCCTGAATAATGATTTTACTAAAAATAAGTTTGAAGATTCGAGAGACCACTTTCTTGAGTCACTTAACAACCCAACCTTAGCTGTAGAAACATTAACAAACAGTAACGGGAGATCAACAATCTCTTCGTCTTTAAGCAATCGTTTGGAAAAAAAGAAATTCCAAGAAAGGGAAACAACCCCATCCCTTTTGGTAGCACATCTCTTTTGGTTTCTCTCTTGTGTGGCCCCCTCCAACCTGTGAGTGCCCCAAAGAAGGCTGTATTTTGATCTTGATAAGTTGTGCATAGGAAGATTGAGAAGGCTTCGTCCATGATATTGGGTTCACAATGGTGTGTACGGTGTAAAAATGCCTCGAAGAACTTGGAGGAGGTGCTTTAGTCATGTAACTTTGCTTCTTTGATTTGAGATGCTTTTGTGGAGTCGTATAATAATTTTTGGCCCGCAATAACTCATGTTAATTGATATCGATATTAAAACAACACTAGAAGAGTATTTCAAAGTCCCAATTATTTTAAATCCATTTTTAGCAGACAAAGCGTTGATCCAAATGGATAAGAAAGTTTTACCTTGGGCTTTAGTGTTGTGTGATAAATGGAAACTCTTTGGTGACTCTCATTTGCTTATTGAACAGTGGTCTAACAAGAAACATAGTCATTTGGGTTATTTGGAGGGATACAGTTGGTGGATATTGATCAAGAACTTACCCTTGTTGTACTGCAAGTGTCAATCTTTCGAAGCAATTGGAAAATATTTCGGTGGTTTGATCCGTGTATCTTCCAATACTTTGAATTTAATTGATTGTTCAAAAGTTTGTATTCAGGTTAAAAGAAATTTGTGGTTTTATCCCGCCACAATTGAAGACAAGATTTTAGGGAACATTTTTCTGAGCTATGGTTATATTTCTCCTTTAGATCCTCCCAACATTATCCAAGGTGAATTACCACTAATTGATTTTACTAATCCTTTGGACCTTTTTAGATTGCATCAGGTTATGGATGATGAGGATGTCTTTGTCCAAATGATTTGCAAAAGGATGATGATTTCTTTAAGTCGACAATTGATGATCTATTGTCTATCAAGGGGGTTAAAGAATCACCAAAGGAAGTTGAGACAATGCTTGAGGTTGCAATCCAACCAGAGACAGAGGACTCTGATTTTTTGATAGAGATAATTAGAACTACTTCGGAGGAAACATGTTTGGAGGTTGAGAATGATCTTCAAGATAAGTCCCCAGAGGGGTTGGGACTCCAAAAGCGAATATCCCTCCTACTCGGTCTCAGACTTACCCGCTCTAGCAAAGAGAGGAGGGCCAGGATGTACGTGGTTTCTCTATCAGATAACGGACGAAGAAAGCCAAAGGAAAACGAAGGTGAGCTCCTCGCAGAGCCAAGGATGTCATCCAATGTGCGATTTTTCATGGAAGATAAAAGATATAAGCGTGGAAACAAGGAGTAGAGGGGACGATCCCCTACCCACGTGTCCTTCGAGAAGTAAATGTCCCTTCCATCAACCCACAATGCAATGGACTAAGGAAGAAAAGGCAGGGAGCTCCAAAGAAATGTTTTTCCAGGGATTCCTGAAGGTGCCTTTTATCCCACCCGATAACCACTTAAAAGGATGTTGCTCATATTTACTCACGATGACCCTAACCCAAAGAGAATCAGATTCAAGGCGAAATCCCAAAGCCACTTATCAAGTAAGGTTCTTTTAAGAGTTCTCAAGTTACCCAACTCTAAACCCCCCATGCTCACAGGCTTTTCAATTGTCTCCCAACTCACAAGGTGAACCCATTTTCCTTCTTCCCCCCTTTCCCATAAAAAGTCCCTCATGAGCTTCTCCAAAGTATTATAAATCGAAATTGGAGCTTTGAAAAGAGATCAAAAGTAGGTAGGAATGCCGCTAAGAACCGAACAGATAAGAGTCACCCTCTCCCCTCTTGAAAAGAAGCTTCTCAAGAAGCGAGTCTCTTTCGGACCTTCTCAATGACTGGGTTCCAAAAAGATAAAGATTTTGGATTGTGACCTAGAGGAAGCCCTAAGTAAGAAGAAGGGAAGGCTCCAACCTTGCACCCGACCAAAGAAGCCCATCTTCTTAATTTTCCTTCCTCACAGTTCAAGCCCAGAATTTGGCATTTTCCCCTGTTAATTTTAAGCCTTGACAAAGCCTCAAAAAATTCTCAGAATATGGTTTAGGATGAGAAAAGAGTCCTCCTTTCTAGAGCAAAAGAAAATGGTATCATTAGCGAATTGAAGATGAGAAAGGGTCACTTTCTCCATCTCCACCTCGAAGCCCTGAATGATACTACCATCTAAGCTTCTAGAGACCATCCTACTAAGGGAATCCACAATCAAGAGGAAGGGGAAAGGGGAAAGGGGGTCGCCTTGCCTTAGGCCTCTCGTAGCTCTTATCTTCCCTCGAGGCTTACCATTGATGAGAACCGAGTATTGGACCGACCTAACACAACTCCATATCCACGATCTCCACTTATAACCGAAGCCTTTTTCCTCGAGGACCTTATCTAGGAAGCCTCAGTCCACATGGTCATACATAAGCCTTTTCGAAATCAATTTTGAAAATAATGCCTTCCTGACCCCTATCACGATAATCCTTTATGGCCTCATTCGGAATCAGAGCTTGATCAAGGATTTGTCTTCCCTTAACAAAAGCCCCTTGGGCCTCCGAAATCATGGATGGGAGAACCTTCTTGAGCCTGTTTGCTAAAACCTTGGCCATTATCTTATAAGTGTTTGTGATCAAACTGATTGGCCTAAAGTCTTTGACCTTATTTGCCCTTTCCTTTTTAGGGATGAGGCAAACAAAGGTTTCATTCAAGGTGGAATCCAAGATGCAACTCTCAAAGAATTCTTTGAGCACTTTTTCCAAATCCTCTTTGATAACCTCCTAGTTATTTTGGAAAAAGGCCATCGAAAAACCTTCGGGACCGGGGGCTTTGTTCTTGTCACAGTCGAAAACGACCTTTCTAATCTCCTCCACGGTGAAAGCAGAATCTAGGAAAGTCTTATCCCTCTCAGAAATGGGACTCCACTCCAAGCCAAAAGGTCTGGGGCACACTTGGGGGCATAGAGCTTAGAGAAAAAGGAGAGGATCTCACCCTCCACCTCCTTCTCCTCTTTGATAGTTTCCCCCTTGTCATTCACAAGAGAACCTATGAAGTTCTTGCTCCTCTGGCCACTCGCAAGTCTATGAAAGAAACCTGAATTACAATCCCCATCCTTCGCCTACCTGACTTTAGCTTTCTGCCTCCAACTAATGGACTTTTTCCTGACAACCATTGCAAACTTCGCTTTAAGGGATAAACGCTCTTCTTTTAAGGCAGGAGTGAGCTGATCCAACTCTTCAAGGGCATCCATGGACTTAATTTTACCCATGATCTCTTGTTTCTTAACCTTAATATCTCCAAACACCTCTCTATTCCACTCCTTCAGAATGTCTTTAAGATTTATCAGTTTTCTCATGAACCGATATCCTTCCCAATTACCTCAATACTCCACCAAGTTGAAATGGAGGACTTGAAAGAGGGGTGATCCAACCACATGTTTTTGAATCTAAAGGGGCAAGGGCCCTATTTCTAAAAACTGGAAGTCAGAAAAATTGGCAAATGATCAGAGGTTACTCTTGGGCCTAAAACCGGTCTCACGCTCATGAACAATTCCATCCAACCCTAGGAGAATAGGAATCTATCAATGCGCGTACGGGCCCTACTATTGCCCCGAGTGAACTTTCTGTTTGCTAAAGGAGGATCAAAAAGACTGCAACCCTCTATGAAGTTGTTAAACTGTTTCATGGACCTTGTAATCCTTCCCCCAGAGGCCTTTTCAGAGGGGAACCTCGTGACATTAAAATCCCCAACGATGCACCAACAAGATCCGCAAAGACTGAAGAGGTCCCCCAACTCATTCCAGTAATCCTTCCTTCCTCGAGCCTTAGGAGGGCCATACACACCAGTCACCTAACCAGAGTTATAGCTAGGAGAACTGAAGGAAATGGAAATCGAGAAAATCCCTTTGATCACTTCTATGACTGATATCGAACTCCCATCCCACATAATTAGAATACCACCAGAAGCCCCATAGGATTCAATGCCCGTCCACTCCACTTTTCTCTTACCCCAAACACTTTTCACAAAGTTCTACAATACCTCTGTATTTTAGTCTCAAGCAAAATCACAATATTTGGGTTTTCTTGAGACAAAACCTCCTTCACAACTCTCATCTTCTCCCTCTCCCTAGCCCCTTCACATTCCAAGACACTATCTTCATTTAATAACCTTGATATCCCCCGCTTCCTTCGAAGTTTTCTTTCGGTCATAGTTCACTGAACTTGTCAATTTCTTAAGCTCTCTGTCCATCTTATTGGTTCCCCCTTCCCCTTACCTTGACGAGATTGGTTATCTTTCTTAGGGTCATCTAGAGGTTCTGTAGAATTCGTAGGATCTTTCTTAGCTAGGGTCGCCTGAATGCCAACCGAGGCTAAAGTAGCCCAACCAGATGGCCACTGACCAATGACGCCTCCTTGGAAAGGAACACCTTGATACCCAAGAGATTGAGATTGGCAACCTGGATCCCCTAAAACCAACCCCGCCATGCAAGGATGTCTATTCCTATCAAACCCGCTTCTTAAAGAGCTAGAGCTTGGAATAAAAGACGGAACACACTCTCCCGACAAGTAAGCCACTGGGTGAGGAAAGACACCTCCAGAAAAAGAACCAGGATTAACCAGGACTGGGTAAACAGATGATAAAGCATTCCCTACTTGCCTCCCTCGCCCCATTCCCGGAAAAGAACTCATAGGAACAAAAAAAGGATTGGACAAGCCACATTGAAAAGGCAAGCCTCTCACATCCCCTATACCTGAAGTGGAAGGTAAAGAATCCAAAGAAGAGAAGTGTACTTGGTTAAGCATCCCATTTGAGTTTACCTTGACCATTGATTGGGATGGACCCTCGGAGAAAGGACTGGTCTGTTGCACCCTTGCGAAAGATGGCGAAGCGGCCTCGTTCATCGATGAAGGTAGAGAAGAGACCCACACTGTCTTCAATTCAGTAGCAACATCTGAGAACCCCTGTGTGATGTTAGATTCTGGAATGAGAATCCCTCCCTGCTCAACACCATACCACTATTAATCTTTCACACACTTCTTTACCCTATGAAAAAGGGTAAGTAGAAGGGATTTTAAACAAAGATAGGGCAGCAACTTCATATTTGATGAGCCTAGGGTTCGAGTTCGAATTCTCTACTCCTGACCTGTTGGTATTTAGCCTTTTAGAAGAAAATTTTCCCTTTCTTTGTCGGCTGTTAGGGAACAAGATCGTGGATAGGAGACCTAGCCTTTCTCTTGGGAGAAAAGGAGGGTGATATAAAGTTGCAATCTATTGTGCCAATTTTTTCGAAGAAGGTGGAAACAAGCAATAACGGTATGGAGAATGCTTCCTTGTGGTTGCAATCGATGAAAGCTCATGTTGTGTAGGTCTTGGTGTGAATCTCTAAGTTAAAAATGCTAAGGTTTTTCCTTCTCCCATAGAACTTTTTTTTTTTCCTGATTGAGACAGTGTGACAGGGCAACTTTATGTTGTTGTTCTTAGAAGCCGTGACATGAAAAGGTTGTCAATAAACTACATACGAAGTACGACAAAGGATACAACTAGTTCTCTCCCTTCTCTCTCTCCTAAAATGTAACTATTTGTGGGCTTGATGAAGAAGGTGAACATCGATTGAAAGACGTTTCACCTTCGCAAGAGTGGGTGCGGGAAAAAGGTGACAAAAAAGCTCCCAAAGGGAAAGGGGGTTGGAAAAGAAGGGCTAAAACTAGGGGAGATCAAGAGCAAATCCTTCGTGGAGGTGGTGTTCGGTGTCTTGAGCATGCTTGTCCAGGGCGAGTTGTGCCTATGGCCGCATGCCCAAACCATCCTCAATCACCATGTTTTAGAGTCATGTAATTAGTTTTGTTGTTTACTTTTTGTTGTATCGAGTTTTGTGGGCGTATGACTCCTCGCGATGTCGCATGTTCACACCTGCCAGACTAAAAATGCCTCATAATGTACTATAGGGGGGACCAAGTAGTCATCAAACCACCCCCTACCAAGCGTTGTATACTTTCTTGCAATCAAGCTTTCTTGCATCCTTGTATTCAATGCTTTCTTTTAAAGATGTTTTCAATGCTTTTTCTCTCTCACGTTTTATAAAACCAATTTTCTCTTAAAACGTGAGTGGAGGCTAGACCCTACACCGAAGTTGTCCGCGATTTGCGATTTTTGTACGGCTGACTTGCCCGTCGGGTTAGGACAAGTGCCGCACAATCGCCCGTCCCGATTACGAAAGTTTGCGATTGTGACAAGTGGTATCAGAGCTTAGTTTGCTCCTTGGCTTTCGAGAAGTTACAATCATGTCGGCGACTAAACAGTTGGCGAAAACACATGTTGAGCGACTTGTTGAGATAGAAGAACAGTTGCTTTTCCTGAGGGAAGTACCGGACTCGGTACGATACGTTGAACATCAAATTGAAGAGATCTCCGAGAAGTTGGGTGAGATCGATGCGGTGAATGCCCGAATTGATGGGCTACCCGTACAAGAGCTGGCATTGAGGGTTGAGACCCTAGAAAGCAAGACTACGAAGTCTGGTAGTACTGAATGTGGGGAGAGCTCCACGAGTTCTGTCGACAAGATGAGCGAACGCGTCGACGAACTAAACACATCCCAAACAACTATGCTGCGGTTGTTTAATGAAATGACTGAAGACTTTAGAGCCACCATCGAAACCTTAAGAGGTGAGATGGCCGAGATGAATACGCGATTGAATCTGACTATGCGAGCAGTCGAGAGTCAGACCCCGAATCAAGTGCACAGGGTGCACAACAAGTTTAAAGTCTCGGAACCCAAGGCCTTCAGTGGGAACCGTGACGCGAAAGAACTCAAAAATTTTATCTTCGACGTCGAACAATATTTCAAGGCTATTGGAACGACTTCAGAAGAGATGAAAATCACCTTGGCCACGATGCATCTGTCTGATGATGCGAAGTTATGGTGGCGCACCAAGGTGAACGATATCCAGAGTGACCTGCCCACAATCGATTCATGGGAAGACCTTAAGAAAGAATTGAGGGCGCAGTTCTTCCCCAAGAATGTCGAGTTTATAGCAAGACGCAAGCTTCGCGAACTGAAGCACACCGGAGGGATAAGGGAATATGTAAAACGGTTCTCGGCCGTGATGCTCGATATTCTTGATATGTCAAAAAAGGACAAGGTGTTCTGTTTTATCGAAGGGTTGAAACCATGGGCGAGGACGAAACTATATGAACAGAAAGTCCAAGACCTTGCCTCTGCCCTGGCTGCCGCAGAGAGACTCTTTGACTATAGTGGTGACTCAGTTCCTCAGAAGAGAAACACACCACCCCCGAACAATGGAAACCGACCTTTTAGGTCAACGAATCAGAAGCCTGGAGGGACATATAAGAAGCCTCAGACCAGTTTCTCAGGTCCTTCTCGAGGACCTTACCCACTGAGGCCGAACTCAACGGGTACCTTAGCCTGCTTTCTATGTAAGGGCCCCCACAGAGTGGCAAAGTGTCCGCACCGAGCCGCTCTCACCGTCCTTCAAGCCTCAGTTCAGTCCTGCAATGAACCCGAACCTGAGGCCGAATGTGATAAATCGGAAGAAGAAGAAAACACGACAAGGATGGGAGCTTTGAAATTCCTATCAGCCATACAGAGAAAAGCCTCTGGGTCAAAAGATGCGTCCGAGAAGGGATTAATGTTTGTTGATGCAGTGATCAATGGTCGACCTGCAAGAGGTACCATGATTGACTCGGGCGCAACTCACAACTTCATTTCTGAACAAGAGGCCCACAGGTTGGGGCTAAAAGTTGAGAAAGACTCCGGCAAGATGAAAGCAGTGAATTCAGAAGCCCTACCCATTGTGGGGACTTCCCGGAAGGTACCATTGAAATTGGGAGAGTGGACAGGCTGTGTGGACCTAGTAGTGGTTCGCATGGATGACTTCGATGTGGTATTGGGGATGGAATTTCTCTTGGAGCATAAGGTGATCCCTTTACCGCTCGCAAAATGCATGATCGTTACTGATAGTAGTCCCACCGTAGTCCCAGCGAGTATCAAACAACCTAGTGGCGTGAGAATGATTTCGGCCTTACAGTTAAAGAAAGGCCTTAGTCGAGACGAACCCACCTTCATGGCCATTCCGATGGTCGAAGAACCCTCCATGGCGGAAGAAGTCCCGCTAGAAGTTTGTGATGTTTTACAGAGTATGCCGATATAATGCCGGATAGTTTGCCGAAGACCTTGCCCCCTCGTCGGGGAATTGGCCATTAGATTGAGCTCTTACCAGGGACCAAGCCCCCTGCGAAAAATGCCTACCGAATGGCACCGCCAGAGTTAGCAGAGCTGAGGAAACAGTTAGGCGAACTCTTGAATGCAGGGTTTATCCGTCCTGCAAAAGCGCCTTATGGGGCTCCTGTGTTGTTTCAGAAGAAAAAGGATGGGACCCTGCGCCTATGTATTGACTATAGAGCCCTGAACAAGGTCACCGTGCGAAACAAGTACCCCTTACCGATAATATCTGATCTGTTTGACCAGTTACATGGGGCCAAATATTTTACCAAGTTAGACCTTCGATCAGGGTACTATCAAGTCCGCATCGCAAAGGGCGACGAGCCAAAAACCACGTGCGTTACGAGATATGGGGCCTTCGAGTTTCTTGTGATGCCCTTTGGTCTGACAAATGCACCTGCCACTTTCTGTACGCTGATGAACCAAGTCTTCCACGAGTATCTCGACCAGTTTGTAGTCGTCTATCTGGACGACATAGTGGTGTATAGTCCTACCCTGGAAGAGCACCGAGTGCATTTACGCCTTGTTTTTGACAAGTTGAGGCAAAATCAGCTATACGTTAAAAAAGGAGAAATGTGCTTTTGCTCAACAACGTATAAACTTTCTTGGTCATGTGATCGAATATGGCCGAATTAGTATGGACAGCGACAAGGTGAAGGCCATTCAAGAATGGAAAGTTCCTACTTCTGTGACAGAGCTCCGTTCATTCTTGGGCATGGCAAACTATTACCGTCGATTCATTGAAGGATTTTCAAGACGAGCCGCACCATTGACAGAGTTATTGAAGAAGAGTATAACATGGCATTGGTCGGCTGAATGCCAGAGAGCTTTTGAAGAGTTGAAGACAACCATGACGAGGGGTCCTGTCCTCGGATTGGTGAATGTAATGAAACCGTTTGAGGTTGAGACCGACGCGTCTGACTTTGCTCTCGGAGGCGTGCTTCTTCAGGAAGGTCACCCTATCGTCTACGAGAGCCGGAAGTTGAATAATGCTGAAAGGAGGTACATTGTCTCCGAGAAAGAGATGTTGGCTGTTGTCCACTGCCTCAGAGCCTGGAGGCAATACTGTTGGGATCGCGTTTTGTAGTCAGAACCGACAACAACGCTATCTGCCATTTCTTCGAGCAGCCAAAGTTAACCGCAAAGCAAGCCGGTGGCAAGAATTTTTGGCTGAGTTTGACTTCAGATTTGAACACAAGAAAGGAAAGAATAATCAAGCAGCTGATGCCCTGAGTCGGAAGGGTGAGCATGCGGCCCTGTGCATGCTTGCTCATATCCATGCCAGTAAGGTCGACGGATCTATGCGCGACATCATCAAAGAACATCTGTTGAAAGACCCCTCTGCCCAAGTTGTCATGTCCTTAGCCAAAGCCGTAAAGACTAGGCAGTTTTGGGTCGAGGGAGACTTGTTGCTGACGAAAGGAAATCGATTATACGTTCCCCGGGCAGGAGACCTGAGGAAAAAGCTGATGTACGAGTGTCACGACACTTTATGGGCTGGTCATCATGGATGGCAACGCACGTATGCCCTTTTGAAGAAGGGGTACTTTTGGCCGAACATGCGAGATGATATAATGCAGTACACGAAGACTTGCCTTGTATGCCAACAGGACAAGGTTGAGAAAGCGAAGATATCGGGCCTCCTCGAACCTCTGCCGGTCCCAACTAGACCTTGAGAGAGTGTCTCCATGGATTTCATCACTCACCTCCCGAAGGTAGGGGACCAAGAGGCGATCTTAGTTGTCATTGACCGATTTTCGAAGTATGCAACTTTCATAGCAACTCCCAAGCAGTGTTCAGCCGAGTTGACGACCCAGTTATTCTTCAGGCACGTTGTTAAGCTATGGGGGATCCCTTCCCATGGTGTAACTGTTCTTGTTTCATAAATAATATCAAGATCCTATCATTTTGGTATCAAAGCCAATTTTTTTTTTTCGTACTCCCTGTGACGATGTCTACTCGTATGGAAGCTTTGGAGGCGAATCTCGCGTCTCAAGGGATGGAAATTGTGGCGATTCATAATTCAATGGAGAACTTTTCGGATATGGCGTTGCAGATGAAAGAAGGTTTTTCAGCCATGGCGGCTCATTTTGAAATTTTGAAGGCTGAGAAAGTCGTCCTTGCTAAGGAACAACCAAAGATATGTGATGAAGCGGCTAATGTGGCGATCCCTGTTGAGGTTGAAACCGTTGATCCGCAGGCTCAGTTAACTAAGGCGTTAGCTCCTGTTTTCGACCTTCGGCTTCGGAAATTGGAGATCCCTGTGTTCTCCGGCGCAAATTTGTATGAATGACTTCATCAAGTGGAACGATATTTTGTGGTGAATCGTTTGGCGGATTCGAAGAAGATTGAAGTGGTTGTGCTTTGCCTCGATGCCTTTGCCTTGAAATGGCATTATTATGAACAAAAACGCCGTCCGATTGGATGCTGGGAAGAATTTCGCCGGTTGTTGCTGAAACGTTTCTTGCCGACTAAAGAGGGTAGTCTTCACGAAAGGTTTTTTGCTTTTAAGCAAGAGACAACTATTGCTGAGTATTGTGAGAAATTCGAAGATTATTCAGCACCGTTGGATAATTTGGATAATGCTACACTCGAAGGCAAGTTTGTAGATGGGCTGAAGGATGATGTCAAGATTAAGTTGAGAGTTGCAAGGCCTGTTGGGCTGGATATGATGATGGAGACGACCCAAAAACTAGAAGATGAATTTATTCACTTTGAAGAGAAGTATTTTGGGACTTCCTTCAGTCCTAAGCCTACGACCCGATCTAGTTCGACAACCCAATCCAAATCTCCTACTTATGGGGTTGGATCCATGGCCCTTCCGTTAATCCAAGTAAATTGGGCGCCACTTTTCGAACGGATTCTGCTACAAAATCCTCTGAAGTTCCATTTAAGAGAATGACAGATGCTGAGCTTGAGCTAAAGAGAGGAAAAGGACTTTGTTATCGTTGTGAAGAGAAGTTTTTTCCGGGACATCGATGTAAGAAGAAAGAACTTCAGATGATGGTGGTTCAAGAAGAAGAAATGGATCTTGATCATCAGGTTGAAGATGTTGCCATGCAGTTAGCCGAATTAGCTGATGATAATGTCGCACCCATGAAGGATCAAAAGGAGCTCGAGGTCGTGGCTCTACATTCAATGACTAGTGTAGGTTCGCCAAAGACTATCAAGCTGAAAGGGTTGATCGGGGCAACTGAAGTGATCGTTCTTGTGGACAACAGCGCTACTCATAACTTCATTGCATTGAAGTTGGTTGAAACTTTGAAGTTGCCGTTGAGTGATACGGATTGGTATGGTATCATTTTGGGCACGAGTTCGTCTGTTCGGGGTGCTCAGATTTGTTAGGACATTGTTCTGTCGTTGGGTCCGGTGACGGTGGTTTAGGACTTTTTGCCTATTGCTTTGGGTACGACAGATGTAATCTTGGGTGTAAAATGGCTTGAAACTCTGGGCGATGTCACGTCTAACCATCAGACTTTACAGTTAAGCTTTACTCTCAATGGTAATAAAATTCTCTTGCATGGCGATCCGTCTTTAGTACGTTCCCTGGTTACTCTAAAATCCTTGATGAAGACCTTGAAGTTGGAGAAGCAAGTTTTCTTGGTTGAATTTAGTGCTTTTCAGCAACTCCCTGATGCTTCGGCTGGGCTTTGGGATGACATTCCTTTGATAATATGCTCCGTTTTGGAGGGTCACAGTTCAGTTTTCTAGCCGCTACCTGGGCTTCCTCCCCACCGTGAGTTGGACTATGCAGTTATTCCCTGGTACGACTCCAATTAATGTTCGCTCCTATAGATACCCTCAGTTCCAGAAAGATGAGATTGAAAAATTGGTAGAAGAAATGCTTACGACTGGGATTATTCAGCCTAGCTCAAACGCGTTTTCTAGTCCGGTTTTGCTAGTTAAGAAGAAGGACGACAACTGGCGTTTTTGTATTGTTTACAGAGCCCTTAATAAGGTGACTATTCCAGATAAGTTCCCTATTCCTTTGGTTGATGAGTTATTGGATGAATTGTTTGGAGCTGTAATTTTCTCTAAAATTGATCTTAAATCGGGTTATCATCAAATCCGACTTAAGAATGAGGATGTTCACAAATCAGCCTTTCGCACACACGAAGGACATTATGAATTCCTTGTGATGCCTTTTGGCCTTAGAAACGCCCCGTCTACCTTTCAAGCCATCATGAATAGAATTCTATGCCTCTTCAAGGAAGTTTGTCTTAGTCTTCATGGATGATATTTAAATAATATCAAGATCCTATCAGAAAGATACAATTTTTGGGTCGTCAAAGGATGTGTAATTTGCATTGATTGCTCCTTGACGACGAATATCGAAAGACTTAATGTTGGGATGGATTAGGTCGAAATCTAGGGAACTTGTTTGAGGTTCGCGAAAGTTGGTCTAAGCCTCAAACCTATTTGTGTGAACTTGGCAGTTCTCCCATAAAAATAGTTATATAATTTATAATTGATCTAAGAAGCACAGATACAAATATGAGACACAGACACGACACGGACACGGTGACACACCATTTTTTTTTAAAAATCTAGGACACAGACACGACGCTAACACATTCAAAATCAATAAGTTTATGCATTTGTATGCTTGAAAGAATGAATTTAATGTATTTTACTCCTAAAATTTATTATTTTTGTCATTTAAGCATTGTATCTATTTAGTATACTTAACAAGGGTTCGAAATGAACCTACAACTAGTGTTTGCCACACATCAATTGTGCTAACATGTGTCCGGTACGTGTCCAACAAGTGTTGGAGTGTCCAAGTGTTTGACACGTGTCGAACACGGACACACTAGCCAAACTAAAGTGTCCGTGCTTTTTAGTAATTGATAAGATAAATACAGTGAATTTACCTCTTACATTTTTTTTGATTGTAAAGACGAAGAAAAAAAATCCAATTTTCTCTCTTATTTACTACGATGAGGAATAATCAAACTATCACTATATTTATTCCTTTTTATACGATAACCCCCCCTCCCCTCAGGTTGCGGGTTCTTTTTCTACCAATTGGGACCCTCCCTTCACCACCCCATGGGGATGGTCTACAGGGTTCATAAGTAATCCTTTTACTATAAGAAACTTATCTAGCCAACACTTAGATCCGACTCTACCCACACTTTTTTTTGGTTTACCCTAGCATTCCCCAGTTGTTCGATTGTCACTGAGCAATTTTTGGATATCAAATGGACCTCCCTGGTAGGTAATTGAGAATGATAAGGAATCTAGTGATTTGGTTAAAGTTGGTTCAATGATGCTCTCTAAGAATTTTTCTATCAAAATTCATGGGATTTCAAGCGGTTGGCGGAAGGGAAACACTCATCTTTTGTCGGAGGTTGGGTCACGACTTTGGATGTTCGACCATTTTACGAATGAAACACTTGATTGCAGACTTGTGTGGGGGTCTTACAAGGGAAGTTGAAATCTCCCGTGATGTTTGTTTTTAAGTGGAAGTTTGTTTCAAGGCTACAGAGAATGATGGAGGCTTCATTTTGGCAACTTGCTTTTTGAACCACAAAGTCACCTTTTTTTCGGTGAGTCTTGTTGTTGGGTGATAATCTATCATCTAGGAATCCGATGAGCCAGTTATGGTCCCAAGGTTGTTGGAAAGAGTTGTCCTTCACCTGCCGACTTTAACTGCTATGGTGGGTCAATTGGTTCAGCTTTGGAATAGCCACGTGAAAGACTTAGAAGCTACCCATTGTGAAAGGCCAATCGGTGGAAATATTGTTGGGGCTAAACCTGTAGGTTCTTTGATGAAGCCCAATCCTAGTGGGCCATTTGAGCCTTTGGAAGCTCATCTTCAAGTGAGTAGCCCTTTAGAAAAGCCCACGGAGAAGATTAGATAGCTTTTGAAGCTTTTGATGGTGGATCTGGGTTGGATTATGGTCCATCCTTAAAGCAGAAAAGCTTTATGGATGGGGGTGGTGGTGGAAATACTTAAGAGTAGGATTGGGCTTTGGACTTCGGGCCGACGATTTGACTTTTTAGGAAGACATGGGATTTGACTTTTTTTGTTCGATCGGTTTGATTCAGCTCGTTTAAAGGCGTCGTCTTGGTGTTCTCTCTCTAAGAATTTCGATAATTACTCGATTCAGGATATTTATCTTAATTGGCTTGCTCTTATTTCTCATGAATACTTTTTATTTCTGTTTGTTTTGTTTCACTCCCTAGTGGAGTTTGTATCTTTTGAGCAATAGTCTCTTTTCATTTCATCAATGAAAAGTTTCGTTTCTTGTTTAAAAAAAAACATGGGTTGCAAGGTAGGAGCTGCAAGGTTCTGAGAGAGATGATGGAGGAGTTCCTTCTCCATCTTCCAATCAGAAAGAAGGGGAGAGAGTTATGACTTGCTGGGGTGTGTTCTGTTTTTTTGGGGTTTATGGGAGAGAGGAGTAATAGAGTCTTTAGAGGTGTGGAGAGTCCCCCATCTGATGTATGGGCCCTACTTTAGTGAGGTTCCCTTTTGTGGGCTGGTTTTTTTGGATGCCCTTGTATTCTTTCATTTTTTCTCAATGAAAGTTGATTTTTTTTTTCTCAAAAAAAAAAAAAAAAGTCCGTAGGAGAAGACAAGGCAAGTTGCCTGAATAATGATTTTACTAAAAATAAGTTTGAAGATTCGAGAGACCACTTTCTTGAGTCACTTAACAACCCAACCTTAGCTGTAGAAACATTAACAAACAGTAACGGGAGATCAACAATCTCTTCGTCTTTAAGCAATCGTTTGGAAAAAAAGAAATTCCAAGAAAGGGAAACAACCCCATCCCTTTTGGTAGCACATCTCTTTTGGTTTCTCTCTTGTGTGGCCCCCTCCAACCTGTGAGTGCCCCAAAGAAGGCTGTATTTTGATCTTGATAAGTTGTGCATAGGAAGATTGAGAAGGCTTCGTCCATGATATTGGGTTCACAATGGTGTGTACGGTGTAAAAATGCCTCGAAGAACTTGGAGGAGGTGCTTTAGTCATGTAACTTTGCTTCTTTGATTTGAGATGCTTTTGTGGAGTCGTATAATAATTTTTGGCCCGCAATAACTCATGTTAATTGATATCGATATTAAAACAACACTAGAAGAGTATTTCAAAGTCCCAATTATTTTAAATCCATTTTTAGCAGACAAAGCGTTGATCCAAATGGATAAGAAAGTTTTACCTTGGGCTTTAGTGTTGTGTGATAAATGGAAACTCTTTGGTGACTCTCATTTGCTTATTGAACAGTGGTCTAACAAGAAACATAGTCATTTGGGTTATTTGGAGGGATACAGTTGGTGGATATTGATCAAGAACTTACCCTTGTTGTACTGCAAGTGTCAATCTTTCGAAGCAATTGGAAAATATTTCGGTGGTTTGATCCGTGTATCTTCCAATACTTTGAATTTAATTGATTGTTCAAAAGTTTGTATTCAGGTTAAAAGAAATTTGTGGTTTTATCCCGCCACAATTGAAGACAAGATTTTAGGGAACATTTTTCTGAGCTATGGTTATATTTCTCCTTTAGATCCTCCCAACATTATCCAAGGTGAATTACCACTAATTGATTTTACTAATCCTTTGGACCTTTTTAGATTGCATCAGGTTATGGATGATGAGGATGTCTTTGTCCAAATGATTTGCAAAAGGATGATGATTTCTTTAAGTCGACAATTGATGATCTATTGTCTATCAAGGGGGTTAAAGAATCACCAAAGGAAGTTGAGACAATGCTTGAGGTTGCAATCCAACCAGAGACAGAGGACTCTGATTTTTTGATAGAGATAATTAGAACTACTTCGGAGGAAACATGTTTGGAGGTTGAGAATGATCTTCAAGATAAGTCCCCAGAGGGGTTGGGACTCCAAAAGCGAATATCCCTCCTACTCGGTCTCAGACTTACCCGCTCTAGCAAAGAGAGGAGGGCCAGGATGTACGTGGTTTCTCTATCAGATAACGGACGAAGAAAGCCAAAGGAAAACGAAGGTGAGCTCCTCGCAGAGCCAAGGATGTCATCCAATGTGCGATTTTTCATGGAAGATAAAAGATATAAGCGTGGAAACAAGGAGTAGAGGGGACGATCCCCTACCCACGTGTCCTTCGAGAAGTAAATGTCCCTTCCATCAACCCACAATGCAATGGACTAAGGAAGAAAAGGCAGGGAGCTCCAAAGAAATGTTTTTCCAGGGATTCCTGAAGGTGCCTTTTATCCCACCCGATAACCACTTAAAAGGATGTTGCTCATATTTACTCACGATGACCCTAACCCAAAGAGAATCAGATTCAAGGCGAAATCCCAAAGCCACTTATCAAGTAAGGTTCTTTTAAGAGTTCTCAAGTTACCCAACTCTAAACCCCCCATGCTCACAGGCTTTTCAATTGTCTCCCAACTCACAAGGTGAACCCATTTTCCTTCTTCCCCCCTTTCCCATAAAAAGTCCCTCATGAGCTTCTCCAAAGTATTATAAATCGAAATTGGAGCTTTGAAAAGAGATCAAAAGTAGGTAGGAATGCCGCTAAGAACCGAACAGATAAGAGTCACCCTCTCCCCTCTTGAAAAGAAGCTTCTCAAGAAGCGAGTCTCTTTCGGACCTTCTCAATGACTGGGTTCCAAAAAGATAAAGATTTTGGATTGTGACCTAGAGGAAGCCCTAAGTAAGAAGAAGGGAAGGCTCCAACCTTGCACCCGACCAAAGAAGCCCATCTTCTTAATTTTCCTTCCTCACAGTTCAAGCCCAGAATTTGGCATTTTCCCCTGTTAATTTTAAGCCTTGACAAAGCCTCAAAAAATTCTCAGAATATGGTTTAGGATGAGAAAAGAGTCCTCCTTTCTAGAGCAAAAGAAAATGGTATCATTAGCGAATTGAAGATGAGAAAGGGTCACTTTCTCCATCTCCACCTCGAAGCCCTGAATGATACTACCATCTAAGCTTCTAGAGACCATCCTACTAAGGGAATCCACAATCAAGAGGAAGGGGAAAGGGGAAAGGGGGTCGCCTTGCCTTAGGCCTCTCGTAGCTCTTATCTTCCCTCGAGGCTTACCATTGATGAGAACCGAGTATTGGACCGACCTAACACAACTCCATATCCACGATCTCCACTTATAACCGAAGCCTTTTTCCTCGAGGACCTTATCTAGGAAGCCTCAGTCCACATGGTCATACATAAGCCTTTTCGAAATCAATTTTGAAAATAATGCCTTCCTGACCCCTATCACGATAATCCTTTATGGCCTCATTCGGAATCAGAGCTTGATCAAGGATTTGTCTTCCCTTAACAAAAGCCCCTTGGGCCTCCGAAATCATGGATGGGAGAACCTTCTTGAGCCTGTTTGCTAAAACCTTGGCCATTATCTTATAAGTGTTTGTGATCAAACTGATTGGCCTAAAGTCTTTGACCTTATTTGCCCTTTCCTTTTTAGGGATGAGGCAAACAAAGGTTTCATTCAAGGTGGAATCCAAGATGCAACTCTCAAAGAATTCTTTGAGCACTTTTTCCAAATCCTCTTTGATAACCTCCTAGTTATTTTGGAAAAAGGCCATCGAAAAACCTTCGGGACCGGGGGCTTTGTTCTTGTCACAGTCGAAAACGACCTTTCTAATCTCCTCCACGGTGAAAGCAGAATCTAGGAAAGTCTTATCCCTCTCAGAAATGGGACTCCACTCCAAGCCAAAAGGTCTGGGGCACACTTGGGGGCATAGAGCTTAGAGAAAAAGGAGAGGATCTCACCCTCCACCTCCTTCTCCTCTTTGATAGTTTCCCCCTTGTCATTCACAAGAGAACCTATGAAGTTCTTGCTCCTCTGGCCACTCGCAAGTCTATGAAAGAAACCTGAATTACAATCCCCATCCTTCGCCTACCTGACTTTAGCTTTCTGCCTCCAACTAATGGACTTTTTCCTGACAACCATTGCAAACTTCGCTTTAAGGGATAAACGCTCTTCTTTTAAGGCAGGAGTGAGCTGATCCAACTCTTCAAGGGCATCCATGGACTTAATTTTACCCATGATCTCTTGTTTCTTAACCTTAATATCTCCAAACACCTCTCTATTCCACTCCTTCAGAATGTCTTTAAGATTTATCAGTTTTCTCATGAACCGATATCCTTCCCAATTACCTCAATACTCCACCAAGTTGAAATGGAGGACTTGAAAGAGGGGTGATCCAACCACATGTTTTTGAATCTAAAGGGGCAAGGGCCCTATTTCTAAAAACTGGAAGTCAGAAAAATTGGCAAATGATCAGAGGTTACTCTTGGGCCTAAAACCGGTCTCACGCTCATGAACAATTCCATCCAACCCTAGGAGAATAGGAATCTATCAATGCGCGTACGGGCCCTACTATTGCCCCGAGTGAACTTTCTGTTTGCTAAAGGAGGATCAAAAAGACTGCAACCCTCTATGAAGTTGTTAAACTGTTTCATGGACCTTGTAATCCTTCCCCCAGAGGCCTTTTCAGAGGGGAACCTCGTGACATTAAAATCCCCAACGATGCACCAACAAGATCCGCAAAGACTGAAGAGGTCCCCCAACTCATTCCAGTAATCCTTCCTTCCTCGAGCCTTAGGAGGGCCATACACACCAGTCACCTAACCAGAGTTATAGCTAGGAGAACTGAAGGAAATGGAAATCGAGAAAATCCCTTTGATCACTTCTATGACTGATATCGAACTCCCATCCCACATAATTAGAATACCACCAGAAGCCCCATAGGATTCAATGCCCGTCCACTCCACTTTTCTCTTACCCCAAACACTTTTCACAAAGTTCTACAATACCTCTGTATTTTAGTCTCAAGCAAAATCACAATATTTGGGTTTTCTTGAGACAAAACCTCCTTCACAACTCTCATCTTCTCCCTCTCCCTAGCCCCTTCACATTCCAAGACACTATCTTCATTTAATAACCTTGATATCCCCCGCTTCCTTCGAAGTTTTCTTTCGGTCATAGTTCACTGAACTTGTCAATTTCTTAAGCTCTCTGTCCATCTTATTGGTTCCCCCTTCCCCTTACCTTGACGAGATTGGTTATCTTTCTTAGGGTCATCTAGAGGTTCTGTAGAATTCGTAGGATCTTTCTTAGCTAGGGTCGCCTGAATGCCAACCGAGGCTAAAGTAGCCCAACCAGATGGCCACTGACCAATGACGCCTCCTTGGAAAGGAACACCTTGATACCCAAGAGATTGAGATTGGCAACCTGGATCCCCTAAAACCAACCCCGCCATGCAAGGATGTCTATTCCTATCAAACCCGCTTCTTAAAGAGCTAGAGCTTGGAATAAAAGACGGAACACACTCTCCCGACAAGTAAGCCACTGGGTGAGGAAAGACACCTCCAGAAAAAGAACCAGGATTAACCAGGACTGGGTAAACAGATGATAAAGCATTCCCTACTTGCCTCCCTCGCCCCATTCCCGGAAAAGAACTCATAGGAACAAAAAAAGGATTGGACAAGCCACATTGAAAAGGCAAGCCTCTCACATCCCCTATACCTGAAGTGGAAGGTAAAGAATCCAAAGAAGAGAAGTGTACTTGGTTAAGCATCCCATTTGAGTTTACCTTGACCATTGATTGGGATGGACCCTCGGAGAAAGGACTGGTCTGTTGCACCCTTGCGAAAGATGGCGAAGCGGCCTCGTTCATCGATGAAGGTAGAGAAGAGACCCACACTGTCTTCAATTCAGTAGCAACATCTGAGAACCCCTGTGTGATGTTAGATTCTGGAATGAGAATCCCTCCCTGCTCAACACCATACCACTATTAATCTTTCACACACTTCTTTACCCTATGAAAAAGGGTAAGTAGAAGGGATTTTAAACAAAGATAGGGCAGCAACTTCATATTTGATGAGCCTAGGGTTCGAGTTCGAATTCTCTACTCCTGACCTGTTGGTATTTAGCCTTTTAGAAGAAAATTTTCCCTTTCTTTGTCGGCTGTTAGGGAACAAGATCGTGGATAGGAGACCTAGCCTTTCTCTTGGGAGAAAAGGAGGGTGATATAAAGTTGCAATCTATTGTGCCAATTTTTTCGAAGAAGGTGGAAACAAGCAATAACGGTATGGAGAATGCTTCCTTGTGGTTGCAATCGATGAAAGCTCATGTTGTGTAGGTCTTGGTGTGAATCTCTAAGTTAAAAATGCTAAGGTTTTTCCTTCTCCCATAGAACTTTTTTTTTTTCCTGATTGAGACAGTGTGACAGGGCAACTTTATGTTGTTGTTCTTAGAAGCCGTGACATGAAAAGGTTGTCAATAAACTACATACGAAGTACGACAAAGGATACAACTAGTTCTCTCCCTTCTCTCTCTCCTAAAATGTAACTATTTGTGGGCTTGATGAAGAAGGTGAACATCGATTGAAAGACGTTTCACCTTCGCAAGAGTGGGTGCGGGAAAAAGGTGACAAAAAAGCTCCCAAAGGGAAAGGGGGTTGGAAAAGAAGGGCTAAAACTAGGGGAGATCAAGAGCAAATCCTTCGTGGAGGTGGTGTTCGGTGTCTTGAGCATGCTTGTCCAGGGCGAGTTGTGCCTATGGCCGCATGCCCAAACCATCCTCAATCACCATGTTTTAGAGTCATGTAATTAGTTTTGTTGTTTACTTTTTGTTGTATCGAGTTTTGTGGGCGTATGACTCCTCGCGATGTCGCATGTTCACACCTGCCAGACTAAAAATGCCTCATAATGTACTATAGGGGGGACCAAGTAGTCATCAAACCACCCCCTACCAAGCGTTGTATACTTTCTTGCAATCAAGCTTTCTTGCATCCTTGTATTCAATGCTTTCTTTTAAAGATGTTTTCAATGCTTTTTCTCTCTCACGTTTTATAAAACCAATTTTCTCTTAAAACGTGAGTGGAGGCTAGACCCTACACCGAAGTTGTCCGCGATTTGCGATTTTTGTACGGCTGACTTGCCCGTCGGGTTAGGACAAGTGCCGCACAATCGCCCGTCCCGATTACGAAAGTTTGCGATTGTGACAAGTGGTATCAGAGCTTAGTTTGCTCCTTGGCTTTCGAGAAGTTACAATCATGTCGGCGACTAAACAGTTGGCGAAAACACATGTTGAGCGACTTGTTGAGATAGAAGAACAGTTGCTTTTCCTGAGGGAAGTACCGGACTCGGTACGATACGTTGAACATCAAATTGAAGAGATCTCCGAGAAGTTGGGTGAGATCGATGCGGTGAATGCCCGAATTGATGGGCTACCCGTACAAGAGCTGGCATTGAGGGTTGAGACCCTAGAAAGCAAGACTACGAAGTCTGGTAGTACTGAATGTGGGGAGAGCTCCACGAGTTCTGTCGACAAGATGAGCGAACGCGTCGACGAACTAAACACATCCCAAACAACTATGCTGCGGTTGTTTAATGAAATGACTGAAGACTTTAGAGCCACCATCGAAACCTTAAGAGGTGAGATGGCCGAGATGAATACGCGATTGAATCTGACTATGCGAGCAGTCGAGAGTCAGACCCCGAATCAAGTGCACAGGGTGCACAACAAGTTTAAAGTCTCGGAACCCAAGGCCTTCAGTGGGAACCGTGACGCGAAAGAACTCAAAAATTTTATCTTCGACGTCGAACAATATTTCAAGGCTATTGGAACGACTTCAGAAGAGATGAAAATCACCTTGGCCACGATGCATCTGTCTGATGATGCGAAGTTATGGTGGCGCACCAAGGTGAACGATATCCAGAGTGACCTGCCCACAATCGATTCATGGGAAGACCTTAAGAAAGAATTGAGGGCGCAGTTCTTCCCCAAGAATGTCGAGTTTATAGCAAGACGCAAGCTTCGCGAACTGAAGCACACCGGAGGGATAAGGGAATATGTAAAACGGTTCTCGGCCGTGATGCTCGATATTCTTGATATGTCAAAAAAGGACAAGGTGTTCTGTTTTATCGAAGGGTTGAAACCATGGGCGAGGACGAAACTATATGAACAGAAAGTCCAAGACCTTGCCTCTGCCCTGGCTGCCGCAGAGAGACTCTTTGACTATAGTGGTGACTCAGTTCCTCAGAAGAGAAACACACCACCCCCGAACAATGGAAACCGACCTTTTAGGTCAACGAATCAGAAGCCTGGAGGGACATATAAGAAGCCTCAGACCAGTTTCTCAGGTCCTTCTCGAGGACCTTACCCACTGAGGCCGAACTCAACGGGTACCTTAGCCTGCTTTCTATGTAAGGGCCCCCACAGAGTGGCAAAGTGTCCGCACCGAGCCGCTCTCACCGTCCTTCAAGCCTCAGTTCAGTCCTGCAATGAACCCGAACCTGAGGCCGAATGTGATAAATCGGAAGAAGAAGAAAACACGACAAGGATGGGAGCTTTGAAATTCCTATCAGCCATACAGAGAAAAGCCTCTGGGTCAAAAGATGCGTCCGAGAAGGGATTAATGTTTGTTGATGCAGTGATCAATGGTCGACCTGCAAGAGGTACCATGATTGACTCGGGCGCAACTCACAACTTCATTTCTGAACAAGAGGCCCACAGGTTGGGGCTAAAAGTTGAGAAAGACTCCGGCAAGATGAAAGCAGTGAATTCAGAAGCCCTACCCATTGTGGGGACTTCCCGGAAGGTACCATTGAAATTGGGAGAGTGGACAGGCTGTGTGGACCTAGTAGTGGTTCGCATGGATGACTTCGATGTGGTATTGGGGATGGAATTTCTCTTGGAGCATAAGGTGATCCCTTTACCGCTCGCAAAATGCATGATCGTTACTGATAGTAGTCCCACCGTAGTCCCAGCGAGTATCAAACAACCTAGTGGCGTGAGAATGATTTCGGCCTTACAGTTAAAGAAAGGCCTTAGTCGAGACGAACCCACCTTCATGGCCATTCCGATGGTCGAAGAACCCTCCATGGCGGAAGAAGTCCCGCTAGAAGTTTGTGATGTTTTACAGAGTATGCCGATATAATGCCGGATAGTTTGCCGAAGACCTTGCCCCCTCGTCGGGGAATTGGCCATTAGATTGAGCTCTTACCAGGGACCAAGCCCCCTGCGAAAAATGCCTACCGAATGGCACCGCCAGAGTTAGCAGAGCTGAGGAAACAGTTAGGCGAACTCTTGAATGCAGGGTTTATCCGTCCTGCAAAAGCGCCTTATGGGGCTCCTGTGTTGTTTCAGAAGAAAAAGGATGGGACCCTGCGCCTATGTATTGACTATAGAGCCCTGAACAAGGTCACCGTGCGAAACAAGTACCCCTTACCGATAATATCTGATCTGTTTGACCAGTTACATGGGGCCAAATATTTTACCAAGTTAGACCTTCGATCAGGGTACTATCAAGTCCGCATCGCAAAGGGCGACGAGCCAAAAACCACGTGCGTTACGAGATATGGGGCCTTCGAGTTTCTTGTGATGCCCTTTGGTCTGACAAATGCACCTGCCACTTTCTGTACGCTGATGAACCAAGTCTTCCACGAGTATCTCGACCAGTTTGTAGTCGTCTATCTGGACGACATAGTGGTGTATAGTCCTACCCTGGAAGAGCACCGAGTGCATTTACGCCTTGTTTTTGACAAGTTGAGGCAAAATCAGCTATACGTTAAAAAAGGAGAAATGTGCTTTTGCTCAACAACGTATAAACTTTCTTGGTCATGTGATCGAATATGGCCGAATTAGTATGGACAGCGACAAGGTGAAGGCCATTCAAGAATGGAAAGTTCCTACTTCTGTGACAGAGCTCCGTTCATTCTTGGGCATGGCAAACTATTACCGTCGATTCATTGAAGGATTTTCAAGACGAGCCGCACCATTGACAGAGTTATTGAAGAAGAGTATAACATGGCATTGGTCGGCTGAATGCCAGAGAGCTTTTGAAGAGTTGAAGACAACCATGACGAGGGGTCCTGTCCTCGGATTGGTGAATGTAATGAAACCGTTTGAGGTTGAGACCGACGCGTCTGACTTTGCTCTCGGAGGCGTGCTTCTTCAGGAAGGTCACCCTATCGTCTACGAGAGCCGGAAGTTGAATAATGCTGAAAGGAGGTACATTGTCTCCGAGAAAGAGATGTTGGCTGTTGTCCACTGCCTCAGAGCCTGGAGGCAATACTGTTGGGATCGCGTTTTGTAGTCAGAACCGACAACAACGCTATCTGCCATTTCTTCGAGCAGCCAAAGTTAACCGCAAAGCAAGCCGGTGGCAAGAATTTTTGGCTGAGTTTGACTTCAGATTTGAACACAAGAAAGGAAAGAATAATCAAGCAGCTGATGCCCTGAGTCGGAAGGGTGAGCATGCGGCCCTGTGCATGCTTGCTCATATCCATGCCAGTAAGGTCGACGGATCTATGCGCGACATCATCAAAGAACATCTGTTGAAAGACCCCTCTGCCCAAGTTGTCATGTCCTTAGCCAAAGCCGTAAAGACTAGGCAGTTTTGGGTCGAGGGAGACTTGTTGCTGACGAAAGGAAATCGATTATACGTTCCCCGGGCAGGAGACCTGAGGAAAAAGCTGATGTACGAGTGTCACGACACTTTATGGGCTGGTCATCATGGATGGCAACGCACGTATGCCCTTTTGAAGAAGGGGTACTTTTGGCCGAACATGCGAGATGATATAATGCAGTACACGAAGACTTGCCTTGTATGCCAACAGGACAAGGTTGAGAAAGCGAAGATATCGGGCCTCCTCGAACCTCTGCCGGTCCCAACTAGACCTTGAGAGAGTGTCTCCATGGATTTCATCACTCACCTCCCGAAGGTAGGGGACCAAGAGGCGATCTTAGTTGTCATTGACCGATTTTCGAAGTATGCAACTTTCATAGCAACTCCCAAGCAGTGTTCAGCCGAGTTGACGACCCAGTTATTCTTCAGGCACGTTGTTAAGCTATGGGGGATCCCTTCCCATGGTGTAACTGTTCTTGTTTCATAAATAATATCAAGATCCTATCATTTTGGTATCAAAGCCAATTTTTTTTTTTCGTACTCCCTGTGACGATGTCTACTCGTATGGAAGCTTTGGAGGCGAATCTCGCGTCTCAAGGGATGGAAATTGTGGCGATTCATAATTCAATGGAGAACTTTTCGGATATGGCGTTGCAGATGAAAGAAGGTTTTTCAGCCATGGCGGCTCATTTTGAAATTTTGAAGGCTGAGAAAGTCGTCCTTGCTAAGGAACAACCAAAGATATGTGATGAAGCGGCTAATGTGGCGATCCCTGTTGAGGTTGAAACCGTTGATCCGCAGGCTCAGTTAACTAAGGCGTTAGCTCCTGTTTTCGACCTTCGGCTTCGGAAATTGGAGATCCCTGTGTTCTCCGGCGCAAATTTGTATGAATGACTTCATCAAGTGGAACGATATTTTGTGGTGAATCGTTTGGCGGATTCGAAGAAGATTGAAGTGGTTGTGCTTTGCCTCGATGCCTTTGCCTTGAAATGGCATTATTATGAACAAAAACGCCGTCCGATTGGATGCTGGGAAGAATTTCGCCGGTTGTTGCTGAAACGTTTCTTGCCGACTAAAGAGGGTAGTCTTCACGAAAGGTTTTTTGCTTTTAAGCAAGAGACAACTATTGCTGAGTATTGTGAGAAATTCGAAGATTATTCAGCACCGTTGGATAATTTGGATAATGCTACACTCGAAGGCAAGTTTGTAGATGGGCTGAAGGATGATGTCAAGATTAAGTTGAGAGTTGCAAGGCCTGTTGGGCTGGATATGATGATGGAGACGACCCAAAAACTAGAAGATGAATTTATTCACTTTGAAGAGAAGTATTTTGGGACTTCCTTCAGTCCTAAGCCTACGACCCGATCTAGTTCGACAACCCAATCCAAATCTCCTACTTATGGGGTTGGATCCATGGCCCTTCCGTTAATCCAAGTAAATTGGGCGCCACTTTTCGAACGGATTCTGCTACAAAATCCTCTGAAGTTCCATTTAAGAGAATGACAGATGCTGAGCTTGAGCTAAAGAGAGGAAAAGGACTTTGTTATCGTTGTGAAGAGAAGTTTTTTCCGGGACATCGATGTAAGAAGAAAGAACTTCAGATGATGGTGGTTCAAGAAGAAGAAATGGATCTTGATCATCAGGTTGAAGATGTTGCCATGCAGTTAGCCGAATTAGCTGATGATAATGTCGCACCCATGAAGGATCAAAAGGAGCTCGAGGTCGTGGCTCTACATTCAATGACTAGTGTAGGTTCGCCAAAGACTATCAAGCTGAAAGGGTTGATCGGGGCAACTGAAGTGATCGTTCTTGTGGACAACAGCGCTACTCATAACTTCATTGCATTGAAGTTGGTTGAAACTTTGAAGTTGCCGTTGAGTGATACGGATTGGTATGGTATCATTTTGGGCACGAGTTCGTCTGTTCGGGGTGCTCAGATTTGTTAGGACATTGTTCTGTCGTTGGGTCCGGTGACGGTGGTTTAGGACTTTTTGCCTATTGCTTTGGGTACGACAGATGTAATCTTGGGTGTAAAATGGCTTGAAACTCTGGGCGATGTCACGTCTAACCATCAGACTTTACAGTTAAGCTTTACTCTCAATGGTAATAAAATTCTCTTGCATGGCGATCCGTCTTTAGTACGTTCCCTGGTTACTCTAAAATCCTTGATGAAGACCTTGAAGTTGGAGAAGCAAGTTTTCTTGGTTGAATTTAGTGCTTTTCAGCAACTCCCTGATGCTTCGGCTGGGCTTTGGGATGACATTCCTTTGATAATATGCTCCGTTTTGGAGGGTCACAGTTCAGTTTTCTAGCCGCTACCTGGGCTTCCTCCCCACCGTGAGTTGGACTATGCAGTTATTCCCTGGTACGACTCCAATTAATGTTCGCTCCTATAGATACCCTCAGTTCCAGAAAGATGAGATTGAAAAATTGGTAGAAGAAATGCTTACGACTGGGATTATTCAGCCTAGCTCAAACGCGTTTTCTAGTCCGGTTTTGCTAGTTAAGAAGAAGGACGACAACTGGCGTTTTTGTATTGTTTACAGAGCCCTTAATAAGGTGACTATTCCAGATAAGTTCCCTATTCCTTTGGTTGATGAGTTATTGGATGAATTGTTTGGAGCTGTAATTTTCTCTAAAATTGATCTTAAATCGGGTTATCATCAAATCCGACTTAAGAATGAGGATGTTCACAAATCAGCCTTTCGCACACACGAAGGACATTATGAATTCCTTGTGATGCCTTTTGGCCTTAGAAACGCCCCGTCTACCTTTCAAGCCATCATGAATAGAATTCTATGCCTCTTCAAGGAAGTTTGTCTTAGTCTTCATGGATGATATTTAAATAATATCAAGATCCTATCAGAAAGATACAATTTTTGGGTCGTCAAAGGATGTGTAATTTGCATTGATTGCTCCTTGACGACGAATATCGAAAGACTTAATGTTGGGATGGATTAGGTCGAAATCTAGGGAACTTGTTTGAGGTTCGCGAAAGTTGGTCTAAGCCTCAAACCTATTTGTGTGAACTTGGCAGTTCTCCCATAAAAATAGTTATATAATTTATAATTGATCTAAGAAGCACAGATACAAATATGAGACACAGACACGACACGGACACGGTGACACACCATTTTTTTTTAAAAATCTAGGACACAGACACGACGCTAACACATTCAAAATCAATAAGTTTATGCATTTGTATGCTTGAAAGAATGAATTTAATGTATTTTACTCCTAAAATTTATTATTTTTGTCATTTAAGCATTGTATCTATTTAGTATACTTAACAAGGGTTCGAAATGAACCTACAACTAGTGTTTGCCACACATCAATTGTGCTAACATGTGTCCGGTACGTGTCCAACAAGTGTTGGAGTGTCCAAGTGTTTGACACGTGTCGAACACGGACACACTAGCCAAACTAAAGTGTCCGTGCTTTTTAGTAATTGATAAGATAAATACAGTGAATTTACCTCTTACATTTTTTTTGATTGTAAAGACGAAGAAAAAAAATCCAATTTTCTCTCTTATTTACTACGATGAGGAATAATCAAACTATCACTATATTTATTCCTTTTTATACGATAACCCCCCCTCCCCTCAGGTTGCGGGTTCTTTTTCTACCAATTGGGACCCTCCCTTCACCACCCCATGGGGATGGTCTACAGGGTTCATAAGTAATCCTTTTACTATAAGAAACTTATCTAGCCAACACTTAGATCCGACTCTACCCACACTTTTTTTTGGTTTACCCTAGCATTCCCCAGTTGTTCGATTGTCACTGAGCAATTTTTGGATATCAAATGGACCTCCCTGGTAGGTAATTGAGAATGATAAGGAATCTAGTGATTTGGTTAAAGTTGGTTCAATGATGCTCTCTAAGAATTTTTCTATCAAAATTCATGGGATTTCAAGCGGTTGGCGGAAGGGAAACACTCATCTTTTGTCGGAGGTTGGGTCACGACTTTGGATGTTCGACCATTTTACGAATGAAACACTTGATTGCAGACTTGTGTGGGGGTCTTACAAGGGAAGTTGAAATCTCCCGTGATGTTTGTTTTTAAGTGGAAGTTTGTTTCAAGGCTACAGAGAATGATGGAGGCTTCATTTTGGCAACTTGCTTTTTGAACCACAAAGTCACCTTTTTTTCGGTGAGTCTTGTTGTTGGGTGATAATCTATCATCTAGGAATCCGATGAGCCAGTTATGGTCCCAAGGTTGTTGGAAAGAGTTGTCCTTCACCTGCCGACTTTAACTGCTATGGTGGGTCAATTGGTTCAGCTTTGGAATAGCCACGTGAAAGACTTAGAAGCTACCCATTGTGAAAGGCCAATCGGTGGAAATATTGTTGGGGCTAAACCTGTAGGTTCTTTGATGAAGCCCAATCCTAGTGGGCCATTTGAGCCTTTGGAAGCTCATCTTCAAGTGAGTAGCCCTTTAGAAAAGCCCACGGAGAAGATTAGATAGCTTTTGAAGCTTTTGATGGTGGATCTGGGTTGGATTATGGTCCATCCTTAAAGCAGAAAAGCTTTATGGATGGGGGTGGTGGTGGAAATACTTAAGAGTAGGATTGGGCTTTGGACTTCGGGCCGACGATTTGACTTTTTAGGAAGACATGGGATTTGACTTTTTTTGTTCGATCGGTTTGATTCAGCTCGTTTAAAGGCGTCGTCTTGGTGTTCTCTCTCTAAGAATTTCGATAATTACTCGATTCAGGATATTTATCTTAATTGGCTTGCTCTTATTTCTCATGAATACTTTTTATTTCTGTTTGTTTTGTTTCACTCCCTAGTGGAGTTTGTATCTTTTGAGCAATAGTCTCTTTTCATTTCATCAATGAAAAGTTTCGTTTCTTGTTTAAAAAAAAACATGGGTTGCAAGGTAGGAGCTGCAAGGTTCTGAGAGAGATGATGGAGGAGTTCCTTCTCCATCTTCCAATCAGAAAGAAGGGGAGAGAGTTATGACTTGCTGGGGTGTGTTCTGTTTTTTTGGGGTTTATGGGAGAGAGGAGTAATAGAGTCTTTAGAGGTGTGGAGAGTCCCCCATCTGATGTATGGGCCCTACTTTAGTGAGGTTCCCTTTTGTGGGCTGGTTTTTTTGGATGCCCTTGTATTCTTTCATTTTTTCTCAATGAAAGTTGATTTTTTTTTCTCAAAAAAAAAAAAAAAAGTCCGTAGGAGAAGACAAGGCAAGTTGCCTGAATAATGATTTTACTAAAAATAAGTTTGAAGATTCGAGAGACCACTTTCTTGAGTCACTTAACAACCCAACCTTAGCTGTAGAAACATTAACAAACAGTAACGGGAGATCAACAATCTCTTCGTCTTTAAGCAATCGTTTGGAAAAAAAGAAATTCCAAGAAAGGGAAACAACCCCATCCCTTTTGGTAGCACATCTCTTTTGGTTTCTCTCTTGTGTGGCCCCCTCCAACCTGTGAGTGCCCCAAAGAAGGCTGTATTTTGATCTTGATAAGTTGTGCATAGGAAGATTGAGAAGGCTTCGTCCATGATATTGGGTTCACAATGGTGTGTACGGTGTAAAAATGCCTCGAAGAACTTGGAGGAGGTGCTTTAGTCATGTAACTTTGCTTCTTTGATTTGAGATGCTTTTGTGGAGTCGTATAATAATTTTTGGCCCGCAATAACTCATGTTAATTGATATCGATATTAAAACAACACTAGAAGAGTATTTCAAAGTCCCAATTATTTTAAATCCATTTTTAGCAGACAAAGCGTTGATCCAAATGGATAAGAAAGTTTTACCTTGGGCTTTAGTGTTGTGTGATAAATGGAAACTCTTTGGTGACTCTCATTTGCTTATTGAACAGTGGTCTAACAAGAAACATAGTCATTTGGGTTATTTGGAGGGATACAGTTGGTGGATATTGATCAAGAACTTACCCTTGTTGTACTGCAAGTGTCAATCTTTCGAAGCAATTGGAAAATATTTCGGTGGTTTGATCCGTGTATCTTCCAATACTTTGAATTTAATTGATTGTTCAAAAGTTTGTATTCAGGTTAAAAGAAATTTGTGGTTTTATCCCGCCACAATTGAAGACAAGATTTTAGGGAACATTTTTCTGAGCTATGGTTATATTTCTCCTTTAGATCCTCCCAACATTATCCAAGGTGAATTACCACTAATTGATTTTACTAATCCTTTGGACCTTTTTAGATTGCATCAGGTTATGGATGATGAGGATGTCTTTGTCCAAATGATTTGCAAAAGGATGATGATTTCTTTAAGTCGACAATTGATGATCTATTGTCTATCAAGGGGGTTAAAGAATCACCAAAGGAAGTTGAGACAATGCTTGAGGTTGCAATCCAACCAGAGACAGAGGACTCTGATTTTTTGATAGAGATAATTAGAACTACTTCGGAGGAAACATGTTTGGAGGTTGAGAATGATCTTCAACTGTGAATGTTGACAATGAAACCTTTATAACAGAGAAGGAAGTTGTTATTGAATCAGAATTTGATATGCTTAATGCAAATATTTTGCATAATGATGAGCCTAAAGAAGGAATAGATCGCTTTTGTGAACCCTTTTCAAAATTTTACACTCGGGAAAAAAATCATGCTCCTTTGTATTCTCAAGATCCAACCGCCTCTCTACTTGATGGTGATATCATTGAAGAGGCTTGCACAAATTTAATGATCCATTCAATCAACTTAAAGCAAGATAATTTTCCAAAGGATTCATCACAGAACCTTGTTGTGGAGCACTGTAATATCAGACCCAAAGGTACACATTTTGATAAGGTTTTACTGGCTTCTTCTAAAACAAACTCATCACATAACGACCACTCTTCTCCTTATATTGATGTTTCAGATTGTGAATCTGATGTTAGTGTAAGCAGTGTGGAACTTGATTTTTAGCACCATAGCAACTTGTGTGAAGAAGATATAGCAAGGGATTCTGTTCTTAGTGACTTAAAAGCTCTCTTCCAGACACCTATCAAGTCTAGCAGCCCAATTTGTAAGGTTTTAGATGAAATGGGTTTTTGATCGGTCATTCAAAGAAAACGTGCGGCAACTTTTAATTGGTCCAGTAATTCGGCTGGCTTCTAAATTATTGTGGTTGAATGGTGTTAAAGCCGTTTTATCAGAAATTTGGTTTGAAAGGAATCAGAGAGTTTTAGTCTTAGAAGTCCTTGGATGAGTATCTCTACTGTTTGGAAGCGTATTGAATATTTAGCTCATTTCAAATTGGGAAATGGGAAAAGGATTTCATTTTGGAATGACCCGTGGATTGCAAATCGTCCTTTGAAGCTGGAATTCCCGCAGTTATTTTCTCTATCTTCTTCTCCTAATGGTTCTGTTTCAGATTATTGGGATGCTTCTCACTTATCTTGGAATGTTATATTTCGTAGATTTTTTAAGGAGGAAATTCCAGATTTTCAATCCTTATTGGAAAGTTTATCTTCTATTTCCATTGCTCCTTTTGATGATAAACGTATATGGTCTTTGGAACCTTCAGGGTGTTTTTCTGTGAAGTCTCTTACCCATCATTTGGCTTCCTCACTTCCTTTGGAGAAAGAGATTTTTAATGCTCTGTGGAAAACTAAGAGCCCGAAAAGAACTTCCATCCTTGTGTGGATCATGCTTAATGGTTCCTTAAATTATTTAGATGTTTTGCAAAGGAAGCTCTCTTCTCATTATCTTATGCCATCAGTTTGTGTCTTATGTTGCTTGGCTGGGGATTCTTCGAACCATATTTTCTTTGAGTGCGTTTACTCTCGATTGTGTTGGTTCAAGCTTTTCTCCTTTTTCAATCTTCAATGGGTCTTCTCCAACATGTTTAAGGACAATGTCACTTCTATCTTAATTGGGCCTTCCTTGGCTCCAACTTCCAATCTTTTATGGTGCAATGCTGTCAAAGCTTTATTATCAAAATTGTGGATGGAAAGAAACTGTAAGGTATCTCCTTACTATATATGGATAATCAAGAGAAACACAGCCCAAAGGCTTTACAAAATCCAGCAAGTTCAAGAGTGCTGGTGGCTCTCCCTCTCATCCAGAGACTTCCACACTAAAACAAAACATAAAACTACCCTACTAACATGAAAAGACTTATAAACTACCCTTACAAAGTAACTTCCCCTTGGCCCCACCGAACACACGATCCCCACACTAACTACCCGGAGGAAGTCCCCTTCTTGCCCCTACGGTTATAGACCTTTAGTATAGGAGCTCTAACATTACCCCCTGGTTCATGAAAAACCTTGTCCTCAAGGTTGAAGTCCGGAAATTGAAGCTTCAGGTCCTCCACCTTCTCCCACGTAGCTTCATGCGCGGGCAATCCATCCCATTCGACCAAAACTTCAGAATAATCAGGAGTAGCTGCAAAAAGATCCACCGGCTTAGCCACCCACTTGAAGGCGTTTGTCAGCATAGGAGGCCCAACGTGTACAGCTTGATGACCACCCAAAGCTCGTTTGAGTTGCGAAACATGAAACACAGGATGGATTTTAGTTTCAGGAGGGAGCTCCAACTTATATGCAACCGCGCCAATCTTCTCAACAATCTTGTATGGCCCAAAGAACTTGGGAGATAACTTCTTATTCCGTCGCTTGGCCACGGACGTTTGTCGATAAGGACGAAGTTTCAAAAACACCCATTCACCCTCCGCCAACTCCATTTCTGTTCTTTTCCGATCCGCAAATTTTTTCATCCGCTCTTGAGCCACGCGCAAATGGTCCTTCAACACCTTTAAAACGAGGTCTCGGTCAGTAAGTTGCTGGTCCAAACTTGCATTGGACGTCCTCATATCCCCATAAGATAACAAGGGAGGTGGCAACCGCCCATACACCGCCTGAAATGGCGTCATCCCGATGGCGCTGTGAAAGGTGGTATTATACCAGTACTCAGCCCAACTCAACCACTGCTTCCACTTGGTCGCTTGCTCACTGCAGAAACAACGAAGGTACAGCTCGACCCCTTTATTCACGATCTCAGACTGCCCATCTGATTGTGGGTGAAAAGCCGTGCTACGACAAAGTTTGGTGCCCTGTAGTCTGAACAATTCCGACAAAAAATTGCTGAGGAAAATCTTATCCCTGTCCGAAACAATAGAGTTGGGAAACCCATGAAGGCGCACTATTTCCTGAATAAACACCTCAGCCACATCCTTAGCAGTAAAGGGATGTCGCAACCCAATAAAATGTGCAGCTTTGCTAAGCCGATCAACCACAACCAGGATGGTATCCACCCCCTTCGATCTGGGCAACCCCTCTATGAAGTCCATTGTAATCGCCTCCCAAATACGCTCAGGTATTTCTAAGGGTTGAAGCAATCCCGCTGGCGAGGCAGCCAATGTTTTATTTCGTTGACACACCAAACACTCGGAAACATACTTTCGCACATCATTTTTCATACCTTCCCAGTAAAGCTCCCCTGTCAGCCGCTTATAGGTTCTTAAAAATCCAGAATGCCCTCCCATAACAGAATCATGAAACGTATGGAGGATGGAAGGAATCAAAGACGAGGTGCTAGAGAGGACCAACCTTTTCTTGTACAACAATTGGCCACGAACCCATTCAAACTTGGGCACACTCTCAGCATCCGCTTGCAACCGATGAATAATTCTTTGCAGCCGTGGGTCTTGATTCACTTCGCGATTTACTATCCCCACATCCAGAATAGCGGGTGCCACTAATGCTGCTAAATGAACCGTCGGCATTACCCGAGACAAACCATCCGCCACCCTATTTTCCAGACCCGGGCGATACTGAACTTCAAAGTCATAACCCAACAATTTTGCTAACCATTTCTGGTATTGCGGTTGAATCACCCTTTGATCCAGAAGGTAGCGAAGGGCCTTCTGGTCGGTTTGGACTATGAACCGCTGGCCAAGCAAATATGGCCTCCAACGCTGCACTGCAAGGACGATGGCCATTAACTCCCTTTCGTAGACTGACTTCAATTGTGCACGTGCAGAAAGCGTATGGCTGAAGAACGCAATAGGCCGCTTATTTTGTGACAAGACCGCACCTAACCCCGTACCAGACGCATCAGTCTCTACCACAAATGGTAATGTAAAGTCGGGCAATGCTAGGACTGGGAGAGTGACCATGGCGTGCTTGAGCTGTTCGAAGGCCTTGGTGGCAGGTGCACCCCATTCGAATGCTCCAGTCTTCAACAATTGTGTCAATGGGGCAGCAATCTTTCCATAATTACAGACAAAACGCCTATAATAGCTGGTCAGCCCAAGGAACCCCCTCAACTCCCTGATATTTTGGGGCTGTGGCCATTCCATCATGGCGCGAATCTTTTCAGGATCAGCCTCCACCCCGTGCTCCGAAATGACATGTCCCAAATATTCGATGCGGGTCTGAACAAACTGACACTTGCCCAAGTTGGCTTTCAACTGATTTGTCCGCAAAATCTCAAACACAATCTTAAGGTGTAGCAGATGGTCATCATAAGTCAAGCTATATATCAAAATATCATCGAAGAAAACAAGGATAAACTTACGAAGATATGGCCTGAAGAGGCTGTTCATGAGCGCCTGAAAAGTAGATGGAGCATTCGTAAGGCCGAAAGGCATAACTAAGAACTCGTAGTGGCCCTCATGCGTCCTGAAGGCTGTCTTTTGGATATCACTGGAATGTACCCGGATTTGGTGGTAGCCCGACCGCAAATCAATCTTGGAATAGAGTTTCGAGCCATGTAACTCATCCAATAGCTCCTCCACGACTGGAATGGGAAACTTATCCGGTACTGTGACAGTGTTAAGTGCACGATAATCGACGCAAAACCGCCAACTCCCATCCTTCTTTTTGACCAACAATACTGGGCTTGAGAATGGACTGACGCTGGGCTAAATAACCCCTGCAATGAGCATCTCGGATACTAATCTCTCGATTTCGTTCTTTTGAACCTGGGGATATCGATATGGTCTTACATTAACCGGCTGGGCGCCTCCCTTAAGATGAATCCGATGGTCAAACTCCCTTTTGGGTGGCAGTCGGTCAGGCATCTGAAAAATATCCTCAAACTGACTAAACAACAACTTTAAGGAATCAGGTATGGCTGCGGACGGGGACAAGGCAGCATTCTCAGACTCATCAACCAGGGCCGCCAATGCTTTGAATTCTACTAAGTAGCCTTGGTCGTTTTCCCCCCACGTCCGCATCATTCGCTTGAGGGACACTCTGGTCTTAGTGAGGCTGGGATCTCCTTTTAGGACCACATTTCCCCCATCTCTCTCAATTGTAATAGTCAAGGTCGTCCAGTTCACCCTTGTTTCCCCCAATGTGTGCAACCAAAGCATGCCCAAAACCACGTCAACGCCTACAAGGTCTAACGGCAGAAAGTCCTCAACCACAGTTAAGTCTCCAAGAGAGAGAACAACTCCCTTGCACACACCCCTGCCCTTAATCGGCGGTCCAGACCCCATCAGAATACCATAGTTCGTGGTCTCAGTCAACGGAAGCTTCAAATCGTCTACCAACCGCTGGGTAATAAAGTTATGCGTTGCTCCACTGTCAATCAACACCACAACATCTTCCATGTCAATTTTTCCGCGCATCTTAAGAGTTCCGGGTCCAGTGAACCCCACCACAGAGTTCAAGGACAATTCCGCTGCATCATCTTTCTCCTCGACAAGGTCTGGTTCCGCTGTCGGCATCAAAACATCCTCATCAAAGATTTCCATTTCCTCCCCGTTAGCCTGAACCACTAGCGCTCTGAGTTCCTTAGCCTTGCAGCGATGGCCGATGGTATACCTCTCCTCGCATCTAAAACATAGACCCTTCTCCCTACGCATTTGATACTCCGCGTCAGTCATTCGCCTTATACCTCCCTCTCGACGAGGATTTGAATTTGCTGTACCCGCGAGAGTTATGGTACGCGTTTGGTATGCCTCGGTGGGCCTGGTGATCTCTTTGCGTAGCCCATAGCCCACCTTGGACTCAAAGGAGACTTTGGGTCGGGCCGTGAGAAGTTTCCCTTCTTCGTCCTTCGCAATTTCACGATCCTCTACCAACTGTGCCTTTTCCATCATGTCATCCAATCCCACCGGACGAAAGCAACGCACCTCCGCCTGCATCACTGGCTTCAATCCATTCATAAAGGTATGCTCGAGGACTTCATTCGTCAAGTGAGGCAATGGCGCCACCAACCGCTCAAAAGACTCGCAATACGTCTGCACGGACGTCTCCTGCTTAACCGCCAGAAAACGACCACACACATCACCCCCATCCTTTTTCTTTCGAAAACGTTTAAGCAACCGGAGTTTCAAATCACGCCAATCCTTAAAAGGTTCACGCTCCTCCTTCGATTGATACCAATTTAGTGCAACCCCTTCAAAACTGATAACAGCCACAGTCATTTTTTCGAGATCGGAAAGTTTATGGATTTGGAAATATCGGTCAGCACGAAATAACCAACTATCCGGCTCATCACCACCAAAAACAGGCATCTCAACTTTCTTAAACTTATGTCGGTCATTAGTATTGTCCTCCCCGCGCTCGGTTTGGACTGCGCCATCCCCTACACCATGCGTGCCAGAGGTCTCACCGGCGTCAACCGGTTCTTTAAACTTGTGAACAGACCCGTCGGCGACCCCAGAAGGCTCTGGTCGACGGAGCAGGGCGATCTCAGCAGCCATCGCAGCAATCGCCTTACGTACATCCTGCATACCTTCCACCATTTCCGCCTTCATCCCACTCAATTCGCGCTCGTTGGTCTCCAAACGTTCTTCCATCTTCTTCTGCGTCATTCTCGTCCACTTCCCCAGGGCGAGGAGTTGCTCTGATACCAATTTGTAAGGTATCTCCTTACTATATATGGATAATCAAGAGAAACACAGCCCAAAGGCTTTACAAAATCCAGCAAGTTCAAGAGTGCTGGTGGCTCTCCCTCTCATCCAGAGACTTCCACACTAAAAAAAAACATAAAACTACCCTACTAACATGAAAAGACTTATAAACTACCCTTACAAAGTAACTTCCCCTTGGCCCCACCGAACACACGATCCCCACACTAACTACCCGGAGGAAGTCCCCTTCTTGCCCCTACGGTTATAGACCTTTAGTATAGGAGCTCTAACAGAAACCAACGGATTTTTCAGTATTCGCATATGCTTTGGTTCGATCGGTTTGATTCAGCTCGTTTAAAGGCGTCGTCTTGGTGTTCTCTCTCTAAGAATTTCGATAATTTCTCGATTCAGGATATTTATCTTAATTGACTTGCTCTTATTTCTCATGAATAATTTTTATTTCTGTTTGTTTTGTTTCACTCCCTAGTGGAGTTTGTATCTTTTGAGCAATAGTCTCTTTTCATTTCATCAATGAAAAGTTTCGTGTCTTGTTTAAAAAAAAAAAGGAATCAGAGAGTTTTTCATGATATTTCTCTTTCTTGGTCTGATCGTTTCAATTCAGCTCGCCTCAAAACTTCGTCATGGAGTTCGTTGTCCAAGCTTTATTTAGGCTTTTCTATTCAAGATATTTGCCTTAATTGGGATGCTTTAATTTTTCCATCCTAAGTCTTGTTGTTCATTTATTGTCTGTTTTTTCCTTTTCGTTTCTTTTATTATCTAGTATCATTGTATTTTGAGCATTAGTCTCTTTTCATTTCTTCAATGAAAAGTGTGGTTTCCTTCGAAAAAAAAAAAAACAAAAATAAAATAAAGCAGCGGATTCAGTGTACCAGGCTCTAACAAGGGCTTGGTATCATTATGTTAATAAAAAAATGTCTCGGGGGATGTTAACAAATTGGTCTATTGGTCTACTACAGAAATGAAATTTCTTTTTAGAAATTTAAATATGACCATCGTATATCCTTTCATATTTCGGAAGAAAGAAAAAAAGTCTTCCCATGATATATTTTGTGTTCTCATCTCTTACCGATGCCAATTTATGCTAATTGGGCATATTAAGGTTACATAATACTTTTTACTTTTTATGTTTATCAGGAAAAAGAGTTCTTTCCGATGCTTGGGCTCTAGATACTGCCCAGAAACCTTATGCTTGGCAGAGGTTGAATCCGGATGGTGATAGGCCATCTGCTCGAATGTGAGTGTGTTATTTGTCTCACCAATGAATTAAATTTCTAGTGTTCTCTATTTCTATAAATTATGGAAAGTTATATTGTTACATGTTTCCTTGTAGGTATGCAACGGCTAGTGCACGATCAGATGGCATGTTTTTGCTTTGTGGGGGAAGAGACTCTTCAGGCGCAGTATGACAAACCCTTTTCTAGTCGATACAATCTAATATGGATATTCATTTTAAATAAGAACTAGATGGCAATCAACTTTTTGCATAAGCATATAGTTTGTGGAAAAAAGAAGACTTTTTTTTTTCCCATCTTTCTTGCTCATCTGTTTGCATGGTACAGTTTCCTTTTATTTTTTTTTCAATGAAGTTTCTTTTGATAAGGGTCAGTATGGTTAGGATAGAATAGATTAAAAAATATTGTCAATGAACTTTGATGGTTATGATAGAAGTTGAAAATTGAAAATAGTAGAGAAGAGTGGCTTTAAAGTTTATGATATTCATCAAGTTTTAAGGTAGCAGTTTGAAGTACTGATGCAACCAAGCATCAAAGGAGGAAATCTCTAAAGACCTTAAAAGGAGTATTTTTGTTATCATTCAAAAAGTCTACTGATACAAGAGATTGAACCCTTATTTTTTCTCCAAGAACCATCGAATGAGTATTTTTATTATGATTAAAAAAGTCTACCATTACAAGGGATATAATCTCTATTTATAAAGTATTAATGGGTTAATCTACAACCTACTAACCAAGTAAACCACTAACTAAAAATTGAAATCATTAACAATTCAAACGAAGAATTATAAAGCTACTACTTATCACTGCATCAGCTTTTTAGGAAGTTAGGGACAAACTGTAGACGATGACTTGATAGGGTTCAACAGATTACAAATTGGAGGGACGTTTTTCATGGAGATACCAAAAGTATGGTAAAATTAGTTTGGGGATAACTTGATGATTTTGGAATCAATGCGAAGGGATGGAAATATCTTTGATCTAGGAGTCAACTTTCTCAGTAAACTTTCTCCTCTATCTTTGCTCTGTGCTTCATAGTCTTCAAGGCTCCTTGGTCTACTCTTTGACACTCCCTCTCATGGACATGAACCTTACCCTTAGCTTGTCCACTAGTATGCTCTTCATCTTGAATGACATTTGTCCTAGGTAAATGTTATAGAAAGGAAATTCTTCTATCTTGATTTGAAAGGAAAAAGAGGTATTGAAAGAAACAAAGATAGTCTCTATGAGTTAACATTGGGACTAGATATAGTTGTTTGGATCAATGACATTTTGAAGGATTTGCATCTTTCCCCATCCAACCAAAAGTTTTTTAGGTACATTTGGGCAAATGATGGTTCTCTTTTGCTAAAATAAGAACCAAGAGAAAAAACTACTAATAGTTGAGGTGTGTTCCTTTAGGTGTCAAACAAGATAGGTGGAAAGACTTTTGCCAGCTGCATAAACGATTTCTTTTAGGGCAGTAAAAGGCCTTCCCATCCACCAGGAGGCCCAAAGCCCAAGTTAGAAGCAAACTTTGTCATTGGTGGAGGAAATAAAAGAAGTTCAAGTGGAGAAGAATGTTGCCTATCAACTGATTCAAAATTCGAGCCAGAGGGTCCTATTAGGTGGACTAATGGCATAAAAGAGAGATGGTGTCTTTTAATAAGTTAGAACTTTGTTCAATGAGGGAGAGGTTTTTCACACAACAACCCAAATTTCTAGTACAATGTAGAATTTAGAATCTATATGCCAATGCTCGAGTCCAATGATTATTATCCACTGGGTAACTGTGTAATAATCTATCAAACTCAGTGGGATTTCGTGCAAAGTTGTATTAGGATTCTAAATAGGTTCTTTCATCTGTATAGGATTCTATGTAGGTTCTCTTTAGGGAGAAAGGGGGAAAAAAACTTGGAAGATTCAAGTTCATCCAAAAAATATCTAGTTTTAAATATCAAATCACTTCTAAATGCAAGCCCACCCTGTCTTTGATAATTGGGAAATTAGTGGTACTCAGTGGGTCTGAATGGTCAATCCTGCATGGTGGTACTCATCTTCCCTCTTTTACTGCTACAGAATGTCATGTAGTCCCAACCCATGGGAAGACAGAGAGGGGAGATGGGGCAGGTAGGTTGGGTGGGGAGAGGGGAGATGGGATGATCCGACCAAGAAATGGAAACTGTGGGATGGGAGGGTGGCTGGGTGGCAAGAGGAACGAGAGGAAGGCAATAATTTATTGTATGTTTGATATTGATATATTTTTTTTTTTTTGGGTAAGAAACTGAACTTTTATTGAACAAATGAAAGAATACAAGGGCTTGATAAAATAAAGGAGAATGTCTTTAAGAATGAAAAGGAAAACATGCTGTCCTTGCCTTTTGTGCTCAGTCTTTGCTTTGATTTCTATAACTGAGCAATATTTCCTTATTGAGACTTTTCCGCACAATTATGTTGTGTGTTGTTCTTTACAGCCATTGGCAGATGCATATGGGTTGTTGATGCATAGAAATGGTCAGTGGGAGTGGACCCTCGCACCTGGGGTATCTCCGTCACCTAGATATCAACATGCTGCAGTAAGCGACTGACTAATTCTAGAAACTTCAGAGGGGGGGGGGGGGGGTTCTAGTTTGCTAGTTTTCATTTTTGGTGCTCAAACGATGTCGCCATCTGATTTTTAAAATTTGGCTTGCGCATTCTTTAGGTTTTTGTTGGTGCTCGACTGCATGTTACAGGAGGTACTCTGAGGGGCGGACGTGCCATAGAAGGTGAAGCATCTATTGCAGGTACTCTTTCTTGTTATAGGGTGATAATCGTTATTTTTTATTTGCATTTTTTTTACAAGAACCAAAACTTTTCATTGATTAATGAATAGTTTCAAAAATTACAAAAAACACGAGGGAGAAAAGAAGAAAGTAATAGATTTTGTATCTGCATTATCATCTGTTTATGAAGTATTTATTTGTTTTCTTGGCATTTAATAGTATTGGACACTGCCGCTGGAGTATGGTTGGATAGAAATGGGCTAGTAACTTCATCACGAGCAAACAAGGGTCACCCTGATTATGATTCCTCTTTGGAGCTTATGCGTCGCTGTCGGCATGCAGCTGCGTCTGTTGGTGTCCGAATTTACATTTATGGTGGTCTTAGAGGGGGTAAGAAAATGTGAAGAGAAGTTGATCTACTTTCTTGTTGAAACCCTGTATAACTGTATTATGGAGTTTCATATTTGCGTATGAGGAAGCAGCAATATTGATTTGGTGGTCACATACACAGTACTATTGCACCCTATAAGTTCTTTAATTTTCTGTCAACAATCCTGTGTTTCAGATGTTAGGTATTTGCAACTTTGAACTACTTTTATCTGGATGTTATGTTTGACCTATATGTGAAGTCATTAATTACTTTGCTGTTCCATGTTTTTGACATTGTCATGAAAAATATTGTTCCGCAGATATGCTGCTAGATGATTTTTTGGTTGCAGAAAATTCATCTTTTCAGTCTGAAATCAATTCTCCTGTGATAACATCTGAGAGAACATCTCTTATAACTAGTTTGAAAGTCAATCAATCTAATATAAGTTCATCTACGACATTGCCATCTTCAGATGGTGGACTGGAGAATCCTTCAGCCGGTGGCATGAGGTAATTATTCTGAAGACCTTTTCTTGCACTTGCCCTTAGGGTGCTTATAATGATTTGTTCCAGCTTGGAGAAAATATTTTATGCAATTATATCTTTTTCAGCATGGATAAAAATTCCATGGAGAAATTGAGGGAGGCTTCTGCTGCTGAAGCTGAGGCTGCTAGTGCTGTCTGGCACGCGGTTCAGGCTGCTTCTGTTGAAGACACATCTGTTTCAGATGACAACTCACGAGCTGCTGAAACAACTTCAGATGCTAGTGACTATGAGGCTGATGTCCGGTTGCATCCAAGAGCTGTGTGTTCTCTTTGAAACCACTAACATTCTATGACTTTCGCTTTTACATTCTTGTTCTGAAGAAGTTTATTTTCTCGCTCCAGGTTGTAGTAGCTAAAGAGGCTATAGGTAACCTCGGTGGGATGGTGAGGCAATTGTCTTTGGATCAATTTGAAAACGAGAGTAGAAGAATGATTCCATCAAACGACTTGTCATATCCAACCAAGAAGTTCACCAGGCAGAAATCTCCTCAGGGCTTACACAAGAAGGTATCATTACAGCATGATAAAACTGATTTGTTCCTTTCAAATTTGATGTATTTTTTTTTTAAAGAAACAAACTTTTCATTCATGATCAGTTATTACAGAAATGAGAAATTAAGCTCCTATTAGGAGCACAAATCCGCATAATAAGAGATTGGAGAAATGTGTGCCCTCATGTACAATACCGGATTTGGTACTGTGAGAGCAGATGATTTAATGCAAAAAAGTTTTCTGTTGTGCAATCATCATCCATAAAACTACCAGTGTTGCTTAATTCCCAATTCGCTCCACCTTGAAAACAAGGATGATTTTCCAGTGTTGCGTCTCCATCAAATTTGGTTGTTTGGTTAATTAATTCTTCCTTACAACCACAGTTGATATGGAGAGAGTACCAAGCTGCAAGAACAACACCATATTGGTTTTTATTGAAAGAAAAATCAAATGAACAGAACTGATTAATGTATCATAGCAAAATTGTTATTGAACAGATTAATTCCACTTCTAAATAGCAACATCAGATTCAATTAGATATGATCTAGTTTTCTCAATGCTTGAAAGTTAGCTGACATATCTTGGATTCACGCTTTACTCTTTAGCATTTATACATTACATTCAGCAGTGAAAATCCACCAAATATTATTTCTAATATTTACCATTTCTCCGATTCCTCCAATAGAAACAAGGCTATGAAAACAAGATTTCAATGCACTTTTTCCACAAGCACCCACTAAACATTAAACTGTTCGCCCGCTAAAACAAGAAGAAGCTCAGTGGTCATTAGAATACTAGTCAATTCAGGCAACAAGGCAACTCAAAGAAGAGAAAAACTAAGGAATTATTGTCCTGTGAAGAGCTTACAAACAGGTTTCTGCTTGGGAAAAAAGAGATTGCATGGTGTATTTCTCACTAGTTAAAAAAAATTGGATAAGAATAGAAGTATACTTATTTTTCTTTGACTCATTATTTAAAGCAATTAGTAAGTTGGATAACACTATAACAGGTTTGTGTTCCCTAAAAGATCCATTGTTTCATATAAACCATTTCGGAAGTTTTAGCTCTTGTTTTCCTATCTGCCGGTCGTTATTTTTCTCTGACTCTTTTGCAGGTCATTTCAATTTTACTTAGACCTCGGAATTGGAAAGCCCCTGCTAATAGAAGGTTTTTCCTAGATTCCTATGAAGTGGGTGAGCTTTGTTATGCTGCTGAACAGATCTTTATGCATGAATCAACAGTTCTACAGCTTAAAGCTCCGGTTAAAGTATTTGGTGATCTTCATGGACAGTTTGGTGATTTGATGAGGCTTTTTGATGAGTATGGATTTCCCTCCACTGCTGGAGACATAACGTGAGTATAGCCAATTGTGATTGTGTCACAACTCCTTTTCATGATTGCATCTATGCAATTCTTTTGATTTTGAATCAACTTGAAATCTGGAGTATGTTTGTCTATGAGCTTTACGTATGTCTTTTAGTTTTATAAAACTTGCTGTCTAGGTTGGTGGTTTTGCTCTTTTCTCTGTTTTAGTTCGTTTTGTTGGTTTTTGTATTTTGGTTTTTCAGCTATTGTTTTCCTTTGGGGTCTTTTTTGTGGTTCTCTTTGTTCTCTGTTGGTCTCTATTCTAGTTCTTCTTTCTCCTTGAGTTGGTTCTTCTTCTTTCTTTGGTGGTGTTTGTATTTTTGAGCATTAGTCTCTTTCGTTATATCAATGAATGAAAATCTTTGTTTCCTGTTTAAAAAAAAAACAAAAAAAAACTTGCTGTCTAGGTTGTGAGTCTGAAAGTTTGGAGCAGGGAGTCTTATGATCAGAAGATGAATAAAAAGAATCATTTTGTCTCTCAAATTGAGAGTTTAGATAGGTTAGGAGCAACAGTTTAGATAGGTTAGGAGCAACGGTCCATTCTCCCTCAACAAATCCAAGAGAGAAGGGCCTTGAAGAATGAGTTGATGGAAATAGCCGTTAGTGAGCAACGAAGTTGACATAAAAAATGTAAGATTAAATGGTTGAACAAAGGGGATGAGAACACCTCTTTCTTCACAAATGGACCTCAGCCAGGAAATCTAGGGCTTTAATTTCGTTCTTGGAAACAAATGAGGGATCTATTTTAGCATCTGATAACGATATTGAGCAAGAGATAATGGGCTATTACAATACCCTGTATACAACAGATGGGGCGTCCAGATTTGTGCTTGAAGGCATCGATTGGAAGAAGCTGGACACCTCCGGTAGGCAACGGTTAGAGCAGCGTTTCAGTGAGGATGAGATAGGCAGAGCGGTGAAGGATCTGGGCAACCTTAAATCTCCGAGGTCGGATGGTATGACAGCTGAATTTTTAAAAAATTTTTGGAACACCTTGAAACCTGATTTAGTAGAGGTGTTTCAGGAATTTTTTGAAAATGACATTATCAACAAAAGAACCAATGAGACGTACATTTGCTTGATCCCAAAGAAGAATAAAGCAGCCAAGGTTAGGGATTTTCGGCCCATTAGTCTGGTTACGTCCCTTTACAAGATAATAGCCAAAGTTTTAGCTGAGAGATTAAAGAAGGTGCTTCCCCTCACCATCAGTGACTGTCAGGCGGCTTTTGTGCACGGTAGACAGATCCTAGATGCTATTCTTGTGGCAACTGAAGTTGTGGAAGAGAAGAGATTGAACAAAGAGAAAGGGGTGTTACTTAAGCTGGACCTTGAAAAAGTTTATGATAGAGTTAGCTGGGAGTTTCTAGATGCCATCCTTGAGATTAAAGGCTTTGGGCCTATGTGGAGAAAGTGGATGAAGGGTTGCCTCATGAACATGAACTTTTCTGTTATCATTAATGGTAAATCGCGTGGAAAGATCATTGCTTCTAGAGGTTTGCGACAAGGGGACCCCCTATCTCCTTTCCTCTTTACCATTGTTGGGGATGCCATCGGTAGATCCATCCATTACTGTATTGAAAAGAAAATCTTGAAGGGTTGGTTAGTTGGGAAAGAGAGAACCCCGGTTTCTATTCTCCAATACACTGATGATACACTCTTGTTTTGCCCGTATAATGCCCTTGAAGTGCAAAATTGGTGGGAAATCCTCAACCTTTTCCTAAATGGTTCGGGTCTTTCGGTGAATATAGCTAAATCTTCGATGATAGGAATTAACATAGACAAGCTTGAGATGGATGCTTGGGCAAAGGACCTCGGTTGTCAATGCGAAGATCTCCCCTTTAACTACCTTGGCTTTCCTATGGGTGGTAATTTCCGAAGCAAATCCTTCTGGAATCCGTTGATTGAAAGATTCAATAGGAAGTTGGATGTGTGGAAAAAGGTTCCCTATTTCTAAAGGTGGTAGAGTCACCCTTGTCCAAGCTACACTTAATAGCCTTCCCATTTATTTATTCTCCCTCCTTAAAGCCCCTTCCTCGACCATTAAGGCTATGGAGAAAATTAGTAGAGACTTCATATGGAATGGTGGTACATATAAGCCTGGCAGCAACCTTGTGAAATGGGAATGGACCTCCCTCCCTTTGAGTCTTGGAGGATTGGGGGTGGGGGCTCTTCATTAAGAGGAATATAGTTGATAACTCTAATTACTAAATGGTTGTGGAGATTTTCCCAAGAGAGATAAGCCTTGTGGAGGAGAGTTGTTGCTAGTATATATGGTGTGTCCTCCTTGGGTTGGAAGTCAGGACAACAAGCCAAGAAAAAAGGAAACAAAATATGGGCTGAAATAACCAAGCAATACCCTGTCTTCGAGCAATTTACAAACTTTGTTGTCAAAAGCGGGAAGAACATCAGTTTTTGGGAGGACGTGTGGTGCGAAAACCAGCCACTAAAGCAAAGGTTCTCAGATATTTTTGCCATCACAGACAGAAAAGAGGCTACGGTGGCAAATTGCTGGGACTTGAATAATTGTACTTGGAACCTTAGTCTTCGTAGAGGCTTGTTTGATAGGGAAATTCCTAGCTGAGCTGGCTTAGTTTCGATTTTAAATGACATTCATTTGTCTAATGAGCAGGACAAGATCAGATGGAAAACTGACCCGAATGGAGATTTCTCCACAAAATCTCTTTTCTCCAACCTCTTCCAGTCTTCTCCTAGATTCGGCCTCCCTATTACCAATCTGATTTGGAAGCATAGAAGTCCAAAGAAGGTTAAGGTCTTTTTATGGTCTTTGATATATCGAAGCCTCAAAACAGAGGACCGAATCGAAAGAAAGTTCCAGCATTGGTACCTTTCCTCCTCAGGTTGCCAGTCCATGTTTGAAAAGGGGGGAAGATCTTGATCACCTTTCCCTCCATTGTGAGTTTGCTTCAAAGGCTTGGAATTTCACAGCAAACCTGCTGGGTATGTCCTTTTGCACTCCCCTGAGAGTTGAGGATTGGCTTAATGAAGGGCTTCACGGATGGAACTTCCATGGAAAAGCTAGAGGGATGGCTAGTTGTGCTTTTAGAGCTACGTTATGGTCTTTATGGATGGAAAGGAACTCCTGAACTTTTGAGGATAAATCTTCTAGTTTTGTTATTTTTTGTAATCATGTCCAAAATTTGTCCTCGTGGTGGATATCATTACATAGGAAATTCTTTTGTAATTATAGTCTGATTATGATTATTAACGACTGGCAGGCTCTTTTAAGATAGTTTTTCGGGCAGGGGCGACCTCCTCCCCTGGCCCCTAGGCTGTTCTTTGCCTTTTTGGGTGAATAATACTTCTCTTATTGTTTCCTTAAAAAAACAAAAAGGTTGTGAGTCTTATTCGTAATATTGTTTCTAATCTTGAATTAATTTGCCAATATACTGTTAGGTACCTAACCTTGGGAAACCTGTCAACAAGCAGAAAAATACACACAGACAAATAGAAAAAATCCGACACTGTTATATTGATAGTTCTTCAATGTACAGTGGGATAGTTCATCATATTATAATTGAAAAGATCAAAGGAAACACACAACAAGACCACCCAAACAACCCGGCTATTAGAGAGAGCTGGGGAACTCTCCTTAGACAAAACTCTCCAAAAACAAGCCTACCTACCCCTCACCCCACAACACATTACAAAAACCCCCTCGACAATAATCCTTACAAAGCACGATCACAAACCCTTCTAACGGTCCCCACCAGAACCGAATTCATCATCCTGCTCACTTATTCCCTTTTTTCCCTTTCTTTTATATGTATGAACTATCGGAGGTCTAACATATACATATTTAGAGTTTGTTATTGCCTTTTATGTGACCTTTTGATTCCTTAGGTGTTTATGAACCCATGTATTAAAACATGCAAGATCTATAATTCAAGAGTGAGAGATTATATCTTTTTAAGAAAAACTGAACTTTCATTGAAAAAAAATGAAGGAATACAAGGACACACATAAATAAAGCCCACAAAAAAGGAGCCAAACTAAACAAAGGGGCTTCAATCGAATAAAATAAGACCTAAAGGATAATGATGTACACCAAATGTAAAAAAAAAACTAGTCCTTTATATGGGAATGAAAAGGGGCAAAAGCAGTTACAAACTAATGGCCAAGTAACAGTAAAACAATTGGTAGTCCAAACCTTAAAGAATTACAGAAACAATCATCCCACGGTTAAAACACAAGAACTAAAGAACCCTATAAAAAACTTCCTCAATCTTAGAAACAGATTACATCAAATTCCTTCCTCCAAAGATAAACTCGTCCTCGTGTTTTGGTCTGCCAAAGAGAATGTGTTCGGAGGATGATGTTCAAAACGATCGGCAACTTTAATGGTGGGATTGATCTTGAGATCTTGAGGGAGATCCACTTTATAAGAATTTTTGCCAAATCTCTTTAGAAACTGGAAAGACTCTATCTTCTTAGGATGAAGCTTTTAGTCATTTCAGTAACCTCCTGACTCAAATCAACAGAAGAGGGAAGATTAGCTAAGTCCAAAGTTAAGTGGGAAAGTTTGGTTTATACCATTTCAAAGGGGAACTTTCCTGTTGAATGACTACTCATGTGATTGTATTCAAACTCAGCTTGAGCAAGAGCCAAGTCCCATTGTTTAGGTTTATCACCACTTAAACATCGAGTTACATTGTAAGAGTTCGATTAGTGATCTCCGTTTGCCCATATGTTTTTTTTTTTTTTTTATAAGAAACATCAAAGGAGAATATATTAATCACAAAAAAGGACAACCTAGAGGCCGGGGTGGAGATCACCCCTCCCAAAACTATCTCAAAAGGGCTTGCCAATCACTAATAACCATAAGCAAGCTGTAATTACAAAAGAACTTTTTGTATGAAGAAATCCACCAAGAGGCCGTATTTTGTACAGAGTTACAAAAAGAATCAAAAGAAGACGACTTATCACCAAAGGTTCTAGAGTTTCTTTCCTTCTATAAAAGCCAAATGGAAGCTCGAAACGCACAACCCGCTATCACCTTGGCCTTTTTTCGCAAGTTCCAAGCTTGTAGCCCTTCTTCAAGCCAATCATCCACCCTCTTCGGAAGACAGAAAGATAACCCCAGCAGACCAGCAATGAAATTCCACATCTTGCTAGCAAACTCACAATGAAACAAAATGTGATCAATATCCTCACTCAAACTTCTTAGAGGACTTATGCTTCCAAATCTTTCCCGCAAGAGACATATTTATCTTGGGAAATTTCCCAACGGAGGCTTGGAATAAGGATTTAGTCGAGAACAACCTCGAACCTTCCAGCTTCCAAGAGATTCTGTCCATCTCATTTCCCATCTGGATAGAGTCTAGTTTGCCAATGAGGGCCACCCAACTGCTAAATTCACGGTCAAACAGCCCTCTATGAAGGCCAAGGTTCCACGTTTGGTTGCTATCATCCCAACAGTCTGCAACAGAAGCAAGTTTCATATGGGAGATCTCATATATTTCAGGGAAAGTAACTTGAAGAGGCTGCAGGTCACACCAAGCATCACCCCAAAACCTGATTCTTCTCCCACAACAGCCAACCTGAAATTTAGTAAATTTCTCAAAACAATCACAATTCCTCTGAATCTTGGGCCATAACCTTCTGCCTTTTTTCTGGGTGATCACCATAGTTCTCCACCCGAGACTACCAACCCCATAAATACTACCAATGACCCTCCTCCAAAGACTTTCCTTTTCATGGGCAAATCTCCAAAGCCACTTGGTTACCAGGGCATTATTGCGCAACCATTCGGGGTGAGCTCTGCCCACCATTTCTCCACAGTCTGTTTGAAATCAGGGTGATCAAGCCACATATTTTCAAATCTAAAAGGCATAGGGCCCCATCGCATGGCACCTACCGATAAAGCAAAGGGGAAGTGATCAGAAGATGGGCGCTGAAGTCTGTCCAATTTGAACTCTTTGAACGTATTGGAGCACTGCTGGGTGATTAAGAATCTGTCGAGCCTCGAGGCTGCAGCTCTCTCGCCCACTCGAGACCAAGTAAACCTGCCATTATTCATTGGAATGTCAATAAGATCAAAAGAAGATATAAAACGATTAAACTTCCTCATGCTTCTAGTTGACCTAGTGGCATTAAGCCTTTCGTCCACCCTTCGCACCATATTGAAGTCACGAGTAACGCACCATAAGCCATGACACAGACCAGCGACATCTGCCAATTCTTGCAAGAATCTATTTCTATCATTGGGCAAGCAAGGGCCATAAACTCCGGTCACCCAACCTTTAATCTGACCATTGAAGGTACACTCAACAGAAATGGAGTAAGCCCCTAAGACCGAATCCTGAACCTCAACGCAATTTTCTTTCCACATCAAAAGGATACCACCAGCCACCCCAACCGCGTCTAGGCTAATCCAACCAACATGCTTGGAGCTCCAAACTGATTTAACTACCCGCCTATCAATTTTCTGGAGCTTAGTCTCTTGAAGGAACACTAAGTCTGGATTTTCTCTGCTAAGGAAGTCTTTGACTAACATTCTTTTAGACCGGTCTCCCAGGCTTCTAACATTCCATGTGATCATCTTCATAAGGAAACATCATGGTCCCGGATTTGGTCAACATCAACTAGGCAATCTTGGTCGTCTACATTATCAGAGGCCTGAGTTTCCTTTTCCTTTTCCCAAGGTTCGTAACTTCCCTATTTTTCCTTTTCTGGGCCGTATTTCCTTTTTTAGATGAAGTCCCTGGAATCGGCCTAATACAAAGATTATTCTTTTGAAGTGTGAGAATCAACTCTTTGCTAATAACGAATCCTTTTGGAATTTCCACCCCTTTAGCCTTCTGCTTTTCTATATTCGGAATCATAGCAAGGGCCTTCGGGAAGTCTTCGCTGATCACATCTATTTCCTTACTACCTTCCTCTGTATCAGTCAAAGACAGAGGAATTATTTCATTACTCTCGGGGTTGCCATTCAAGCTGCAGTGCATTGAGTCTACAAATTCAGATCGGGATGTGCCTTCTCCATCCCCCTGAAAACAATTCTAATATTCCCCTGGAAGGTCTTCATTTAGATCGGGCTGGTCCCCTTCAACCGATGTTTCATCCCCTGTTTTACTTCCAGGACTTGAGATTGAGAAGTCCGATCCCTCCACTTCTTCTTCTCCGTCGGGGTGCTCTTGATGTTGTGGGCCTCTTTTCTCATCCGTAAGTTGGATCTTTCCCCGTTTCAATATAGTAACCTGGGCTTTTTGGGCCAAAGAAATTCCTCTCCTAGTCTCTGATTTAGTCGCTGGGCTAACTCTCATGGGGCTATCTTGGTGGGCCTTCTTTTCTTTTTTACTTTGGCATACCCGGTTGTCTTTTGGGCCTTGTGTGGGCTCATCATTCTCAGCCACCTTCATTTTTCCTTTTTGGCGGGCTAATTCAAAATTTTCTCTGACTGCCCACTGCTTTTCATTAAATGACCCATCTTCTTCCTCGTTTTCTGCAAAAACCTTTTGGGCATTGACCTGCAGACAAAAGGCTCCATCTTCAATTCTCCATTTGTCCACTGTGCTAAACTCAAGATCCATCGGCCCTCTGTGGAAAACACGTGCTGCGCCGACGAGAAGCTCCCATGAATTCCGGCCACACGATCGATGAGCAAATTTCCATCTTGAAACGTGACGATTTGCGATCTAAAGACTTGATCCCCGTCAATAACTTCGATTTCCCCTAGAATAAACCCGCAATAGTTATCTTTAATCTTAATCCAAATCTCAACGCAATCAATGAGGAGAGAATTAGACTCAACATTATCAATGAACCCCCCAAACAATCTCCAATGGCTTTAAATATTCTGATGTTCCATAAATGCAGCGGAAGGTTTCTGATTCTCACCCAACCACCGTAACAGGGCACCACATTGATTCTACAGTGCCTTAATCGATTCCATTTTTCAACTTTTAGGATCATAGGCCCAAAACTTACCCATCCTTTGTTTGTTGTTAATAAATTTGCTAGCTCCTCGGATGGGCATTTAAGCAAGGCTTTGTTCGGTTGGAAGGGGTTTATCACAAGACCGCTCTCTAGTTGCCTCTGAAGGATGTCGAGGATCCGACCCCAATCATCATGAAAGTCCTTCTTAGTAATGATAATCACTTCATCCCAATCAATCTTCCTAACTCCATTCTTGCACGGGGTCTGGACTGGGCATTCAGTAAGCTTCGGGGGGCTTTCATTGATAGGAGGATGGTACCTAGCTTCTTCTTCCATTTGAGATCCAAGGGTTGCCGCAAAAGACTTCTCTCTCACAGTCCCATGAATCCGGTGAGTACGTTGTTTATCAACTTGCTTTTTGTTCTGGTATACTTCATCTATATTCTTTCCGTCGACAAAGTTTTTAAGGAGAGTCGCGAAGTCCCTCCATCCTTTGCATTCGATCCCAGTTGGGATAACCAAGTTATATTTGCCCCCAGAATTGGCTACCTTAGTAACCTCTAGGAAACTACCCCTCTTGTTTGTGATCTTCTGAATCCAAATGAATCCATTGATGCAGTCAGTTTTCCTAAAGAATTTCTGGGTTGCTGGCATAAGAAGGAGATCCTCAATCGCGTCATATATCCAAACTAGCACAATTTCTTCTGCAGAAAAGCTGTATTTTCTTCTCCGATGCGTTTCTGAAATCTTGACAACTCTACCTTTGAAGTTCCTGTCGAAATCACAGGAGAAAACCTTGCTTTCAATCCTTACCGAACACTGAGGAGGCATCTCCGAAACAAAACAAACGACAACCTATTTAGCCAAGAATTCCATCGAAGACCTCAGAAGAACCAAAAGAAGCGCTCTCTTTCTCATCGACTCTCTGAAACCCTCCGAAAAAACGCAAGAAGAACCCAACTCGCCCCTCTGGACAGATCTCCAGAACCCTAAACACCCGACACTCCCTCACAAAACACTCGAAACCCACTTAGAAGAGTTATCGGAGGTCTGGAGCCATCGTCGTCGTCGAGAGAGAAAGAGAGAGAAAACTCCCGTTTGCCCATATGTTTGTGGGTGGCTAGTGGTGCCAAACCTTAGACCTATATCAAAATTTCTTTAAAGAGTCTTCCAAAAGAAGTTAAAAATTAAAAAATCTTAGTCGGATACAACAGTTTTAGGGATCTCATGTAATCGAACAATAAGTGATTTGTAACACAAATAGCATATGACGTTTTTTTACATGCCACAAAGTTAGCCCTTTTATTGAGTCAGTCTTCCACTACCATAACGAAACCGAAGCCACATTAAGTCCTAAACTCTAAGCTTAAAATAAAATCCATGGATAGATCTTCACAAATAGATTGAGGAACAGGAAAAAGAGTAGACAAACCGGTGTTTTGGTTATGTCCTTTGGAAATCTAACAAACACAACGATTTTTAACAAAGTTCATATCTTTCTTAAGTTGAGACCAATAAAACGAGTTGGACTGCAACACATAAGTCTTATCAGTACCAAAGTGACCTGCCAAACTACTAGCATGCAACTCCTTAATTAATAAAGGGCTTAGAGGGAATGGGTTCAATCCATGGTGGCCACCTACCTAGGATATTTAATATCCTACGAGTTTCCTTGGCAACCAAATGTAGTAGGGTCAGGCGGTTGTCCCGTGAGATTAGTTGAGGTGCACGTAAGCTGGGCCGGACACTCACGGGTATTAAAAAAAAAGCATGCAATTCCTTAATTAAAGTCGTGCGTAGGAATGTGTGGGAAATACAAAGTTCATTGCCCTTAAACAAGTATTTATCCACAATATGATAACTATTAGATTCTATTTCCTACCAAGGTCATCAGCCGCTTTGTTAACATGTCCAACCCCATGTTTATTAACAGAATCTAATTTTTGGAGTAAACAAATCCATCTAGCATGCATTTTACTAATAGTTTTTTGAGTCTGCAAGAACTTCATTGAGTAATGGTCTATAAACAAGATGAATTCTTTTCCAAGCAAATGGTGCTCCCATTATATTAAAGCTCGAATTAGAGAATAAAATTCTTGTTCATATGTACTCAATTTTTGCTAGGGGCTCAACTTTTCACAAAAGTATTCAATGGAATGATTATCTTGAGATAAAACTGCACCTATTCCTAAGCTCGAAGCATCTATGACTACTTCAAAAACTTAGTCACAATTGGATAATGCCAAAACAAGAGTTGAACATAGTTTATCTTTTAACAAGGAAAAACTCTTCTTGTTTCTTTTCAAAGAAATTGACTCTTTTTTAGATGATTGGTTGATGGGGTAAGGTAACTATAATACTAAAATCTCGAATAAATTTCCGAGAAAAAGATGTTGAACCTAGCAAACATTGTACAGCCCTTTCTTTATTAGGTGTGGGTCATTCTTCTATTGCTTTAATCTTTGAGGGATCGATGGATATTCCTGGTTTACTAATTATTAACTCAAGAAATTGAATGCTAGGTACCAAAAAAACTACACCTTTTAAGTTAAATATAAAGTTGGTTATCCCTTGAGACCTTAAAAATGCCTTTTAAGTGTTTTAATTGGTCCTCTCTTGCTCTACTATATAAATCAGGATATCATCAAAATATATTACCACAAAATGGTTAATGAATGGTTGCACAACCTAATTCATAAGCCTCATGATTGTGCTATGAGCATTAGTTAGGCCAAAAGGCATTACTAACCTTTCAAAGAGTCCCACATTGGTTTTAAAGGTTGTTTTCCATTTGCCTCCTTGTCTAATACGAATTTGGTGATATCCACTTCATAGATCTACCATAGAAAAATTTGCACCACTCAATTGATCAAGTAAGTTAGATAATCTAGGAATCAGAAAGCGAGATTTCACCATTATCTTATTAACTGCTCGGCTATCCATGCACATTAGCCAAGAGCCGTTTTTCTTAGCAATGAGAAATGTTGGAACAACAGAGGGCTCTAACTTTGTTGAATTTTGAATTAATTCATTAATATGTTCTTGTAATATTCCATACGTGGGACATTTCATAATGGCGAAGATTTGGGAGAACAACACTTGGTTGGAGATCTATGTGGTGTTGAATATCACATAAGCGAGGAAGTGCCGCAAGAGTTTTCACAATTTTAGAGTACTTATTAAGAATTTCAGCAACTTCACTATTTACCTCAGATTCTTCACAGATTTGGGCGCCCGACTATTGTCTTCCTTGGTTTGTGCTGCAAATCACTTTCCTTGTTAACTAGAGCTCAAATCTTTCATTTCTTTGGACAAATAAACTCTTTAGGTCCAACAATGGTGAATAGTGGTGCTTATTAAGTATTTTTGCTTCCCTTATATAGTGCTTGAATGTCATATTGCCATGGTCTACCATGTAAAACATGACAAGCATCCATTTCCAATACATCGCAAATTATTTAATCTTTATAGTTAGATCCTATGGATAAAGGAACAATATAAATCTCATTTACCTGAGCTTCACCCCCAATTTATCCAACTTGAGGACATGGATGAGGATCAAATTTAAAATGTAATGCTTGAACTACATTTCATGAGATGATATTCTCACTACTCCCACTATCGTTGATACTACTGCAAATCTTACCGTTTATTGTGCATCTTATCTGACAAGGAGTGTCATTTGAGGATGACATTTAGTGTTGGGGCTAGTAATATCCTTTACAACACACAATTAAGTTGCTTTCCATCATCGGCCTCGCTGTAATCAACTTCTTCTTCATTCTCATCATTTTGCTCTAAATCCTCTTCAGATTGACCATAGCCTTGACTTTTCTTTGGGGGCATTCGTTGGAAAGGTGCCCTTGTTGACCACACTTAAAACACTTTCCAAGAATAGGTCGGTTATATTGATCAGTTGATTTTTGGATCCACCCACATTCTTGGTTGGTGTTTGAGCCTTTTCTTTATCAAAATGATTGGATGAACTGCCAGCTTGATAATTTCTTGAAGCTTCTCAATCATTCCTTCGATTGTAGCCTGTAGGTGTCGATTTTGTTAGTCTCCCAAGCTAGCCACCAATTAGTTTGAGATCTTGGCCCTCAAATTCTTATGTTCAACTCTTTGGCTTTTAGCCAAAGAAACAACCTCAGTTAAATTAAAAAAAAATCGCTGATTCACTTTCTCTTTAACCTCTTCTCGCAAACAATTGACATTTCAAGAAATTAAACGATGCTCCATTTTAGTAAATGTGGTTCTTGCACTTAATATGTGAACTGTTCATACCCCTTGATTGCAATGTTGATATTGATTGTACAAGATTTGTTCGTAGTTGACGAGAAGAAATGGTTCATTAATTTCAGCATCTTGGGCCATGCTCACCTTTTAAGTTTTTTTTTTTGATAAAGAACCGAGCTTTCATTGAGAAAAAATGAAAGAATACAAGGACATAAAAAAAAACCAAGCCCCAAAGAGGAACCTATCTAAATGAAGGGTTTCCAATCTAACAAAACAAGACCTAGAGGATAATTACAAAACGCCTTGGTAACTGAGGCCCATAAGGAAACATGAAATCTAATATTATCCCAAACCTTACAAGAATGTCTCTTGACTCTAAAAATTCTATTGTTCCTTTCCCCCCATAAACCCCACAAAATAACACACACGCCCACATGCCAAAGTAACTTTCCTCTCTCCCGAAATGGTAGATGGAGGAGGAACTCCTCGATCATATCCCTACAACGTCTCTGGCTCGCGAACTGAAACTCGAAAACCTCGAAGAAGAGGCTCCAGACCGAGCGAGCAAACTCACAATCCCATAACAAGTGATCAAGATTTTCCTCTGCCTTCCGACATAGACTGCAACAGAAAGGACCAACCAAAGGGGCCTTCATTCTCGAGAGCCTATCACAAGTGTTAACACGGTCCAAGATGACCTGGCAAGCAAAGAATATGACTTTTTTCGGAGCTTCACCTTTTAAGTTTGAATGACACAAACTTCACCTTTTTGTCTTGAGGAGCTCTTGGACTTTTTTTTTTATGCCTTTGTATTCTTTTGTTTTTTCAATGGAAGTTTTGTTTCTTACCCAAAAAAAAAAAAAACTTTCAACATTCTTTACCCAATCAAGAAAAGGTTATAAATTTAGCTTTCCATTAAAAGTTGGAAGATCAATCTTCATTTGGAAGTTTTGATTTCACATAGTCTGCAGCTGGAAATATTGTGGCCTTTTAAATTGCCGAGGGTCTACAATCCTAACAAGGTACGAATTGTGCTCTTCCTCACTCGAGCTGTCCATTCCATACAATCTTGGATCACCCTCATAGGTTTCTAGTATTTTTGGAGGAGAGTGGTCTTTTAAATCGGGAGTGCTCTTTCTTAAATTCTGATTGTCACGGGCTGCACTTGAGGTGGATGGTTGGCATTCCTTCCTCGATCAATTTCTTGATTTTGACGTTCGGGTATTCAAAGGGATAGTTGTTCCAATTTCCTCACCATGTTGATATACACTTGTTGAAGTGCTCGGTTGCCAACCTTTACTTCTTCCATTGAACTTTCCATCAACAACATACATTGAGTGAGGGTTCTTGGAGAAAAAAATTGATTACCTTATTCAACATGAGTTATGTCATCGCTTGGTTGGGGGAGCTTTTCTTTGCAGTCATTGGTCCCTGGGAGTGGTTGCTCTGATACCACTAATTGGTGTACACCAAATGGAAGAAAAAAACTTCAATTGTCTATCCTCAAAGTCCTTTGTTTAGGAAGGGGAAAAAGTAGTTACAAACTAAGTAACTAATGGCCAAGTTGTATAACAACTGGTTGTCCAAAACATAAAAAATTACAGCAACAATCACCCCATGGTTAAAACACAAGAACTAAAGTACCCTTTAAAGAACTCCCTCAAACCAAATTACATCAGGTAATTAAAAAATTAACTTCTCTATCGAAGTCCAAAGAGAAACATGGAATTTTAAAAAAGGACTAAAGACCACTCAAAGACCTCTCAAGCCTTCTAAAGATTCTATTGTTCCTCACCCGAAAGGCTCCACAAACTAGCAAAATCCCTAGCTCGTCTCAAAAGCTTGCATTTCTCACGAAAGGAGTGAAGAAGAGACTCCTCAATTGTCTCTTTGGAGCCCTAAGATCTGACAAATTGGAAGTCGTCTCAAAGAAACAACCCCAAATTGCTCCTACAAAATTACATCTCCAAATAATATGATCAAGGTTCCCAGTCGCTCTCCTACAAAGAATGCAAAAAAACAAATACACACTGTATTTTGTATGCTAAAATACACCAGAGAGCCCTAAACTGAAAGAATGTAAAATTGCAATAAAGGACATAATATTAGTAAGCCTCTACACCTAAGATCTTTACACTAGTACTCATAATAATATATATTATAATTTGTGCTCATTGGCTAAGGCATCTACTCTTTCCCTTGAGGTTGGAGGTTCAAATCTCCATTTTCATGTTGGTTGTACTAAAAAAAATAATTCATATTATAACATGGGAAAAATAAAAAAGAACAAAGTTGCTAGGTATCTGATTAGAATAACCTGCATAAAACACACAAGAACACAAGGAATGGATAAAATGTACAAACTCTGCTCTATTGAGAGTTCTTTAGTAGACAAAGTGGTTATTCAACCGATATTCTATTGATATTTGATGTGCAAATTGCTTACCGCAAGTGTACGGGTCAAGTAATAATATAGTGAATGTGAAATTTGAATGTCGTCCTCTGGATTGGTTTCTAATCAATTTTAATTACCGGAAATACTCTTGACCAATTTTATTTAGGAAACCGAATTGAGTGAGAATGAAATTAAATCAACCACAAAACAATGCAAATAATGATAATCAAATGGAAACAATGATCTTAGGGATTTGATTTCACCAATTGGGATTATGGATTAATTAAAGGATTAACACATACTATGATTCATAAATCTTGGTATACTAAAATCACACATACCTCTCCCGAGCATACATGATTCTCCCACATGCAATTGAACCCGATATCCCTATCTAAATTCAATAAGCATACAAGGCAATAAGGATAACCTTTTTAACGATTTCTAGAATTAACTATAATCTCCCGATTTCTAATTAATCCTAGTTATGCATAATGATTTCTAAGTTAAATCCTCTCTCCCGAGTTAGATTCAAGCATCAGCATCAATCAATTTATGGCCGGTAAATTGAAAGCATTAAGGACACAAATATGCATAAATGAACGCAATAGCATAAAACCGTAAAGTCAATCCATAACGTGCCCAACGGCTACATCAATCCCTAAGAATAAAGACCTAGCTAATCATACAACGCGTTACAATATAGCTACGATCTAAAACAGCCATAAACACTAACTAAAGTGAGGGAAAGAAGAAGTAAACTCTATGTAGGCCGAGACCGAACGTCCCCGTCACGATCCCCACGAACCATGGGTTGATTTCCACTTTGCTCCCTTTGTTCAGCCTCCAATCCTCTGTTTTTGCTCTATTTTACGACCCCAAGGTGTCCAAAAGAAGTCCTCAATCAGCCCTAATCAAAAATTATAAATAGGACTGAATTTCTGTCGTAGCGTCTCGACGCTGTCGCCTTATCGTCGAGTCTGGAATGGAAAAACACACAGCGTCGAGACGCTAAGGTCACAGCATCTCGACGCTGTGACTTGTTCGTGCCTAATCAGAAAAGGAAAGGCAACGTCGAGACGCTCAAGGAGCAGCGTCTCGACGCTGGTCTTCGGTTGACTCTAATTTGACTTTTTCTTCATTGATTCTCTTCGGTTCTTTTGCATCTTTTCACGTCCCGGACACCCGATTAACTCCAATTTCACGCTTTGGCTCAAATCAACAATTTCCTACAAAATAAACATTTAAGTGCAATAAAATGGCCAATAAATCATAAAAGACTAGCTAAATTAATTAGGGAAAACTAGCCAGCTATGCTCGCTATCAATATTCACCAAACAAACACAAGGATACCCAAAAACTTTCTGACCTCACAACCTAAGCCAAAATGATAACTAATTCCCCAACATTTTCTGTTGCCCTTCTACATCAAACACTCACTCCCATACCCCCCAGGTGGCTGAGGGAATGGAGAAAGTTTGTAATTTTTTGCAATGATAAATCAAACTCATCTGTCGAGGATACTGTGTTCTTTAAATTACACTTGTGACATGCTATTCTAGGTCCCCCTCCTCTCTTGGCTTGTTGAGGTACTTGTTAGAAGTTACCAAGGAAAAAGAGTTGTGCATGTAATATATGAGGATGGACTATGGCGATTATATGATTTATGTGATCTCTTGAGTCGGTGAAGGTTCATGGTTGGTTTTGGTGAAGCATTGTTGGGATCTACGTCGTTTGACATTGAGCATGCAACTTTCTAACCTGTTGGATTCTTTTCATCTTCCATTTAGTTTAAACTTTGGGTACTAAGTTCTTAAATCTAGTTTGCTGGTCATCCAAAATAACTACTCATAAAATATGAAGTTGCTGATAAGCAACTACCACATGTAATAGAGATGAGCTCTCTCCTCTCTTCTCCCCTTTTCCCTTCCCCCCTCCCCTTTCTCCATTTTGACCACCGCTAACCTTACCTTACCTTCTCCGACCACCGCTAACCACCATCCTCCTCCTCCATGGCTGCTTTGACAGCCCCATTACCCTGGAATTGCCCTACTCACTCCATCACCATCGATAGAAAGGATTTCTCCATTGCATTTGATGTTCCTTCACATAGAAGCTGGGCAAAAATAACAGAACGAAGTAGAAGTTCCTCCTATTCTCTGTCTCTCCATTGGAAGTTTCTTCACTGGCTTGCCACAACGTTCAATTCTCTAGCCAATGCCCCTTGCTCCGATAAATTTTTCTCAGAAGTCCGATGCGAAAACTACATACTATGGGTGGAAAAATTGAAAAACAAACATGGTTTCTTTGTTGAAGCTAACCAATTGGAGAACAATGGAAGCAAAACCTATCTATTGATCCCACCCAAGGAGAACAAACAAGGATGGTTCTCTTTTTTCTCCTTAATCTCCACTACCTTGGCGAAGCATGTAGGGAGAAGAAAGATAGTAATCCAAAACCTTCTTACAAAGACGAGATCCTACTTCAGAAACCCATTGATATAATTCCACCACGGGATCTACTCACCAAACGCAATATCCAACTACAAAAGACCAACCTTACCGATGAATGGAAGGATGTGATTATTGTTGAATGATTTTCAATTAAGGACGACTGGGCTAGTATTCTAGAGGTTATTATCAAGATCACTACCCGATGCTCCATCAACCCATTCCAGGACAATAAAGCCTTGATCCATTGCCATGAATACCAACTCACCAATGGTCTCTACCAACATTCGGACTGGACTATGTTTGGCAACCGAAGATTGAAATTTTATCCTCTATCCACGGCCTCATACCAAAGGGATCAAAAGATTATGTCTTATGGTGGTTGGATAAAAATTCATAATCTTCCCCCTAATCTACGGACTAACACCATTTTCGAGTTCATAGGGGAAAATTGCAGTGGGTATGAAACAATAGCCAGCCAAACTCTCAGAAGAATTATCTTATCGGAGGTGAGCATCAAAGTCAAGGAAAACTCTTCTGGTTTCATCCCATCTTTTATTCAGATACCAACATCCTTCACAAACCAGGAACACAATCATGGTGCAAATTCAGAACCTGTATCAATGGTGGCGATCAGGAAGAGGCGTTGGAGGTTTGATCAGAAACAACCACAATAACCCTCCCGCCCAAATTACGAAGGAATTGGAACGAATTAAGGAGAAAGTGATGCGAGCAACCTCTGAATTAATTGCAAAATTGAATGGAGAAATCAACGTTTCAAATCTTGAGATACAACCACAGAATCTTCAGCCGCTGCATTGTGAGCAAGGTGATGGAAAAGGAAAGAAAGTTATCGTTTATTCTCCTTCAAGATCTCCCACCAAACCGACAACAAGGCTTTTAAACCTACAACAAAGGCCCACAATGCTGTGAATTGGGGAAAGGAATACCACATATGACCCAACAAAGCAAATGGGCTTAGACACCGAAGACTACCTATCAAGCCTAATGGAGTGTCACTCGCCCATACCTTATGCAATGGACCAAGCTGAAACCTCCGACCCATCTACATCTACTCACCTGGAGATTGCGCGTGTAGATGAACCAATTCTGGAGCCCACCCTTTCAATCGAAGACTCAGACCACACCACGAAGCGTTGCCTTTAATTACGATGAGCCCAACCAAAGTCTCTCTAGTCGAAGCTTCCCCTGTTGTCGAAAACTCACAAAAGGTGGACTTTTCATCCATCCGAAACTACTCCTCAGAACCGTCAGAAAGCTCATTTTACAATTTGCTTCTCTCGATCCAGCAACTAGCTCCAATACTTTTTGAACATGCTGTGCATCATGACAATATCTCCTCCAAAAAAGAAAGGTTTTACTACTACGAGAAAGAAAAGTAAACTCAAGCGTGAACTCCAAAATCTCCTGGGTAGCTTTATCTTGGCAGGTCATCTTGGGCCGTTTTAACACTTGTGATAGGCTCTCAAGAGTGAAGGCTTCTATGGTTGGCCCTTTTTGTTGCCTTCTATATCGGAAGGCAGAGGAAAATCTTGATCACTTGTTATGGGATTGTGAGTTTGCTCGCTCTGTCTGGAGCCTCTTCTTTGAGGTCTTCGAGTTTCAGTTTGTGAGCCATCGTCGTTGTAGGGATATGATCGAGGAGTTCCTCCTCCATCCGCCGTTTCGGGAGAAAGGAAAGTTACTTTGGCATGCTGGCGTGTGTGCTATTTTGTGGGGTTTATGGGGGGAAAGGAACAATAGAATTTTTAGAGGAGTCGAGAGACATCCTTGTGAGGTTTGGGATAATATTAGTTTTCATGTTTCCTTATGGGCCTCGGTTACCAAGGCGTTTTGTAATTATCCTCTAGGTCTTATTTTGTTAGATTGGAAACCCTTCATTTAGTTGGGTTCCTCTTTGGGGCTTGATTTTTTTGGATGCCCTTGTATTCTTTTATTTTTTCTCAATGAAAGCTCGGTTCATTATAAAAAAAAAAAAAAAACAGCCCAAATAGAGTCTCTAACAGCAAAGCCAAAGATAACAGCAAGAACAAGATAAAAGATAAAGCTACCCAGGAGTTTCGGGAGCCTTGGTAATCTCTCCCAATACAATCCTCACACATAACACATAATGACTAACCAACGGCTTGCCCCTTGCAACAAAACATTCCCTCCCTCACTCAGCTAATCCGTATGCGCATGATCCCAGGCTAACAGTCCCCACTGATTCCCTTGTTGCCCTCTGCTATCTCTTTTCCCTTTTTGCCCTTCCTTACGTATGTTTTTACTATTGGAGGCCTCTGCTATCTCTTTTCCCTTTCTGCTATCTCTTTTCAATAAAATCTCTTTGGAAACATATTTGTAGCACCATTGATATTGTTGGTAGTCGTATTCAAAGGAGGCTTGGTGGTATATCTCTCAAATCCTCTTATCCTAGACTTTATCGTTTGTCATCTAGAACTATGGAAAAAGTTGTTCAAATATGGAATTCCGAATCTTAAGCTTGAGATTTAGGGCTTCGTCAAAATCTCAATGAGGAAATTCAAGAATGAGCTAGTCTCTCACATCACCTGTCATCAGTTATTTTCAGGGATACTCAAGATTCGTGGTATTGGCGTCTTGATCCCTCTCATTCATTTACAGTTTGGTCTTTGATGAAAGATTTAGTCCATTCAAAGGGTCCAACCAGGAACAATCTCTTTTCAATGATATGGAAGGATCGTTACCCAAAAAAGATTAAAATTTTCTTATAGAATCTTTGCCATGGGGGTATTAATACAACTGACAAATTTCAAAGAAGAATGCCTCATTTTCTTCTCTCTCCCTCATGGTGCATTATGTGTTATGCAAGTGCTGAGTGCCCAACTCATCTTTTTGGTCACTGTTCATTTGCATCACAATATTGGTCATTATGGTGGAAGCTTTTGGGTGGAATATGGTTTTGCCTGGAAATATTTTTGATCTCCTTTCTTCAGTTTTTGTGGATCATCCCTTTCGTGGTGTAAAGAAAACTCTTTGGCTTGCCATCAATAGAGTTTTCTTTTGGTACCTTTTGGTGTGAGCGGAATGACAGAATTTTCATGGACGCCTCTCTAAATTTTGCTGCTTTTTTGGATTTGATTTTATTCAATGTTTTTTATTGGTGTAAATGTAAACACCCTTTTAGAGACTACAGTCTATCTTCTTTAATTTCTAATTGGAACTCTTTCTTGTAATGATCTTTTTGGGAACTTTTTCTCCCTTTATTTCATTTACCAATGAAATTTGTTTCTCTTCTCAAAAAAAAAAAAAAATGGTGCACGTGTTCAGTTCCATTGTGACACGTTTCTGTGTATTTAAATAAATTTTGGGTACTCACAAATTATTGGTCGTGGTCTCAATATAATTATGATTTTGCATGTAGAAAGTTAGGTTCGTTTCTTATAATAATAATAATAACTAATTTTAGAGATTAATGTGTTCGATAAAGCTTTCCTCTATGTTGAAGTCAAATTCTTGTGCTGTTAAAAAATTTGTCAAATATACCACCTGAACCTAACAGATCTCTTATAATCACAGCACTAAATAGTTTAAATTTGTCAGCTATCGTCTTGAATTTAATAAATTAATTATCTAAAGAATGAGTGTGAGATTTTTTTTGCCTCTTTAAACAATGTTTCAGGTATATTGATTACTTGTTTTTGGGAGATTATGTTGACCGAGGACAGCACAGCTTGGAGACTATTACTTTACTTCTTGCTCTCAAGGCAAGATTTTATTTTAAAATTTGTTAATGATCTGTTTGGTCACTCTTTAATCGTATACATGGTTATGAATTTGCAGATTGAATACCCTGATAATGTTCACTTAATACGTGGAAACCATGAGGCTGCGGATATAAATGCATTATTTGGTTTTCGTCTTGAATGCATAGAGAGAATGGTAGGAATGGATATGTATTTACAACATTAATATTACTTGAAGTTAATTAGAGCCAGTAACGTAGGTATCTGTAGGGAGAGAGTGATGGAATTTGGGCATGGACGCGCTTCAATCAACTATTCAACTATCTTCCACTTGCTGCTTTGATTGAAAAGAAAATTATCTGCATGCACGGTGGCATAGGGCGATCAATACACACGGTTGAACAAATAGAGAAGCTTGAAAGACCCATCACAATGGATGCAGGGTCTATTATTTTGATGGATCTGCTCTGGTATATTTAAATTCTTTCAGCTTTCTGTTTGTTGTTCATTTGGATTGTGGATTTATCACGTCTGTTTGCAGGTCTGATCCAACGGAAAATGATAGTGTTGAAGGTCTAAGACCAAATGCTAGGGGGCCCGGTCTTGTCACCTTTGGGGTATGCTAGTTATTAGTTACTACATATATATATTACATAAGGTTTGAGTGTGCTTTTCTACATTAACTTTTCGTAAACAGAAGAACAAGAGAGAAGAAATGATGCAAACCATATTCTCCCTTATTATTCTTCTATCTGTATTGAACAATACTTCAAGAGGATATTAGCTTGCTTGTTAGGTCATCCACCCAAGCCTTAGCTAGCGGTTAGTGTTTTGTTATTCCCAGTGTTTTCAAAGCGCAAGGCGCATTCTAAGGCGACAAAAAGGCGTCGTCTGACTAAAGCAAGGCACACCTAATAAAATAATAAAATAAATATTATTATATATTAAAAAAAAAAAAACCTCATTTTTTAAATGTCAAAATCTTAACAAAATCATTTAAGATTAAAATAAAAATTTGTTGAGAAAAAGAAAGATATTTAAAAAGAAACTAAAATAGAAATGTTTTTTCAATGGGTAAATAAATAGTGGTCTGAGTATGTATTTAGAAGAGTAGAAATATTGCCATTTCCGTTCTCTCCTCCTAGACCTCAATGGTCTCACTAAAAATACTGTACCCCCTCCTGATTTCGATTCCTCTACATAAACCTCACGACTCCCTCCCAGCCACAACACGCTCCACTGGTCCCCCCTCAACTGTCATTCTTTCTGTTTCCCATTTTACCCTTTCTAGAATATGTATGCACGATTGGGGTCTCACAAATTCACTGGGGGAAGTCCTAACCTTTTAGAAGTCCTTTATTTCACAAAAGTTGCACGCAGTTTTCCTATCCTATCTTCATCAGGGAATTTCACTTCCTATAATTTTTACCTTAGTCATTCAAACATGTGATATATCCTCCTTGCTTTCCCTTTTATGAGTAGTTTTTCTTTATCCAAGCTATAGGATTATTCTGTTTGACTTTTCAACTCTTTATGATGTACACTACTTTACCTTGTTTGAGAGATCAAAATACTCTCGACTTGTTGCGTTGTTTTCTTTGGAAGAATTAGTTAAAGATGAACAAGAGAGCTTTTAAGTGTACAGAGAGGTCTCGGGCCTTTGTTTTGGTTCTCCGGACTCCTGCTTGTTTCAGACTTATTTTCTTGTATCGCTCTTGCTTTTGGCTTCTCTCTATTCTCTATTTTATTGAAAAATGGTTTCTGGTATAAAATAAAAAAATAAAAATAAAAAAAGGGAAAATTTTTCTTTTTATGGACAAAAATGTTTGCATTTGCTTACACGACAAAATGACTTGGGCCAGTGGATGAATAGTTTGAATTTAGCTTCTTTTTTTTTTCGCATTTACAGCCTGATCGCGTTACAGAATTCTGCAAGAGAAACAAGTTACAGCTCATAATAAGAGCCCACGAATGTGTCATGGACGGATTTGAACGGTTTGCTCAGGGACAATTAATCACTCTATTCTCTGCCACTAACTATTGTGGTAAGTGGGACATTAATTGTTGTGTTTGTTTAGTTTCTGAATTTTAAAAGTTTCAACTGCCACTTCAATTTTTTTTTTTTTTTTTTAAATTTTTACAACTCCCTGCTAGTAACACCACTACTCGAATATTCAGGCACCGTGGTACATGATACATGGGAGTAGGCCAAATGAATAAAATGAAAGCAGAAAAGATTAGGCAGCCAGCAAAATATAATTTGTTAGTTCAATTAGCAACCAACATGTTATTATCAATATTTGAATAAGAATATTTCATTAGAATAAAAATCGAAAGTTAATAATGAGTATAGTTCAGAAATTTAATAGATTCAATCATCAAAATACATCCTTCTACCATTAATGCTCTCGCATAGCAACGTTACTGGACCTAATGACTCCGATCTGTAGGAACTGCAAACAATGCTGGTGCCATATTGGTTATTGGGAGGGGATTGGTCGTGGTCCCAAAGTTGATTCATCCTTTGCCACCTCCCCTCCAGTCACCAGAAACATCTCCGGAACGCATCATTGAAGACACTTGGATGCAGGTAGAGTTCTTTGAATTTAGGTAACCGAAATGCCGTGTACTGGCAAAGCATGAATTTTTGCTGAGCAGTGATCCTTCTTCTGGTTTTTTCAGGAACTTAACATCCAGAGACCTCCAACTCCAACCCGTGGCCGCCCACAACCTGATCTAGATCGTAGCTCTCTTGCTTATATATGAAGTTACCTGATTGCCTTGGTTATAAGGTTTAGATTTGGTGTGATTCTCCGGTATCCTCGGCAAGCAACATCTTCTGCATTTCAACACAACAAAATAATTGCACCATGACTTTTTAGTTTATTGAAGTTTTACAGCATTGATGTAGCACAAAGCATAAAACAATGGTTCATTTTTCGACATTTGGGGCACATTTATAAAATTGTAATATATGTGAGATTAGTTTGTGGGTGTATGTTAGGTTGTAGGCTCTGCTACCAATCATTGGTTTTGCAGCAAGTGTGTTAATGTTGTAGAATAAACTCGTGTATTTAATTTTTCACCTCAGAATTTGTTTTCTGAACGGGCACGTATTCCTGCAAGCCCATTTTAGGATACATCGATGATGCATTTTTCCCTAATAGAAAGTCTCCACTCTCCAAAACTATCATAATAATACCATTATTTGAGAACTGATGGTTGTGTGATATGGACAGTTCTATTCCGAGTGTCGGTTGTGCTACTGCAGGCAAATCTTCAGTCACAAATAGTTAACGACATTGATACCCACGTTAATTAACATTGCCACAAAACAGCGATAAAACAAAAGGTTAAAATTTGAAAGAAGCCAGCAGATGTTACCTTACCTAAAAGAAAGGCTATATTGTTTTGCGATATCTCTAATTTTTGGATAACATATACTCAAAAGCTACATTATGATGAACTAAATATAGCACAACATCCAGAAAGATGAGATAATCTATCTATCTACAATATATTAAAAAGTAAGAAAACTGAAAAAAAATATAATTTTACATTTAATCTTTATGCTTGCTTCCATGAGGTCTTTGTGGTTTGAAGTCTCTTTTTTGCCGTTTCAATGTAGCCTCCGCACGCATTCTCGATAAATCTGAACGTGTCTTGGTCCCATCTGTTTAGAGGAAAGTCTTTAATCTTGATCCATCTACCATAAGAAGGGACAACAGTAAGTTTCGATTGACTTTCTGAGTTTAGATATTCAAATTTAAGGTGTGGTAGGCTCCCACAACCTGCCATTCCTTGCTGGAGCAAAATGTGGTTGCTTGCTCAATATTTTCGCATTAAAGGAGGGCTGTATCGGCTCGAAATGGGTTAGGGTGACAAAGGACACCAAATTGCGATTGAAGGCTCCGGGTAATTTTGTATCAATCATCGTGGAAGTGTCTTCTAATAACCACTATTGCAGATTTCATATTCGAGCTAGGGGGGTCCACTTGGTTTACACCATTTCCAGTCAAAGCCGCTTTATAAGATGTTGGAATCGCAGACAAAGGTGTGAGGTTGGTGAGGTTATTAAATGGTGGACAGGGAGGGACGATTTGTCTATAAGTGGCCTTGGCAGCCATACTGACAGTTTTCTTCATGGTCAATGGTGGGACACGTTTGGGCTTCGGCCTTAAATGAGGTGCAGGTGGGTAGTTGGTGATGAGCTTATAAAAGGCCTCCGATCCTCTTCTCTCTTCCCCCACATGAACGAAAACTTTGTTTAATCCTCCATTATTGCGGAGAAGGGCTATCTCAGCCATAGTACCCTTTTTTGTTTGTGAGCTACCAAGAGGTTGGTACTCCTTTACTTTCTGTTATGTTTTTCTAGAACATGCATGTTTTAGGTTCAAAATTGAATGTCTTAAGTGCTTTCGATCTTCAATTGCTTCCGCATGTGTTATATGAACACCTTCACGATTAATTAGCCTAAACACTCAAAATCCAAAGATAACGGTAAACCCTAAACCTAAACTTCCTGAAAACCCCAACAAATAATACTCTAAACCCTAAATGTCCATAACCCCTAAACAGAAAACCCTAAAACCTTAAAACCCTAAAATTCTAAACTCTAAAACCACAAAACACTAAAATTCAAAATCACATAACCCCCAAAACCCGTAACCCTAAAATTTTAAAATTTTGAAGATGTACGATTAATTAGCCTAAATATTCAAAATGCAAAGATAACGGTAAACCCTAAACCTAAACTTCCCGAAAACCCCAAAAACTAAAACTCTAAACACTAAATGTCCATAACCCCTAAATTTAAAACCCTAAAACCATAAACCATAATCCCTAAAACCCTAAAATTCTAAACTATAAAACGACAAAACACTAAAATAAAAAACCACATAACCCCCAAAATCCGTAACCCTAAAATTTTAAAATTTTGAAGATGTACGATTAATTAGCCTAACCAATCAAAATCCAAACATAACTCTAAACCCTAAATCTAAACTTCCCAAAAACGCAAACAAATAAAACTCTAAACCCTAAATGTACATAACACCTAAACCGAAAACCCTAAAACCTTAAAACCTTAAAACCCTAAAACCCTAAAACCCTAAAACCATAAACCGTAAACCCTAAAACCCCAAAACACTAAAATCCAAAACCACATAACCCCCAAAAACTGTAACCCTAAAATTCTAAAATTTTTAAGATGTACGATTATTTAGCCTAAACACTCAACATCCAAAAATAACGATAAACCCTAAACCTAAACTTCCCGAAAACCCCAACAAATAAAATCTAAACCCTAAATGTGCATAACCCCAAAATCGAAAACCCTAAAACCTTAAAGACCTAAAACCCTAAAACCCTAAAATTCTAAATTCTAAAACCCCAAAACACTAAAATCTAAAACCACATAACCCCCAAAACCCGTAAAGATTAAATTAAAATTTTTTGAAGATGTACGGTTAATTAGCTTAAACACTAAAAATCCACAGATAACGGTAAACCCTAAACCTAAACTTCCCGAAAACCCCAACAAATAAAACTCTAAAGCCTAAATGTCCATAACCCGTAAACAGAAATCACTAAAATCATAGAACCCTAAGACCCTAAAACCATAAACCATAAACCCTAAAACCCGATAATTCTAAACTCTAAAACCACAAAACACTAAAATAAAAAATCACATAACCCCCAAAACCCGTAACCCTAAAATTTTAAAATTTTGAAGATGTACGATTAATTAGCCTAAATACTAAAAATCCAAAGATAACGGTAATCCCTAAACCTAAACTTCCTGAAAACCCCAACAAATAAAACTCTAAACCTTAAATGTCCATAACACCTAAACCGAAAACCCTAAAACCATAAAACCCTAAAATCCTAAAACCCTAAAATTCTAAACCCTAAAACCCCAGAACACTAAAATCTAAAACCACATAACCCCCAAAAACTGTAACCCTAAAATTCTAAAATTTTTAAGATGTATGATTAATTAGCCTAAACACTCAACATCCAAAAATAACGGTAAACCCTAAACCTAAACATCCCGAAAACCCCGACAAATAAAACTATAAACCCTAAATGTCCATAACCCCAAAATCGAAAATCCTAAAACCTTAAAGACAAAAAACCCTAAAACCATAAACCGTAAACCCTAAAACCTTAAAATTCTAAACTCTAAAACCCCAAAACACTATGATCTAAAACCACATAACCCCCAAAACCCGTAAAGATTAAATTAAAATTTGTTGAAGATGTACAGTTAATTAGCTTAAACACTAAAAATCCATAGATAACGGTAAACCCTAAACCTAAACTTCCCGAAAACCCCAACAAATAAAACTCTAAAGCCTAAATGTCCATAACCCGTAAACCAAAATCACTAAAATCTTAGAACCCTAAGACCCTAAAACCATAAACCATTAACCCTAAAACCCGATAATTCTAAACTCTAAAACCACAAAACACTAAAATCAAAAATCACATAACCCCCAAAACCCGTAACCCTAAAATTTTAAAATTTTGAAGATGTACGATTAATTAACCTAAATACTAAAAATCCAAAGATAACGGTAATCCCTAAACCTAAACTTCCTGAAAACCCCAACAAATAAAACTCTAAACCCTAAATGTCCATAACACCTTAACTGAAAACCCTAAAACCTTAAAACCCTAAAACCCTAAAACCCTAAAATTCTAAACCCTAAAACCCCAAAACACTAAAATCCAAAACCACATAACCCCCAAAAACTGTAAACCTAAAATTCTAAAATTTTTAAGATGTACGATTAATTAGCCTAAACACTCAAAATCAAAAGATAATGGTAAACCCTAAACCTAAACTTCCCGAAAACCCCAACAAATAATACTCTAAACCCTAAATGTCCATAACCCCTAAACTGAAAACCCTAAAACCTTAAAACCCTAATACCATAAATCGTAAACCCTAAAACCCTAAGATTCTAAACTCTAAAACCCCAAAACTCTAAAATCCAAAATCAAATAACCCCCAAAACCCGTAACCCTAAAATTTTAAAATTTTGAAGATGTATGATTAATTAGCCTAAACACTCAAAATAAAAGATAACGGTAAACCCTAAAACTAAACTTCCTGAAAACCCCAACAAATAATACTCTAAACCCTAAATGTCCATAACCCCTAAACTGAAAAACCCTAAATCCTTAAAACCCTAATACCATAAATCGTAAACCCTTAAACCCTAAAATTCTAAACTCTAAAACCCCAAAACACTAAAATCCAAAATCAAATTACCCCCAAAACCCGTAACCCTAAAATTTTAGAATTTTGAAGATGTACGATTAATGAGCCTAACTACTCAAAATTCAAAGATAACTCTAAACCCCAAATCTAAACTTCCCGAAAACGCAAACAAATAAACTCTAAACCTTAAATGTCCTTAACCCCTAAACCGAAAACCCTAAAACCTTTAAACCCGAAAACCCTAAAAATTAACTTCCCAAAAAACCCAACAAATAAAACTCTAAACCCTAAATGTCCATAACCCCTAAACCGAAAACCCTAAAACCTTAAATCCCTAAAACCCTAACACCATAAACCGTAAACCCTAAAACCCTAAAATTCTAAACTCTAAAACCCAAAAACATTAAAATCCAAAACCACATAACCCCCAAAAACCATAACCCTAAAATTATAAAATTTTTAAGATGTACGATTCATTAGCCTAATCACTCAAAATCCAAAGATAACGGTAAACCCTAAACCTAAACTTCCCGAAAACCCCAACAAATAAAACTCTAAACCCTAAATGTCCATAACACCTAAACCGAAAACCATAAAACCTTAAAACCCTAAAACCCTAAAACCCTAAAATTCTAAATTTAAGACCCCAAAACACTAAAATCAAAAACCACATAACCCCCCAAAACTATAACCCTAAAATTCTAAAATTTCTAAGATGTACGATTAATTAGCCTAAACACTCAAAATCCAAAGTTAACGGTAAACCCTAAACCTAAACTTCACGAAAATCCCAACAAATAATACTCTAAACCCTAAATGTCCATAACCCCTAAACTGAAAATCCTAAAACCTTAAAACCCTATTACCATAAATCGTAAACCCTAATACCCTAAAATTCTAAACTCTAAAACCTCAAAACACTAATATCCAAAATCAAATAACCCCCAAAAATCGTAACCCTAAAATTTTAAAATTTTGAAGATGTACGATTAATTAGCCTAAATACTCAAAATCCAAAGATAACGGTAAACCCTAGACCTAAACTTCCCGAAAACACCAACAAATAAATCTCTAAACACTAAATAACCATAACCCCTAAACTTAAAACCCTAAAACCTTAAAACCCTAAAACCCTAAAACCAGAAACTGTAATCCCTAAAACCCTAAAATTCTAAACTCTAAAACCACCAAACACTAAAATAAAAAACCACATAACCCCCAAAACCCGTAACCCTAAAATTTTAGAATTTTGAAGATGTACGATTAATTAGCCTAACCAAACAAAATCCAAAGATAACTCTAAATCCTAAATCTAAACTTCCCGAAAATGCAACAAATAAAACTCTAAACCCTAAATGTCCTTAACCCCTAAACCGAAAACTCTAAAACCCTAAAACCCTAGAACCCTAAAAATAAATTTCCCGAAAAACCCAACAAATAAAACTCTAAACCCTAAATGTCCATAACCCCTAAACCGAAAACCCTAAAACCTTAAAGCCATAAAACCCTAAAACCATAAACCATAAACCCAAAAACCCAAAAATTCTAAACTCTAAAACCCCAAAACACTAAAATCAACAACCACATAACCCCCAAAACCCGTAACCCTGAAATTATAAAGTTTTTAAGATATACGATTCATTAGCCTAAACACTCAAAATCCAAAGATAACGGTAAACCCTAAACCTAAACTTCCCGAAAACCCCAACAAATAAAACTGTAAACCATAAATGTCCATAACACCTAAACAGAAAACCCTAAAACCCTAAAACCCTAAAACCATAAACCGTAAACCCTAAAACCCTAAAATTCTAAACCCTAAAACACCAAAACACTAAAATCCAAAACCACATAACCCCCAAAAACTTTAACCCCAAAATTCTAAAATTTTTAAGATGTACGATTAATTAGCCTAAACACTCAAAATCCAAAGATAACGGTAAACCCTAAATCTAAACTTCCCGAAAACCCCAACAAGTAATACTCTAAACCCTAAATATCCATAACCCCTAAACTGAAATCCCTAAAACCATAAAACCCGAAAACCCTAAAACCATAAACCGTAAACCCTAAAACCCTAAAATTCTAAACTCTAAAACCCCAAAACACTAAAATAAAAAATCAGATAACCCTCGAAACCCGTAACCCTAAAATTTTAATATTTTGAAGATGTACGATTAATTAGCCTAACTACTAAAAATCAAAAGATAACAGAAAACCCTAAACCTAAACTTCCCGAAAACTCCAACAAATAAAACTCTACACACTAAATGTCCATAACCCCTAAACATAAAACCCTATAAAATTAAAACCCTAAAACCCAAAAATTATAAACTCTAAAACCACAAAACACTAATATCAAAAACCACTTCACCCCCATAACCCGTAACCCTAAAATTTTGGAATTTTAAAGATGTACGATTAATTAGCCTAACCACTAAAAATCCAAAGATAACTCTAAACCCTAAATCTAAACATCCCAAAACCCAAACAAATAGAACTCTAAACCCTAAATTTCCTTAACAACAAAACCGAAAACCCTAAAACTTTAAAAATCTAAAACCCTATAAAGAAACTTCTTGAAAACCACAACAAATAAAACTCTAAACTCTAAATCTCCATAACCCCTAACCGAAAACCCAAAAACCTTAAAACCCTAAAACCCTAAAACCCTAAAACCATAAACCGTAAACCCTAAAACCCTAAAATTCTAAACCCTAAAACCCCAAAACACAAAAATCCAAAACCACATAACCCCCAAAAACTGTAACCCTAAAATTCTAAAATTTTTAAGATGTACGATTAATTAGCCTAAACACTAAAAAACAAAAGATAACGGTAAACCGTAAACCTAAACTTCCCGAAAACCCCAACAAATAATACTCTAAACCCTAAATGTCCATAACCCCTAAACTGAAAACCCTAAAACCTTAAAACCCTAATACCATAAATAGTAAACCCTAAAACCCTAAATTTCTAAACTCTAAAACCCCAAAACACTAAAATCCAAAATCAAATAACCCCCAAAACCCGTAACCCTATTATTTTAAAATTTTTAAGATGTACGATTAATTAGCATAAATACTCAAAATCTAAAAATAACAGTAAACCCTAAACCTAAACTTCCCGAAAACCCCAACAAATAAAACTCTAAACACTAAATGTCCATAACCCCTAAACTTAAAACCCTAAAACCTTCAAACCCTAAAACCCTAAAACCATAACCGTAATCCCTAAAACCCAAAAATTCTAAACTCTAAACCACAAAACACTAAAATAAAAAACCACATAACCCCCAAAACCCGTAACCCTACCATTTTAGAATTTTGAAGATGTACGATTAATTAGCCTAACCACTCAAAATCCAAAGATAACTCTAAACCCTAAATCTAAACTTCCCGAAAATGCAAACAAATAAAACTCTAAACCCTAAATGTCCATAACCCCTAAACCGAAAACCCTAAAACCTTAAAGCCCTAAAACCCTAAAACAATAAACCATAAACCCAAAAACCCTAAAATTCTAAACTCTAAAACCCCAAACCACTAAAATCCAAAACCACATAACCCCCAAAACCCGTAACCCTAAAATTATAAAATTTTTAAGATTTACGATTTATTAGCCTAAACACTCAAAATCCCAAGATAACGGTAAACCCTAAACCTAAACTTCCCGAAAACCCCAACAAATAAAACTGTAAACCCTAAATGTCCATAACACCTAAAACGAAAACCCTAAAACCTTAAAACCCTAAAACCCTAAAACCCTAAAACCATAAACTGTAAACCCTAAAAGCTTGAAAAATCCAAAACCACATAACCCCCAAAAACTGTAACCCTAAAATTCTAAAATTTTTAAGATGTACGATTAATTAGCCTAAAAACTCAAAAATCAAAAGATAACGGTAAACCCTAAACCTAAACTTCCCGAAAAGCCCAACAAATAAAACTCTAAACCCTAAATATCCATAACCCCTAAACCGAAAACCCTAAAACCTCAAAACCCAAAAACCCTAAAACCATAAACCGTAAACCCTAAAACCCTAAAATTCTAAACTCTAAAACCCCAAAACACTAAAATCCAAAATCACATAACCCCAAAACCCGTAACCCTAAAATTTTAAAATTTTGAAGATGTACGATTAATTAGCCTACATACTAAAAATCCAAAGATAACGGTAAACCCTAAACCTAAACTTCCCGAAAACCCCAACAAATAAAACTCTAAACACTAAATGTCCATAACCCCTAAACCGAAAATCCTAAAACCTTAAGGCCCTAAAACCCTAAAACAAAAAACCGTAAACCCAAAAACCCTAAAATTCTAAACTCTAAAACCCCAAAACACTAAAATCCAAAATCACAAAACCCCCAAAACCCGTAACCCTAAAATTTTAAAATTTTGAAGATGTACGATAATTAGCCTAAATACTAAAAATCCAAAGATAACTGTAAACCCTAAGCCTAAAGTTCTCGAAAACCCCAACAAAAAAAACTCTAAACCCATAAAGTCCATAACCCCTAAACCGGAAACCCTAAAACCCTAGCTAAAACCTTAAAACAATAAACCTAAAACCCTAAAATTCTAAACTCTAAAACCCCAAAATTCTAAAATCCAAAACCACCAAACCCCCAAAACCCGTAACCTTAAATTTATAAATTTTTAAGATGTACGATTTAATAGCCTAACCACCCAATTCCAAAGAAAACGGTAAACCCTAAACCTAAACTTCTCGAAAACCCCAGAAAATAAAACTCTAAACCCTAAAAGTCCATAATCCATAAATTGAAATCCCTAAAAATTTAAAACCCCAAAACCCTAAAATTATAAACTCTAAAACCCCAAAACACTAAAATCCAAAACCACATAACCCCCAAAACCCAAAACCCTAAAATTTAAAAATTTTGAAGATGTACGATTAGTTAGCCTAACCACTCAAATTCCAAAGAAAATGATAAACCCTAAACCTAAACTTCTCGAAAACCCTAACAAATAAAACTCTAAACCCTTAAAGTCCATAACCCCTAAACTGAAAACCCTAAAACCTTAAAACCCTAAAACCATAAACCGTAAACCCTAAAACCCTAAAATTCTAAACTCTAAAACCCCAAATCACTAAAATCCAAAACCACATAACCTCCAAAACCCGTAACCATTAAATTTTAAAATTTTGAAGATGTACGATTACTTAGCATAAACACTCAAAATCAAAAGATAACGAAAACCCTTAAACCTTAAAACCCTAAAACCCTAAAATCATAACCGTAAACGCTAAAACCAAAAAATTCTAAACTCTAAAACCCCAAAACACTAAAATCCAAAACCACATAACCCCCAAAACCCGTAACCCTAAAACTTTAAAATTTTGAAGATGCACCATTTATTAGCCTAAACACTCAAAATCCAAAGATAACAGTAAACCCTAAGCCTAAAGTTCCCAAAAACCGCAACAAAAATAAATCTAAACCCTAAATGTCCATAACCCCTACACCGAAAACCCTAAAACCCTAAAATTCTAAACTCTAAAATCCCAAAACACTAAATTCCAAAACCACATTAACACCAAACCCCATAACCGAAAAATTGTAAATTTTTGGAGATGTACGATTAATTAGCCTAAACACTCAAAATCCAATGATAACGGTAAATCCTAAGCCTAAACTTCCCGAAAACCCCAACAAATAAAACTCTAAACCCTAAATGTCCATAACCCCTAAATCGAAAACCCTAAAGCCCAAAAATTCTAAACTTTAAAACCCCAAAACACTAAAATCCTAAATGACATAACCCCCAAAACCCGTAACCCTAAAATTTTTAAATTTTGAAGATGTACGATTACTTAGCCTAAACACAAAAAATCAAAACATAAAGGTAAACCCTAAACCTAAACTTCCCAAAAACCCCAATAAATAAAACTCTAAACCCTAAATGACCATAACCCCTAAACCGAAAACCCTAAAACCCTAAAACTTTAAAACCACAAACCGAAAACCCTAAAACCCTAAAATTCTAAACTCTAAAACCCCAAAACACTAAAATCCTAAACCACATAACCCCCAAAACCCGTAACCTTTAAATTTAAAATTTTTGAAGATGTACGATTACTTAGCATAAATACTCAAAATCAAAAGATAACGGTAAATCCTAAACCTAAACTTCCCTAAAACCCCAACAAATAAAACTCTAAACCCTAAATGTCCATAACGCCTAAAACGAAAACCCTAAAAACCTAAAACCATAAACCGTAAACCCTAAAACCCTAAAATTCTAAACTCTAAAACCCAAAAACACTAAAATCCAAAACCACATAACCCCCAAAACCCGTAACCCTAAAATTTTAAAATTTTGAAGATGCACGATTAATTAGCCTAAACACTCAAAATCCAAAGATAACGGTAAACCCTAAACCTAAACTTCCAAAAAACCCCAACAAATAAAACTCTAAACCCTAAATGTCCATAACCCCTTAACCGAAAACCCTTAAACCTTAAAACCCTAAAACCCAAAAATCATAAACCGTAAACCCTAAAACCCAAAAATTCTAAACTCTAAAACCCCAAAACACTAAAATCCAAAACCACATAACCCCCAAAACCCGTAACCCTAAAACTTTAAAATTTTGAAGATGCACGATTTAATTAGCCTAAACACTCAAAATCTAAAGATAACGGTAAACCCTAAGCCTAAAGTTCCCGAAAACCCCAACAAAAAAAACCTCTAAACCCTAAATGTCCATAACCCCTAAACCGAAAACCCTTAAACCTTAAAACCCTAAAACCCTAAAATTCTAAACCCTAAAACACCAAAACACTAAAATCCAAACTACATAACCCCCAAAACTCATAACCCAAGATGATGATGATGATGATGATGATGATGATGATGATGATGATGATGACGATGCAGGTGATGATGATGATGATGATGGTGATGATGATGATGGTGATGATGATGGTTATGATGAAGATGATGATGATTGTTATGATGATGATGATGATAATGATGATGATGATGATGATTCTAGATGATGATGATGATTCTAGCTGGTGATGATGGTTATGATGATGATGATGATAATGTTGATGATGATGATGATTCTAGTGGTGATGATGATGATGATGATGATGATGATGCTAGTGGTGGTGGTGATAATGATGATGATGATGATGTTGATGATGGTGATGATGATGGTTATGATAAAGATGATTATGATGATGCTGAAGATGATGATAATGGTTATGATGATGAAGATGATGATGATAGTTATAATGATAATGATAATGATGATGATGATGATTATGTTGATGACGATGATGACGAAGATGATAATGATCATGATAAACAAAACGTAAAACCTAAACCAAAAAAACCCTAAACAATAGACAAAGGTTTTTAGCCCCACGCCATATAAACGTCAAAACCTAAATCCGATTCTAATCCAAAACCAAAACCTCAAAACTCTTCATCTCGAAAATCTGATGATGATGAAAATGATTATGATTATGATGATGATGATGATGATGTTTATGGTTATGATGATGATGGTGGTAATGATGGTTATGATGAAGATGAAGATAATGGTTATGATGATGATGATGATAATGATGATGATGATGATGATGATGATGCTAGTGGTGATGATGATTATTATGATGACGATGGTGATGATGATAATGTTGATGATGGTGATGATGATGGTTATGATAAAGATGATAATGATGATGATGACGACGACGACGACGAAAATAATCATGATAAAAAAAAACCTAAAACCTAAACCTAAAAACCCTAAACAATAGACAAAGGCTTTAGCCCCATGCCCTATAAACACCAAAACAAAAATCCGAGTCTAATCCAAAACAAAAACCCCTAAACTCTTCATCTCGAATATCTGATGATTACGATGAATATTAAGATGATTATGAAGATTAAGATGATGATGATCATGATGATGTCGATGATGTTGATGATGATGGTTATGTTGATGATTATGATGATGATGATGATGATAACGATGACGACGACGACAACAATGATCATGATAAACAAACCCAAAACAATGGACAAAGCTTTAGTCCCACGCCATATAAACGTCAAAACCTAAATCTGTGTCAAATCCAAAACCAAAACCCCAAAACTCTTCATCTCGAATATCTGATAATGATGATGATGATTATGATGAATATGATGATGATGATGATGATGATGATGATGATGGTTATGATGATGATGATGATGATGATGGTTATGATGAAGATTATGATGATCGTGATCGTGATGATGATGATGAAGATGATGAAGATGATGATGATGATGATAATGATGATTATGGTTATGATGAAGATGCTGATGATCGTGATCGTGATGATGATGATGATGATGATGATAATGATGATTATGGTTATGATGAAGATGATGATAATGAAGATGATGATGATGGTGATCGTGATGATGATGATGATGATGATGATGATGATGATGATGATGATGATGATGATGATAGTGATGGTGATGATGATGGTTATGATGAAAATGATGATGATGGTTATGATCATGATGATGATGATAACGACGAAAATGATCATAATAAAAAATACCTAAAACCTAAACCTAAAAACCCTAAAAATTAGACAGGCTTTAGCCCCATGCCTTATAAACGTCAAAATCTAAATTCGAGTCTAATCCAAAACCAAAACCCCTAAACTCTTCTTTCGAATATCTAACAATTATGATGAATGTGATAATGATGATGACGACGATGATGAAGATTAAGATGATGACGTTGATGATCATGATGAAGAAGATTAAGATGATGATTATGATGATGATGGTGGTGGTGGTGGTTACGATGATGATGGTTATGATGATGATGATGATTATGATGTTGATAACGATGACGAAAATGATCATGATAAACAAAACCTAAAACCTTAATCGAAAAACCCTAAACAATGGACAATAGCTTTAGCCCCACACCCTATAAACGTCAAAACCTAAATCTGGGTCTAATCCAAAACCAAAACCCCTAAACTCTTCATCTCGAATATCTTATGATTATGATGAATGTGATGATGATGATAAAGAATAAGATGATGATGATGAGGATATGATGATGATAATGATGATTATGCTTATGATGATGATGATGGTTATATGATGATGATTATGACGATGATGATTATGATGCTAGTGGTGATGATGATGAGATGATGATGATGATGATGATGATGATGCTGGTGATGACGATGATGGTGATGATGATGATGGTTATGAGATGATGATGATGATGACGACGACGACGAAAGCGAAAATGATCATGATAAAAAAAGGGAAAAATACACTTTGTCTCTGAGGTTTGGGTTAGGTTTTATTTTGGTCCCTGAGTTGTCAAATTCAACAATTTAGTCCCTAAGGTTATGTTTTAGTTTCATTTTGGTCCCATCATCCATTTTTCTATTAAAAACTAACGGTTTGCTGACGTGACATTATTTTTTTTTTTTAAAAAAATTATTTTTTAACTATTTAAATAAAAATATATAAAATTAATATAAATATGAATAAAATAATTTAAATATCTTTCTTCTTTCTCACCCTGACATGGACCCTTCTTCTTCTCCACCTTCACCTTCAGCCTTGCCGCCGGCAGCTGTCGACCATCGTGGCAGCCAGCCGTCGCCGGCGAGGATGATTTTTTTTCATATCGTCTTCTCCTTTATTTTTCTTAACCACCACCACCATACCCATGGAAAGAAGACTCGTCCGAACCCAAAGTTCTCTCCCTCCCTCTTGCTCGATTTCGTCTCACGACCCCTCCCACCGCAGTCTCTTCATTTTCGTCGGAAACCCAGCCATCGTAGCAACTCGCATCGCCCCTCACCGCCGATTCGCTTCGTCTCTATTACCCTTCGTCGGCAACAAGAAACCCACGAGAAAAAACCCACGCGAAACGTGCCCAGATCTGGCGACCATCTTCACCGGAACGAGTGCCCAAATCTCGTTTCTTTGTCTCCAACGACCATCTTCGGCGTACAAGAAAGCTTTCAGTGGCAGTGTGTTCGCGCGACGGGAAGAGAGAGAGGAGGAAAGAAAGAAAGCGGGAAAGATTCGTTGTGTGCTTCGCGACGGGGAGAGAGAAAAAAGGAACGAAACCCATATTTGTGCTTCGCAGGCGTGCACGATTCCGACGAGGATTTGATCTTCAAGGTAGGGGTGATCACAGTAAGCATCCGAAAGAGTTTCATCGGGAGTGAAAGGAAGAAAGAGAGAAAGAAAAGAAGAAGGAAAGGAGAAGAAAATTTAAAAAAAAAATAAACAAAAGGTCGTTGGTGTCGACGACTAGTCGCTAGGGAGCGGCGGTTGCCGGCGGTTGGTTGGTGTGAAAGTACTGAAGAAGAATGAGGGTGGTGCTGAAGGAGAGGAAGAAGAATGAAGGTGGTGCTGAAGGAGAGGAAGAAGAATCAAGAAAAAAAATTAAAAATATATTAAAAACTATTATTTTTTATTACTTTTAGTTGTTTTTATTTTAAAAATGAAAAATTATTATTTTTTAATTAAAAAATAGGTGCCACGTCAGCGGTCTGTTAAAATCTAACGGAAAAATGGATTGAAGGACAAAAATGAAACTAAAACCAAACCTCAGGGACTAAATTGTTGAGTTTGAAAACTCAGAGACCAAAATGAAACCTAACCCAAACCTAAGGGATTAAAAGTGTATTTTTCCCTAAAAAAAACCTAAAACCTAAACCTAAAAACCCTAAACAATAGATAAAGGCTATAGCCCCACACCCTATAAACTTCAAAACCTAAATCCGAGTCTAATCCTAAACCAAAACCCCTAAACTCTTAATCTCGAATATCTTATGACTATGATGAATGTGATGATGATGAAAATTAAGATGATGATGATGATGATGATGATGTTACTAATGATGATGATGATGGTGAAGATGATGATGATGATGAACATGATGATGATGATGATAATGATGATGATGACGACGATGATGATGATGACGACGAAAATTATCATGATAAACAAAACCTGAAACCTAAACCCAAAAACCTTAAAGTATGAACAAAGGCTTTAGCCCTAAACGTAAAAACCTAAATACGAGTTTAATCAAAAACCAAAACCCCTAAACTATTCATCTTGAAAATCTGACGATTATGATAAATGTGATGATGATGATGATGATGATAATGACGACGAAAATGATCATGATAAACAAAACCTAAAACCTAAACCGGAAAACCCTAAACAATGGATGATAGCTTTAGCCCCTTGTCGTATAAACGTCAAAACTTAAATCCGAGTCTAATCCAAAACCAAAACTCCTAAACTCTTCATCTCGAATATCTGATGATTATGATGAATGTGATGATGATGATGATGATAATGACCAATGTTAAGATAATGATGATGATGATGATGATGATGATGATGATGAAGATCATGATGATGATGATGATGATTATGATTATGATGATGATAATTATGGTTATGATGATGGTGGTGGTGGTGGTGATGATGAAGATGAAGATGATGGTGATGGTGATGATGAAGATGATGATGATAGTTATGATGATGATAATAACGATGATGATGATGATAATGATGATTAAGATGATGATGATGATTATGGTGATTATGGTGATGATGATGCTGGTGATGATGATGATGATGGTGAAATGATGATGATGAAGATGAATATGATGATGATGATGATGATGATGATAATGATGACGACGATGAAGATGATAATGATAAACAAAACCTAAAACCTAAACCTAAAAACCCTAAACAATGGAAAAATGCATTAGCCCCACGCCCTATAAACGTCAAAACCTAAATCCGAGTCTAATCCAAAACCAAAACCCCTAAACTCTTCATCTCGAATATCTGATGATTATAATGAAGATTAAGATGATTATGAAGATGATGATGATGATGATGATGATGATAACGATGATAATGACGACAATAATGATCATGATAAACCTAAAACCTAAAACCGAAAACCCTAAACAATGGACAAAGGCTTTAGCCCCACGCCATATAAACGTCAAAACCTAAATCTGAGTCTAATCCAAAACCAAAACCCCTAAACTCTTCATCTCGGGAGAGGGGATTTAATGTAGACTTATTCAAGATTGCATGACTAAAGTTTATTTTCTAATTTCGTGACGGTTTTTAGATTAAACTTTAGAATTGGTCAAAAGATCTCATTGCCTTGCATTTTAATAAACTTAGATAGGGATATCAAGTTGATTAATTTGCATGAGAATCAATTATACTCGGAAGAGGTAGTTGTGATTAAAGGGTCTTAGGCTCATAATTCCATTGTGCATGATAACTTATTCCTAAAATCAATCCTAGACTAAAATTGGCGAAATCAATTCCCTAAGTGTTCTTTCAATTGCATCTCCACTGATTGTTATTTGCTTGTTTTGATTTAGTTTTCATATCATTCACTCACTACATTGTGTTCCCTAAATAAAATTGAGCAAGATAATTCATAATACTTGATTTAGCTTAAAAATCAAATCCAGAGGACAACACACGTTTATAAGAACACTTTATTATTACTTGACCCGTGCGCTTGCGGTAAGAAAATTCCACATCAACAACGACGACGAAAATGATCATGATAAACAAAACATAAAACATAAACCCAAAAACCCTAAAGTATGGACAAAGGCTCCAACCCCATGCCCTATAAACGTCAAAACCTAAATCCGAGTCTAATAAAAAACCAAAACACCTAAATTTTTCATCTCGAATATCTGATGATTATGATGAATGTAATGATGATGATGAAGATGAAGATTAAGATGATGATTATGATGATGATGATGATGAAGATTAAGATGATGATTATGATGATGATGATGAAGAATATTAAGATGATGATGATGATGATGATGAAGAAGATGATGATGATGATTATGATGATGATGACAACAACGAAAATGAATAGCTTTAGTCCCACGCCCTATAAACCTCAAAAAGTAAATTCGAGTCTAATCAAAAACCAAAACCCCTAAACTCTTCATCTCGAATATCTGATAATTATGATGAATGTGATAATGATGATGACGACGATGATGAAGATTACGATGATGATGCTGATGATGATAATGATGAAGATGATGATGATGATGATGATGATGGTTATGATGATGATGATGATTATGATGTTGATGACGACGACGAAAATGATCATGATAAACAAAACCTAAAACCTAAACCGAAAACCCTAAACAATAGACAATAGCTTCAGCCCCACACCCTATAAACGTCAAAATCAAAATCCGAGTCTAATCCAAAACCAAAACCCCTAAACTCTTCATCTCGAATATCTGATGATTATGATGAATGTGATGATGATGAATAAGATTAAGATGATGATGATGATGTTGATGATGATGAAGATTAAGATGATGATGATGATAATTATGATGATGATGATGATGAAGATGATGATGATGATGACGGCAACGAAAATGAATAGGTTTAGCCCCACGCCCTATAAACGTCAAAAACTAAATTCGAGTCTAATCCAAAACCAAAACCCCTAAACTCTTCATCTCGAATATCTGATAATTATGATGAATGTGATAATGATGATGACGACGATGATGAAGATTAAGATGATGACGCTGATGATGATGATGAAGAAGATTATGATGATGATGATGATGATGATGATGATGGTTACGATGATGATGGTTATGATGATGATGATGATTATGGTTACGATGATGATGGTTATGATGATGATGATGATTATGATTTTGATGACGACGACGAAAATGATCATGATAAACAAAACATAAAACCTAAACCGAAAAACCCTAAACAATGGATAATAGCTTCAGCCCCACACTCTGTAAACGTAAAAACCTAAATCCGAGTCTAATCCAAAACCTAAACCCCTAAACTCTTCATCTTGAATATCTTATGATTATGATGAATGTGATGATGATGATAAAGAATAAGATGATGATGATGATGATAATGAAGAATAAGATGATGATGATGATGATATGATGATAATAATGATGATTATGGTTATGATGATGATGATGATGATGATAATGGTTATGATGAAGATGATGATGGTTATGATGATGATGATGATGATGATGATGATTATGACGATGATGATTATGATGCTAGTGGTGGTGATGATGATGATGATGATGATGATGATGATGATGATGATGATGATGATGATGATGATGATGATGATGATGAATGATGATGTTGCTGGTGATGATGATGATGGTGATGACGATGACGGTTATGAGATGATGATGATGATGATGATGATGATGACGACGACGACGAAGAAGACGAAAATGATCATGATAAAAAGGGAAAAATACACTTTTAGTCCCTGAGGTTTGGGTTAGGTTTTATTTTGGTCCCTGAGTTGTCAAACTCAACAATTTAGTCCCTACGGTTTGGTTTTAGTTTCATTTTGGTCCCTAAATCCATTTTTCTATTAAAAACTAACGGTTTGCTGACGTGACATTATTTTTTATTTAACAAAACTTTTTTTTTTTAATTTTTTAAATAAAAATATATTAAATTAATATAAATATGATTAAAATAATTTAAATATCTTTCTTCTTTCTCACCCTGACCATGACCCTTATTCTTCTCCACCTTCACCTTCAGCCTTGCCGCCGGCAGCTGTCGACCACCGTAGGCAGCCGGCCGTCGCAAGCGAGGATGATTTTTTTTTTCATATCGTCTTCTCCTTTATTTTTCTTAACCACCACCACCATACCCATGGAAAGAAGACTCGTTCGAACCCAAAGATCTGTTGAAACCCCATCAATGGAATCCCCCGCCGCTGGTTCTCTCCCTCCCTCTTGCTCGATTTCGTCTCAAGACCCCTCCCACCGCAGTCTCTTCATTTTCACAGGAAACCCAGCCACCGTAGTCCTCGCATCGCCCCTCACCGCCGATTCGCTTCCTCTCTATTACCCTTCGTCGGCAACAAGAAACCCACGCAAAAAAACCCACGCGAAATGTGCCCAGATCTAGCGACCATCTTCACCGGAACGAGTGCCCAAATCTGGTTTCTTTGTTTCTGACGACCATCTTCGGCGTACAACAAGAGCTTCCAATGGCAGTGTGTTCGCGCGACGGGGAGAGAGAGAGGGGGAAAGAAAGAAAGCCATATCTGTGCTTCGCGGGCGTGCTCGATTCTGGCGAGGATTTGATCTTCAAGGTAGGGGTGATCACAGTAAGCATCTGAAAGAGTTTCAACGGGAGGGAAAGGAAGAAAGAGAGAAAGAAAAGAAGAATGAAAGGAGAAGAAAAATTGAAAAAAAAAGGTCGTTGGTGTCGACGGCTGGTCGCTGGGGAGCGGCGATTGCCGGAAGTTGGTCGTTGGCGGGAGGTTGGTGTGAAAGTACTGAAGAAGAATGAGGGTGTTGCTGAAGGAGAGGAAGAAGAATCAAGAAAAAAAAATTAAAAATATATTAAAAACTATTATTTTTTATTACTTTTAGTAGTTTTTATTTTTAAAATGAAAAATTATTATTTTTTAATTAAAAAATAGGTGACACGTCAGCGGTCTGTTAAAATCTAACGGAAAAATGGATGGAAGGACCAAAATGAAACTAAAACCAAACCTCAGGGACTAAATTGTTGAGTTTGAAAACTCCGGGACAAAATTGAAACCTAACCCAAACCTAAGGGATTAAAAGTGTATTTTTCCCTAAAAAAACCTAAAACCTAAACCTAAAAACCCTAAACAATAGATAAAGGCTATAGCCCCACACCCTATAAACTTCAAAACCTAAATCTGAGTCTAATCCTAAACCAAAACCCCTAAACTCTTAATCTCGAATATCTTATGACTATGATGAATGTGATGATGATTATGATGATGATGATAATGATGATGATGATACTACTAATGATGATGATGATGGTGAAGATGATGATGATGATGAACATGATGATGATGGTTATGATGATGATGATGATGATGATTATGATGATGATGACGATAATGACGATGACGATGACGACGATGAAAATGATCATGATAAACAAAACCTGAAACCTAAATCCAAAAACTCTAAAGTATGGACAAAGGCTTTAACCCTAAACGTGAGAACCTAAATACGAGTTTAATAAAAAACCAAAACCCCTAAACTATTCATCTCGAATATCTGACGATTATGATGAATGTGATGATGATGATGATGATGATGATGACGACGACGAAAATGATCATGATAAACAAAACCTAAAACCTAATCCGGAAAACCCTAAACAATGGATGATAACTTTAGTCCCATGCCGTATAAACGTCAAAACTTAAATCCCAGTCTAATCCAAAACCAAAACTTTTGTACTCTTCATCTCGAATATCTAATGATTATGATGAATGTGATGATAATGATAATGATAATGATCAATATTAAGATAATGATAATGATGATGATGATGATGATGATGATGATGGTAGTGATGAAGATGAAGATGATTATGATTGTGATGATGATGGTTATCATGAAGATGATGATGATGGTTATGATGATAATGATAACGATGATGAAGATGATAACGATTATGAAGATGATGATGATGATGATGATTATGGTGATTATGGTGATGATGATGATGATGATGAAATGATGAAGATGATTATGATGATGATTATAACAATGATGATGACGATGAAGATGATAATGATAAACAAAACCTAAAACCTAAACCTAAAAACCCTAAACAATGGAAAAAGACATTAGCCCCACGCCCTATAAACGTCAAAACCTAAATCCGAGTCTAATCCAAAACCAAAACCCCTAAACTCTTCATGTAGAATATCTGATGATTATGATGAATGTGATGATGATGATGAAGAATAAGATTAAGATGATGATGATGAAGATTAAGATGATGATGATGATAATGATGATGATGATGATGATGATGACGATTATGATGATGATGACGACAACAAAAATGAATAATTTTTGCCCCACGCACTATAAACGTCAAAAACTAAATTCGAGTCTAATCCAAAACCAAAACCCCTAAACTCTTTATCTCGAATATCTGATGATTATGATGAATGTGATGATGATGATGAAGAATAAGATTAAGATGATGATGATGATGTTGATGATGATGAAGATTAAGATGATGATGATGATGATAATGATGATGATGATGATGATGATGACGACGATTATGATGATGATGACGACAACAAAAATGAATAATTTTTGTCCCACGCACTATAAACGTCAAAAACTAAATTCGAGTCTAATCCAAAACCAAAACCCCTAAACTCTTCATCTTGAATATCTGAAAATTATGATGAATGTGATAATGATGATGACAACGATGATGAAAATTAAGATGATGATGAAGATTAAGATGATGACGCTGATGATGATGATCATGATGATGATGATTACGATAATGATGGTTATGATGATGATTATGATGTTGATGACGACGAAGAAAATGATCATGATAAACAAAACCTAAAACCTAAACCGAAAAACCCTAAACAATGGACAATAGCTTTAACCCTACACCCTATAAACGTCAAAACCTAAATCCGAGTCTAATCCAAAACCAAAACCCCTAAACTCTTCATCTCGAATATCTTATGATTATGATGAATGTGATGATGATGATGAAGAATAAGATGATGATGATGATATGATGATGATGATATGATGATGATAATGATGATGATGATGATGATGATGATGATGATGATGATGGTTATGATGAAGATGATGATGATGGTTATGATGATGATGATGATGATGATGATGATGATGATGATGATGATAATGTTGCTGGTGATGATGATGATGGTGATGATGATGATGGTTATGAGATGATGATGATGATGATGATGACGAAGACGAAAATGATCATGATAAAAAAAAGGGAAAAAAATACTTTTAGTCCCTGAGGTTTGGGTTAGGTTTTATTTTTGTCCCTGAGTTGTCAAACTCAACAATTTAGTCCCTAAGGTTTGGTTTTAGTTTCATTTTGGTCCCTCCATCCATTTTTCTATTAAAAACTAACGGTTTGCTGACGTGACATTATTTTTTATTTTAAAAAAATATTTTTTAATTTTTTAAATAAAAATATATTAAATTAATATAAATATGATTAAAATAATTTAAATATCTTTCTTCTTTCTCACCCTGACCATGACCCTTCTTTTTCTCCACCTTCACCTTCATCCTTGCCGCTGGCAGCTGTCGACCACCGTAGGCAGCCGGCCGTCGGCGGCAAGGATGGTTTGTTTTTCATATCGTCTTCTCCTTTATTTTTCTTAACCACCACCACCATACCCATGGAAAGAAGACTCATTTGAACCCAAAGATCTGTTGAAACCCCATCAATGGAATCCCCCGCTCACCTCACAGCTACCGTCTCAGCCCTCAGCCGCTGGTTCTCTCCCTCCCTCTTGCTCGGTTTCGTCTCAAGACCCCTCCCACCGTAGTCTCTTCATTTTCGCCGGAAACCCAGCCACCGTAGTCCTCGCATCGCCCCTCACCACCGATTCACTTCCTTTCTATTACCCTTTGTCGACAATAAGAAACCCACGCGAAAAAACCCGCCCGAAATGTGCCCCGATCTGGCGACCATCTTCATCGGAACGAGTGCCCAAATCTCGTTTCTTTGTCTCCGACGACCATCTTCGGCGTAGAACAAGAGCTTCCAGTGGCGGTGTGTTCGCGCGACGGGGAGAGAGAGAGGGGGAAAGAAAGAAAGCGAGAAAGATTTGTGGTGTGCTTCGCGACGGGGATAGAGAGGAAAGGAAAGAAAGCCATATCTGTGTTTCGCGGGCGTGCTCAATTTCGGCGAGGATTTGGTCTTCAAGGTAGGGGTGATCACAGTAAGCATCTGAAAGAGTTTCAACGGGAGGGAAAGGAAGAAAGAGAAAAAGAAAAGAAGAAGGAAGAGAGAAGAAAATTTGAAAAAAAATAAAAAAAAAGGTCGTTGGTGTCGACGGCTGGTCGCTGGGGAGCGGCGATTGCCGGCAGTTGGTCGCTGGCGGGAGGTTGGTGTGAAAATACTGAAGAAGAATGAGGGTGGTGCTGAAGGAGAGGAAGAAGAATCAAGAAAAAAATTAAAAATATATTAAAAACAATTATTTTTTATTACTTTTAGTAGTTTTTATTTTAAAAATGAAAAATTATTATTTTTTAATTAAAAAATAGGTGCCACGTCAGCGGTCTGTTAAAATCTAACGGAAAAATGGATGGAAGGACCAAAATGAAACTAAAACCAAACCTCAGGGACTAAATTGTTGAGTTTGAAAACTCAGGGACAAAAATGAAACCTAACCCAAACCTAAGGGATTAAAAGTGTATTTTTCCCTAAAAAAAACCTAAAACCTAAATCTAAAAACCCTAAACAATAGATAAAGGCTATAACCCCACACCCTATAAACTTCAAAACCTAAATCTGAGTCTAATCCTAAACCAAAACCCCCAAACTCTTAATCTCGAATATCTTATGACTATGATGAATGTGATGATGATGATGATGATGATAATGATGATGATGATACTACTAATGATGATGATGATGGTGAAGATGATGATGATGATGAACATGATGATGATGGTTATGATGATGATGATGATGATGATAATGATGATGATGACGACGATGGTGATGACAACGAAGAAAATGATCATGATAAACAAAACCTGAAACCTAAACCCAAAAACCCTAAAGTATGGACAAAGACTTTAGCCCTAAACGTCAAAACCTAAATACGAGTTTAATCAAAAACCAAAACCCCTAAATTATTCATCTCGAATATCTGACGATTATGATGAATGTGATGATGATGATGAATATTAAGATGATGATGATGATGATGGTGATGATGATGATGACGACCACGACGAAAATGATCATGATAAACAAAACCTATAACCTAAACTGGAAAACCCTAAACAATGGATGATAGCTTTAGCCACATGCCGTATAAACGTCAAAACTAAAATATGAGTCTAATCAAAAACCAAAACTTCTGTTCTCTTCATCTCGAATATCTGATGATTATGAAGAATGTGATGATGATGATGATGATAATGATCAATATTAAGATAATGATGATGATGATGATGATGATGAAGTTCATGATGATGATCAAGATGATGATGGTAGTGATGAAGATGAAGATGATGATGATGGTGATGATGATGGTTATGATGAAGATGATGATGATGGTTATGATGATGATGATAACGATGAAGAAGATGATAATGATGATTAAGATGATGATGATGATGTTTATGGTGATTATGGTGATGATGATGCTGGTGATGATGATGATGATGATGAAATGATGATGATGAAGATGATTATGATGATGATGATAACAATGATGACGACGATGAAGATGATAATGATAAACAAAACCTAAAACCTAAACCTAAAAACACTAAACAATGGAAAAAGGCATTAGCCCCACGCCCTATAAACGTCAAAACCTAAATCTGAGTCTAATCCAAAACCAAAACCCCTAAACTCTTCATCTCGATTATCTGATGATTATGATGAATGTGATGATGGTGATGAAGAATAAGATTAAGATGATGATGATGATGAAGATGAAGATGATGATTATGATTATGATGATGATGTCGACAACGAAAATGAATAGGTTTAGCTCCATGCCCTATAAACGTCAAAAACTAAATCCGAGTCTAATCCAAAAACAAAACCCCTAAACTCTTCATCTCGAGTATCTGAAAATTATGATGAATGTGATAATGATGATGACGACGATGATTAAGATTAAGATGATGACGCTGATGATGATGATGAAGAAGATTAAGATGATGATTATGATGATGATGATGATGATGATGATGGTTACGATGATGATGATTATGATGATGATGATGGTTATGATGATGATAATGATTATGATGTTGATGACGATGACGAAAATGATCATGATAAACGAAACCTAAAACGTAAACCGAAAAACCCTAAACAATGGACAATAGCTTTAGCCCCACACCCTATAAACGTCAAAACCTAAATCCGAGTCTAATTCAAAACCAAAACCCCTAAACTCTTCATCTCGAATATCTTATGATTATGATGAATGTGATGATGATGATGATGAAGAATAAGATGATAATGATGATAAAGAATAAGATGATGATGATGATGATATGATGATGATAATGAAGAATAAGATGATGATGATGATGATATGATGATGATAATGATGATTATGGTTATGATGATGATGATGATGATGATAAAGATGATGATGGTTATGATGAAGATGATGATGATGGTTATGATGATGATGATGATGATTATGATGAAGATGATGATGATGGTTATGATGATGATGATGATGATTATGATTATGACGATGATGATTATGATGCTAGTGGTGGTGATGATGATGATGATGATGATGATGGTGATGATGATGATGGTTGTGAGATGATAATGATGATGATGACGACGACGAAGATGAAAATGATCATGATCAAAAAAGGGAAAAATACACTTTTAGTCCCTGAGGTTTGGGTTAGGTTTTATTTTTGTCCCTGAGTTGTCAAACTCAACAAATTAGTACCTAAGGTTTGGTTTTAGTTTCATTTTGGTCCCTCCATCCATTTTTCTATTAAAAACTAACGGTTTACTTACGTGACATTATTTTTTATTTAAAAAAAATATTTTTTAGTTTTTTAAATAAAAATATATTAAATTAATATAAATATGATTAAAATAATTTAAATATCTTTCTTCTTTCTCACCCTGACCATGACCCTTCTTCTTCTCCACCTTCAACTTCAGCCTTGCCGCCAGCAGCTGTCGACCACAGTAGGCAGCCGACCGTCGCCGGCGAGGATGGTTTTTTTTTTCATATCGTCTTCTCCTTTATTTTTCTTAACCACCACCACCATACCCATGGAAAGAAGACTCGTTCGAACCCAAAGATCTGTTGAAACCCCATCAATGGAATCCCCCGCTCACCTAACAGCTACCGTTTCAGCCCACAGTCGCTGGTTCTCTCCCTCCCTCTTGCTCGATTTCGTCTGAAGACCCCTCCCATCGCAGTCTCTTCATTTTCGCCGGAAACCCAGCCACCGTAGTCCTCGCATCCCTCACCGCCGATTCGCTTCCTCTCTATTACCCTTCGTCGGCAATAAGAAACCCATGCGAAACGTGCCCAGATCTGGCGACCATCTTCACCGGAACGAGGGCCCAAATCTCGTTTCTTTGTCTCCGACGACCATCTTCGGCATATAACAAGAGCTTCTAGTGGTAGTGTGTTCGCGCGACGGGGAGAGAGAGAGGGGGAAAGAAAGAAAGCAAGAAAGATTCGTGGTGTGCTTCGTGACGGGGAGAGAGAAGAAAGGAAAGAAAGCCATATCTGTGCTTCGCGGGCGTGCTCGATTCCGGCGAGGATTTGATCTTCAAGGTAGGGGTGATCACAGTAAGCATCTGAAAGAGTTTCAACGGGAGGGAAAGGAAGAAAGAGAGAAAGAAAAGAAGAAGGAAATGAGAAGAAAATTTGAAAAAAATAAAAAAGGTCGTTGGTGTCGACGGCTGGTCGCTGGGGAGCGGCGATTGCCGACAGTTGGTCGTTGGCGGGAGGTTGGTGTGAAAGTACTGAAGAAGAATGAGGGTGGTGCTGAAGGAGAGGAAGAAGAATCAATAAAAAAATTAAAATTATATTAAAAACTATTATTTTTTTTTACTTTTAGTAGTTTTTATTTTAAAAATGAAAAATTATTATTTTTTAATTAAAAAATAGGTGCCACGTCAGCGGTCTGTTAAAATCTAACAGAAAAATGGATGGAAGGACCAAAATGAAACTAAAACCAAACCTCAGGGACTAAATTGTTGAGTTTGAAAACTCAGGGACCAAAATGAAACCTAACCCAAACCTAAGGGACTAAAAGTGTATTTTTCCCTAAAAAAACCTAAAACCTAAACCTAAAAACCCTAAACAATAGACAAAGGCTATAGCTCCACACCCTATAAACGTCAAAACCTAAATCCGAGTCTAATCCTAAACCAAAACCCCTAAACTCTTAATCTCGAATAGCTTATGACTATGATGAATGTGATGATTATGAAAATTAAGATGATGATGATGATGATGATGATGCTATTGATGATGATGATGATGATGATGTTGAAGAAGATGATGATGATGATGGTTATGATGATGATGATGATGATGATAATGATGATGATGATGATTATGATGATGATGACGACGACGATGATGATGACGACGAAGATGATCATGATAAACAAAACCTGAAACCTAAACCCAAAAACCCTAAAGTATGGACAAAGGCTTTAGCCCTAAACGTCAAAACCTAAATACGAGTTTAATAAAAAACCAAAACCCCTGAACTATTCATCTCGAATATCTGACGATTATGATGAATGTGATGATGATGATGAATATTACGATGATGATGGTGATGATGATTGTTATGAAGATGATGATGATGGTGATGATTATGGTTATGATGATGATGATGATGGTGATGATGATTGTTATGATGAAGATGATGATGGAGATGATTATGGTTATGATGATGATGATGATGGTGATGATGATTGTTATGATGAAGATGATGATTGTAATGATGAAGATAATGATGATGGTTATGATGATGATGATCATGATGATGCTAGTGGTGGTGGTGATGATGATGATGATGATGATGATGATAGTGATGGTGATGATGATGGTTATGATGGTGATGATGGTGATGATGATGGTTATGACAAAGATGATGATGACGATGATGATGATGACGACGACGGTGATAATAACGACGAAAATGATCATGATAAAAAAAACCTAAAAACCCTAAACAATAGAAAAAGACTTTAGGCCCCCGCCCTATAAACGTCAATACCGAAATCCAAGTCTAATCTCGAATATCTGATGATGACGACGATGATGATGCTGGTGAAGATGATGATGATGATGATGATTATGATGATAATGATGACGACGATGAAAATGATCATGTTAAACAAAACCTAAAACCTAAACCGGAAAATCCTAAACAATGGACAATAGCTTTAGACCCATGTTGTATAAACGTCAAAATAAAAATCCGAGTCTAAACCAAAACCAAAACCCCTAAACTCTTCATCTCGAATATTTGATGATTATGATGAATGTGATGATGATGATGATAATGATAATGATGAAGATTAAGATGATAATAATGATGAAGATGATAATAAAGATGAAGAAGATGATGATGATGCTTATGGTTATGATGATAATGATGATGATGGTGGTGGTAGTGATGAAGATGAAGATGATGATGATGATGATGATGATGATGATGGTTATGATGAAGAAGATGATGGTGGTTATGATGATGATGATGATGATAACGATGATGATGATGATAATGATGATTACGATGATGATGATGATGATTATCATAATTATGGTGATTATAGTGATGATAATGATGATGATGATGATGATGATGAATATGATGATGATGGTTATGAATGATGACGATGATGATGATTATGATGATGATGATAATGATGATGATCATGATTATGATGATGATAATGATGATGATGATGATGGTGATGATGGTGGTTATAGGGTTTAGGGGTCCATAACCCCTATTAGCCAAACAAATAAAACTTGAAACCCTAATGTCCATAACTCCTAAACCGAAAACCCTAAAACCTTAAATACCCAAAACCCTAAAATTCTAAACTCTAAAACCCAAAAATACTAAAATCCAAAACAACATAACCCCATAACCCATAAACCTAACCCCTAAACGCCAAAACACTAAAATCCAAAACCACATAACCCACAAAATTGGTAACCCTAAAATTTTAAAATTTTGAAGCTGTATCATTACTTAGCCTAACCATTCAAAATTAAAAGATAACGGTAAACCATAAACCTAAACTTCCCGAAAAGCCCAACATATAAAACTCGAAACCCTAAATGTCCATAACAACTAAATCGAAAACCCTAAAACCTTAAAACCCTAAAACCCTACAAGCCTGAAACCATAAAATGTAAACCCTAAAACCCTAAAATTCTAAACTCTCAAACCCCAAAATACTAAAATAAAAAATAACAACCCATAAAACCCGTAAACCTAACCCCTAAATCCCAAAACACTAAAATCCAAAACCACATAACCCAAAAAATCGGTAACCCTAAAATTTTAAAATTTTGAAGCTGTATGATTACATAGCCTAACCACTCAAAATTAAAAGATAACGGTAAACCCTAAACCTAAAATTCCCAAAAAGGCCAACAAATAAAACTCGAAACCCTAAATGTCCATAACCCCTAAACCGAAAACACTAAAACCATAAAACCCTAAACCCTAAAACCATAAATCATAAACCCAAAAACCCTAAAATTCTAAACTCTAAAACCCCAAAAATCTAAAATCCAAAACCACATAATCCCCAAAACACGTAAACCTAACCCCTAAACACCAAAACACTAAAATCCAAAACCACAAAACCCACAAAATCGGTAACCCTAAAATTTTAAATATTTGAAGCTGTATGATTACTTAGCCTAACCATTCAAAATCAAAAGATAACGGTAAACCCTAAACCAAAACTTCCCGAAAAGCCACACAAATAAAACCCAAAACCCTAAATGTCCATAACCCCTAAACCGAAAACCCTAAAACCTTAAAACCCTAAAACTCTAAAACCATAAACCGTAAACCCTAAAACCCTAAAATTCTAAAATCTAAAACCCAAAAATACTAAAATCCTAAACCACATAATCCCCAAAACCCGTAAACCTAACCCCTAAACCCAAAAACACAAAAATCCAAAACCACATACCCCCCAAAATCGGTAACAATAAAATTTAAAAATTTTGAAGCTGTATGATTACTTAGCCTAAACACTCAAAATAAAAAGATAACAGTAAACCCTAATCCTAAACTTCTCGAAAAGCCCAAGAAATAAAACTCGAAATCCTAAATGTCCATAACCCCTAAACCGAAAACCCTAAAACCCCCTAAAACTCTAAAACTATAAACCGTAAACCCTAAAACACTAAAATTCTAAAATCTAAAACCCAAAATTCTAAAATCCTTAACCACATAATCCCAAAAACCCGTAAACCTAACCCCTAAACCCCAAAACAGTAAAATCAAAAACCACAAAACCTCCATAACCGATACCAATAAAATTTAAAAATTTGGAAGCTGTATGATTACTTGGCCTAAACACTCAAAATCAAAAGATAACGGTAAACCCTAATCCTAAACTTCCCAAAATGCCCAACAAATAAAACTCGAAACCCTAAATTTCCATAACCCCTAAATTGAAAACACTAAAACCTTAAAACCCTAAACCCTAAAACCATAAATCGTAAACCCAAAAACCCTAAAATTCTAAACTCTAAAACCCGAAAATACTAAAATCCAAAACCACATAACCCCCAAAACCCGTAAACCTAACCCCTAAACCCCAAACACAAAAATCCAAAACCACAAAACCCAGAAAATAGATAACCCTAAAATTTTAAAAATTTGAAGCTGTATGATTACTTAGCTTAACCATTAAAAATCAAAAGATAACGGTAAACCCTAAACCAAAGCTTCTCGAAAAGCCCAAGAAATAAAACTCGAAACCCTAAATGTCCATAACCCCTAAACCGAAAACCCTACAACCTTACAACCCTAAAACTCTAAAACAATAAAGTGTAAACCCTAAAACCCAAAAATTCTAAAATCTAAAACCCAAAAATACTAAAATCCAAAACCACATAATCCCAAAAACCCGTAAACCTAACCCCTAAACCCCAAAAACTAAAATCCAAAACCACATAACCCCCAAAACCAGTAACAATAAAATTTAAAAATTTTGAAGCTGTATGATTACTTAGCCTAAACACTCAAAATCAAAAGATAACGGTAAACCCTAAACCTAAACTTCCTGAAAAGCCCAACAAATAAAACTCAAAACCCTAAATGTCCATAACCCCTAAACCGAAAACCTTAAAACCTTAAAACCCTAAAACCCTAAAACCATAAACCGTAAACCCTAAAACCATAAAATTCTAAACTCTAAAACCTAAAAATACTAAAATCCAAAACTACATAACCCCCTCTTTACCCGTAAAACCTAGCCCCTAAACCCCAAAACACTAAAATCCAAAACAACATAAACCCCAAAACCCGTAACCCTATCCCGTAAACCCTAAAACTAAACTTCCCGAAAATCCCAACATATAAAACTCGAAACCCTAAATGTCCATAACCCCTAAACTGAAAACACTAAAACCTTAAAACCCTAAACCCTAAAACCATAAATCGTAAACCCAAAAACCATAAAATTCTAAACTCTAAAACCCCAAAATACTGAAATCCAAAACCACATAACCCCCAAAACACGTAAACCTAACCCCTAAACCCCAAAACACTAAAATCCAAAACCACAAAACCCACAAAATAGGTAACCCTAAAATATTAAAAATTTGAAGCTGTATGATTACTTAGCCTAACCATTCAAAATCAAAAGATAACAGTAAACCATAATCCTAAACTTCGCGAAACGCCCAACAAATAAAACTTGAAACCCTAAATGTCCATAACCCCTAAACTGAAAACACTAAAACCTTGAAACCCTAAACCCTAAAACAATAAATCGTAAACCCAAAAACCCTAAAATTCTAAAATCTAAAACAAAAAAATACAAAAATCCTAAACCACATAATCACCAAAACCCATAAACCTAACCCCTAAACATCAAAACACTACAATCCAAAACCACAAAACCCCCAAAATCGGTAACAATAAAATTTAAAATTTTTGAAGCTGTATGATTACTTAGCCTAAACACTCAAAATCAAAAGATAACGGTAAACTCTAAACCTCAACTTCTCGAAAAGCCCAAAAAATAAAACTCGAAACTCTAAATGACCATAACCCCAAAACCGAAAACCCCAAAACCTTAAAACCCTAAAACCCTAAAACCATGAACCGTAAGCCTTAAAACCCTACAATTCTAAACTCTAAAAGCTAGAAATACTAAAATCCAAAACCACATAACCCCCAAAACCCGTAAACCTAACCCTTAAACCCCAAAACATTAAAATCCAAAACAACAAAACCCAAAAAATTGGTAACCCTAAAATTTTAAAATTTCAAAGCTGTATGATTACTTAGCCTAACCATTCAAAATCAAAAGAAAACGGTAAACCCTAAACCTAAACTTCCCGAAAAGCCCAAAAGATAAAACTCGAAACCCTAAATGTCCATAACCCGTAAACCGAAAACCCTAAAACCTTAAAACTCTAAAACAATAAAAGAATAAATCGTAAACCGTAAAACCCTAAAATTCTAAACTCTAAAACCCCAAAATACTAAAATCCAAAACCACATAACCCCCAAAACCCGTAAACCTAACCCCTAAACCAAAAAACACTAAATTCCAAATCCACAAAACCCACAAAATTGGTAACCCTAAAATTTTAAAAATTTGAAGCTGTATGATTACTTAGCCTAACCATTCAAAATCAAAAGATAACGGTAAACCCTAAACCAAAGCTTTACGAAAAGCCCAACAATTAAAACTCGAAACCCTAAATGTCCATAACCCCTAAACCGAAAACCCTAAAACCTTAAAACCCTAAAACTCTAAAACCATAAACCCTAAAACCCAAAAATTCTATTATCTAAAACCTAAAAATACTAAAATCCAAAACCACATAATCCCACAAACCCGTAAACCTAACCCCTAAACCCCAAAACACTAAAATCCTAAACCACATAACCCCCAAAACCCGTAACAATAAAATTTAAAAATTTTGAAGCTGTATGATTACTTAGCCTAAACACTCAAAATCAAAAGATAACGGTAAACCCTAAACCTAAACTTCCCGAAAAGCCCAAAAAATAAAACACGAAACCCTAAATGTCCATAACCCCTAAACCGAAAACCCTAAAACCTTAAAACCCTAAAACTCTAAAACTATAAACCGTAAACCCTAAAACACTAAAATTCTAAAATCTAAAACCCAAAATTCTAAAATCCTAAACCACATAACCCCCAAAACCAGTAAACCTAACCCCTAAACCCCAAAACACTAAAATCAAAAACCACATAACCTCCATAACCGGTACCAATAAAATTTAAAAATTTGGAAGCTGTATGATTACTTAGCCTAAACACTCAAAATCAAAAGATAACGGTAAACCCTAATCCCAACTTCCCGAAATGCCCAACAAATAAAACTCGAAACCCAAAATTTCCATAACCCCTAAATCGAAAACACTAAAATCTTAAAACCCTAAACCCTAAAACCATAAATCGTAAACCCAAAAACCCTAAAATTCCAAACTCTAAAACCCCAAAATACTAAAATCCAAAACCACATAACCCCCAAAACACTAAAATCCAAAACCACAAAACCCACAAAATTGGTAACCCTAAAATTTTAAAAATTTGAAGCTGTTTGATTACTTAGCCTAACCATTCAAAATCAAAAGATAACGGTAAACCCTAAACCAAAACTTCCCGAAAAGCCCAACAAATAAAACTCGAAACCCTAAATGTCCATAACCCCTAAACCGAAAACCCTAAAATCTTAAAACCCTAAAACTCTAAAACCATAAACCGTAAACCCTAAAAGCCTAGAATTCTAAAATCTAAAACCCAAAAATACTTAAATCCTAAACCACATAATCCCCAAAACCTGTAAACCTAACCCCTAAACCCAAAAACACTAAAATCCAAAACCAGATAACCCCCAAAATCGGTAACAATAAAATATAAAAATTTTGAAGCTGTATGATTACTTAGTCTAAACACTCAAAATCAAAAGATAACGGTAAACCCTAATCCTAAACTTCCCGAAAAGCCCAACAAATAAAACTCGAAACCCTAAATGTCCATAACCCCTAAACTGAAAAACCCTAAAATCTTAAAACCCTAAAACTCTAAAACCATAAACCGTAAACCCTAAAAGCCTAGAATTCTAAAATCTAAAACCCAAAAATACTGAAATCCTAAACCACATAATCCCCAAAACCCGTAAACCTAACCCCTAAACACCAAAAAACTACAATCTAACACCACATAACCCAAAAAATCAGTAATATAAACCCTAAACCTAAACTTCTCGAAAAGCTCAAAAATTAAAACTCGAAATTCTCAATGACCATAACCCAAAAACCGAAAACCCCAAAACCTTAAAACCCTAAAACCCTAAAACCATAAACCGTAAACCTTAAAACCCTATAATTCTAAACTCTAAAAGCCAGAAATACTAAAATCCAAAACCACATAACCCCCACAACCCGTAAACCTAACCCTTAAACCCCAAAACACTAAAATCCAAATCAACAAAACCCACAAAATCGGTAACCCTAAGATTTTAAAATTTTAAAGCTGTATGATTACTTAGCCTAACCATTCAAAATAAAAAGATAACGGCAAACCCTAAACCTAAACATCCCGAAAAGCCCAAAAGATAAAACTCGAAACCCTAAATGTCCATAACCCGTAAACCGAAAACCCTAAAACCTTAAAACTCTAAAACCATAAAAGAATAAATCATAAACCGTAAAACCCTAAAATTCTAAACTCTAAAACCCTAAAATACTAAAATCCAAAACCACATAACCCTCAAAACCCGTAAACCTAACCCCTAAACCCCAAAATACTAAAATCCAAAACAACAAAACCCACAAAATTGGTAACTCTAAAATTTTAAAAATTTGAAGCTGTATGATTACTTAGCCTAACCTTTCAAAATCAAAAGATAACGGTAAACCCGAAACCAAAGCTTTATGAAAAGCCCAACAATGAAAACTCGAAACCCTAAATGTCCATAACCCCTAAACCGAAAACCCTAAAACCATAAAACCCTAAAACTCTAAAACCATAAACCCTAAAACCCAAAAATTCTAAAATCTAAAACTCAAAAATGCTAAAATCCAAAACCACATAATCCCAAAAACCCGTAAACCTAACCCCTAAACCCCAAAACACTAAAATAAAAAACCACTTAACCTCCATAACCGGTACCAATAAAATTTAAAAATTTGGAAGCTGTATGATTTCTTAGCCTAAACACTCAAAATCAAATGATAACGGTAAACCCTAATCCCAATTTCACGAAAAGCCCAACAAATAAAACTCGAAACCCTAAATGTCCATAACCCCTAAACCGAAAACCCTAAAACCTTAAAACCCTAAAACTCTAAAACTATAAACCGTAAACCCTAAAAAACTAAAATTCTAAAATCTAAAAACCAAAATTCTAAAATTCTAAACCACATAACCCCCAAAATCCGTAAACCTAACCCCTAAGCCCCAAAACACTAAAATAAAAAATCACATAACCACCATAACCGTAACCAATAAAATTTAAAAATTTGGAAGCTGTATGATTACTTAGCCTAAACACTCAAAATCAAAAGATAACGGTAAACCCTAATCCCAACTTCCCGAAACGCCCAACAAATAAAACTCGAAACTCTAAATTTCCATAACCCCTAAATCGAAAACAATAAAATCTTAAAACCCTAAAACCATAAATCGTAAACCCAAAAACCCTAAAATTCTAAACTCTAAAACCCCAAAATACAAAAATCCAAAACCACATAACCCCCAAAACCCGTAAGCCTAACCTCTAAACCCCAAAACAAAAAAAAAAAAAAATCAAAAACCACAAAACCCAGAAAATTGGTAACCCTAAAATTTTAAAAATTTGAAGTTGTATGATTACTTAGCCTAACGATTCAAAATCAAAAGATCACGGTAAACCCTAAACAAAAGCTTCCCGAAAAGCCCAAGAAATAAAACTCGAAACCCTAAATGTCCATAACCCCTAAACCGACAACCCTAAAACCTTAAAACCCTAAAACTCTAAAACCATAAACCGTAAACCCTAAAACCAAAAAATTCTAAAATCTAAAACCCAAAAATACTAAAATCCAAAACCACATAACCCCCACAACCCGCAAAACCTAACCCCTAAACCCCAAAACACTAAAATCCAAAACAACATAAACCCCAAAACTCGTAAACCTATCCCGTAAACCCTAAACCTAAACTTCCCGAAAATCCCAACAAATAAAACTCGAAACCCTAAATGTCCATAACCCCAAAACCGAAACACTAAAATCTTAAAACCCTAAACCCTAAAACCATAAATCGTAAACCCAAAAACCCTAAAATTCTAAGCTCTAAAACCCCAAAATACTAAAATCCAAAACCACATAACCCCCAAAACACTAAAATCAAAAACCACAAAACCCACAAAATTGGTAACCCTAAAATTTTAAAAATTTGAAGCAATATGATTACTTAGCCAAACCATTCAAAATCAAAAGATAACGGTAAACCCTAAACCAAAACTTCCCGAAAAGCCCAACAAATAAAACTCGAAACCTTAAATTTCCATAACCCCTAAACCGAAAACCCTAAAACCTTAAAACCCTAAAACTCCAAAACCATAAACCGTAAACCCTAAAACCCTAAGATTCTAAAATCTTAAACTAAAAAATACTAAAATCCTAAACCACATAATCCCCAAAACCCGGAAACCTAACCCCTAAACCAAAAAAAACTAAAATAAAAAACAACATAACCCCCAAAACCGGTAAAAATAAAATCTAAAAATTTTGAAGATGTATGATTACTTAGCCTAAACACTCAAAATAAAAAGATAACAGTAAACCCTAATCCTAAACTTCCCGAAAATCCCAACAAATAAAACTCGAAACCCTAAATGTCCATAATCCCTAAACCGAAAACCCTAAAACATTAAAACCCTAAAAGTCTAAAACCATAAACCGTAAACCCTAAAACCCTAAAATTCTAAAATCTAACACCCAAAAATACTAAAATCCAAAACCACATAATCCCCAAAACCCGTAAACCTAACCCGTAAACCCTAAACCTAAACTTCCCGAAAATCCCAACAAATAAAACTAGAAACCATAAATGTCCATAACCCCTAAACCGAAAACCCTAAAAAGTTTAAACACTAAAACCCTAAAACAATAAATCGTAAACCCTAAAACCCTAAAATTCTAAAATCTAAAACCAAAAAAATACTAAAATCCTAAACCACATAATCACCAAAACCCGTAAACCTAACCCCTAAAAACCAAAACACTACAATCAAAAACCACAAAACCCCCAAAATCGATAACAATAAAATTTAAAAAATTTGAAGCTGTATGATTACTTAGCCTAAACACTCAAAATGAAAAGATAACGGTAAACCCTAAACCTCAACTTCTCGAAAAGCCCAAAAAATAAAACTCGAAACTCTAAATGACCATAACCCGAAAACCGAAAACCCCAAAACCTTAAAACCCTAAAACCCTAAATCCATAAACCGTAAACCTTAAAACCCTACAATTCTAAACTCTAAAAGCTAGAAATACTAAAATCCAAAACAACAAAACCCACAAAATTGGTAACCCTAAAATTTTAAAAATTTGAAGCTGTATGATTACTTAGCCTAACCATTCAAAATCAAAAGATAACGGTAAACCCTAAACGAAAGCTTTACGAAAAGCCCAACAATTAAAACTCGAAACCCTAAATGTCCATAACCCCTAAACCGAAAACCCTAAAACCTTAAAACCCTAAAACTCTAAAACCATAAACCCTAAAACCCAAAAATTCTAAAATCTAAAACCCAAAAATACTAAAATAAAAAACCACATAATCCCAAAACCCCGTAAACCTAACCCCAAAACCCCAAAACAATAAAATCCTAAACCACATAACCCCCAAAACCGGTAACAATAAAATTTAAAAATTTTGAAGTTGTATGATTACTTAGCCTAAACACTCAAATTCAAAAGATAACGGTAAACCCTAAACCTAAACTTCCCGAAAATCCCAACAAATAAAACTCGAAACCCTAAATGTCCATAACCCCTAAACCGAAAACCCTAAAACCTTAAAACCCTAAAACTCTAAAACTATAAACCGTAAACCCTAAAACACTAAAATTCTAAAATCTAAAAACCAAAATTCTAAAATTCTAAACCACATAACCCCCAAAACCCGTAAACCTAATCCCTAAACCCCAAAACACTAAAATAAAAAACCACTTAACCTCCATAACCGGTACCAATAAAATTTAAAAATTTGGAAGCTGTATGATTACTTAGCCTAAACACTCAAAATCAAATGATAACGGTAAACCCTAATCCCAATTTCCCGAAAAGCCCAACAAATAAAACTCAAAACCCTAAATGTCCATAACCCATAAACCGAAAACCCTAAAACCTTAAAACCCTAAAACTCTAAAACTATAAACCGTAAACCCTAAAACACTAAAATTCTAAAATCTAAAAACCAAAATTCTAAAATTCTAAACCACATAACCCCCAAAACCCGTAAACCTAACCCCTAAACCCCAAAACACTAAAATCAAAAACCACATAACCTCCATAACCGATACCAATAAAATTTAAAAATTTGGAAGCTGTATGATTACTTAGCCTAAACACTCAAAATCAAATGATAACGGTAAACCCTAATCCCAACTTCCCGAAACGCCCAACAAATAAAACTCGAAACCCAAAATTTCCATAACCCCTAAATTGAAAACACTAAAACCTTAAAACCCTAAACCCTGAAACCATAAATCGTAAACCCAAAAACCCTAAAATTCTAAACTCTAAAACCCCAAAATACTAAAATCCAAAACCACATAACCCCCAAAACCCGCAAAACCTAACCCCTTAACCCAAAAACACTAAAATCCAAAACAACATAAACCCCAAAACCCGTAAACCTATCCCGTAAACCCTAAACCTTAACTTCCCGAAAATCCCAACAAATAAAACTCGAAACCCTAAATGTCCATAACCCCTAAACAGAAAACACTAAAACCTTAAAACCCTAAACCCTAAAACCATAAATTGTAAACCCAAAAACCCTAAAATTCTAAACTCTAAAACCCCAAAATACTAAAATCCAAAACAACATAACCCCCAAAAAAAAAATCCAAAACCACAACCCACAAAATTGGTAACCCTAAAATTTTAAAAATTTGAAGCTGTATGATTACTTAGTTTAACCATTCAAAATAAAAAGATAACGGTAAATCCGAAACAAAAGCTTTACGAAAAGCCAAACAATGAAAACTCAAAACCCTAAATGTCCATGACCCCTATCCCAAAAACCCTAAAACCATAAAACCCTATAACTCTAAAACCATAAACCCTAAAACCCAAAAATTCTAAAATCTAAAACCCAAAAATACTAAAATCAAAAACCACAATCCCAAAAACCCGTAAACCTAACCCCTAAACCCCAAAACACTAAAATCCTAAACCACATAACCCCCAAAACCGGTAACAATAAAATTAAAAAACTTTGAAGCTGTATGATTACTTAGCCTAAATACTCAAAATCAAAAGATAACGGTAAACCCTAAACCTAAACTTCCCGAAAAGCCCAACAAATAAAACTCGAAACCCTTAATGTCCATAACCCGTAAACCGAAAACCCTAAAACTCTAAAACTATAAACCGTAAACCCTAAACCACTAAAAATAAAAAATCTAAAACCCAAAATTCCAAAATCCCAAACCACATAATCCCCAAAACCCGTAAACCTAACCCCTAAACCCCAAAACACTAAAATAAAAAATCACATAACCTCCATAACCGGTACCAATAAAATTTAAAAATTTTGAAGCTGTATGATTACTTAGCCTAAACACTCAAAATCAAAAGATAACGATAAACCCTAATCCCAACTTCCCGAAACGCCCAACAAATAAAACTCGAAACTCTAAATTTCCATAACCCCTAAATCGAAAACACTAAAACCTTAAAACCCTAAAACCATAAATCGTAAACCCAAAAACCCTAAAATTCTAAACTCTAAATCCCCAAAATACTAAAATCCAAAACCACATAACCCCCAAAACCCGTAAACCTAACCCCTAAACCCCAAAACACAAAAATCCAAAACCACCGAAAGCCAAAAAATCGGTAACCCTAAAATTTTAAAAATTTGAAGCTGTATGATTACTTAGCCTAACCATTCAAAATCAAAAGATCACGGTAAACCCTAAACAAAAGCTTCCCGAAAAGCCCAAGAAATAAAACTTGAAACCCTAAATGTCCATAACCCCTAAACCGAAAACCCTAAAACCTTAAAACCCTAAAACTCGAAAACCATAAACCGTAAACCCTAAAACAAAAAAATTCTAAAATCTAAAACCCAAAAATACTAAAATCCAAAACCACATAACCCCAAAAACCCGCAAAACCTAACCCCTAAACCCCAAAACACTAAAATCCAAAACAACATAAACCCCAAAACCCGTAAACCTATCCCGTAAACCCTAAACCTAAACTTCCCGAAAATCCCAACAAATAAAACTCGAAACCCTAAATGTCCATAACCCCAAAACCGAAAACACTAAAACCTTAAAACCCTAAACCCCAAAACCATAAATCGTAAACCAAAAAACCCTAAAATTCTAAACTCTAAAACCCCAAAATACTAAAATCCAAAACCACATAACCCCCAAAACACTAAAATCTAAAACCACAAAACCCACAAAATTGGTAACCCTAAAATTTTAAAAATTTGAAGCTGTATGATTACTTAGCCTAACCATTCAAAATCAAAAGATAACGGTAAACCCTAAACAAAAACTTCCCGAAAGGCCAAACAAATAAAACTCAAAACCTTAAATGTCCATAACCCCTAAACCGAAAACCCTAAAACCTTAAAACCCTAAAACTCCAAAACCATAAACCGTAAACCTTAAAACCCTAAAATTCTAAAATCTAAAACTCAAAAATACTAAAATCCTAACCACATAATCCCCAAAACCCGTAAACCTAACCTCTAAACCCAAAAACACTAAAATCCAAAACAACATAACCCCCAAAACCGGTAAAAAAAAAATTTAAAAATTTTGAAGATGTATGATTACTTAGCCTCAACACTCAAAATAAAAAGATAACAGTAAACCCTAATCCTAAACTTCTCGAAAAGCCCAACAAATAAAACTCGAAACTCTAAATGTCCATAAGCCCCAAACCGAAAACCCTAAAACCTTAAAACCCTAAAAGTCTAAAACCATAAACTGTAAACCCTAAAACCCTAAAATTAAAAAATCTAACACCCAAAAATACTAAAATCCAAAACCACATAATCCCCAAAACCCGTAAACCTAACCCGTAAACCCAAAACCTAAACTTCCCGAAAATCCCAACAAATAAAACTAGAAACCATAAATGTCCATAACCCCTAAACCGAAAACACTAAAAAGTTAAAATACCAAAACCCTAAAACAATAAATCGTAAACCCTAAAACCCTAAATTTCTAAAATCTAAAACCAAAAAATACTAAAATCCTAAACCACATAATCACCAAAACCCGTAAACCTAACCCCTAAACACCAAAACACTACAATCCAAAACCACAAAACCCCCAAAATCGGTAACAATAAAATTTAAAAAATTTGAAGATGTATGATTACTTAGCCTAAACAGTCAAAATGAAAAGATAACGGTAAACCCTAAACCTCAACTTCTCGAAAAGCCCAAAAAATAAAACTCGAAACTCTAAATGACCATTACCCCAAAACTGAAAACCCCAAAACCTTAAAACCCTAAAACCGTAAAACCATAAACCGTAAACCTTAAAACCCTACAATTCTAAACTCTAAAAGCTAGAAATACTAAAATCCAAAACCACATAACCCCCAAAACCCGTAAACCTAACCCTTAAACCCAAAAACACAAAATCCAAAACAACAAAACCCAAAAAATCGGTAACCCTAAAATTTTAAAATTTCAAAGTTGTATGATTACTTAGCCTAACCATTCAAAATGAAAAAAAAAACGGTAATCCCTAAACCTAAACTTCCCGAAAAGCCCAAAAGATAAAACTCGAAACCCTAAGTGTCCATAACCCGTAAGCCGAAAACCCTAAAACCATAAACCTCTAAAACAATAAAAGAATAAATCGTAAACCGTAAAACCCTAAAATTCTAAACTCTAAAACCCCAAAATACTAAAATCCAAAACCACATAACCCTCAAAACCCGTAAACCTAACCCCTACACAAAAAAACACTAAATTCCAAAACCACAAAACCCACAAAATTTGTAACCCTAAAATTTTAAAAATTTGAAGCTGTATGATTACTTAGCCTAACCATTCAAAATCAAAAGATAACGGTAAACTCTAAACCAAAGCTTTATGACAAGCCCAACAATTAAAACTCGAAACCCTAAATGTCCATAACCCCTAAACCGAAAACCCTAAAACCTTAAAGCCTTAAAACTCTAAAACCATAAACCCTAAAACCCAAAAATTCTAAAATCTAAAACCCAAAAATACTAAAATCCAAAACCACATAATCCCAAAAACCCGTAAACCTAACCCCTAAACCCCAAAAGACTAAAATCCTAAATCACATAACCCCCAAAACTGGTAACAATAAAATTTAAAAATTTTAAACTGTATGATTACTTAGCCTAAACACTCAAAATCAAAAGATAACGGTAAACCGTAAACCTAAACATCCCGAAAAGCCCAACAAATAAAACACGAAACCCTAAATGTCCATAACCCATAAACCGAAAACCCTAAAACCTTAAAACCCTAAAACTCTAAAACTATAAACCGTAAACCCTAAAACACTAAAATTCTAAAATCTAAAACAAAAAATTCTAAAATCCTAAACCACATATCCCCAAAACCCGTAAACCTAACCCCTAAACCCCAAAACACTAAAATAAAAAACCACATAACCTCCATAATCGGTACCAATAAAATTTAAAAATTTTAAAGCTGTATGATTACTTAGCCTAAACACTCAAAATCAAAAGATAACGGTAAACCCTAATCCCAACTTCCCGAAACGCCCAACAAATAAAACTCGAAACCCAAAATTTCCATAACCCCTAAATCGAAAACACTAAAACCTTAAAACCCTAAACCCTAAAACCATAAATCGTAAACCCCAAAACCATAAAATTCTAAACTCTAAAACCAAAAAATACTAAAATCCAAAACCACAAAACCCCCAAAACCCGTAAACCTAACCCCTAAACCCCAAAACACAAAAATCCAAAACAACATAAACCCCAAAACCCGTAAACCTATCCCGTAAACCCTAAACCTATACTTCCCGAAAATCCCAACAAATAAAACTCGAAACCCTAAATGTCCATAACTCCTAAAAAGAAAACACTAAAACCTTAAAACCCTAAACCCTAAAACCATAAATCGTAAACCCAAAAACCCTAAAATTCTAAACTCTAAAACCCCAAAATACTAAAATCCAAAACCACATAACCCCCAAATCCCGTAAACCTAAACCCTAAACCCCAAAACACTACAATCCAAAATAACATAACCCCTAAAACCGGTATCCCTAAAATTTTTAAATTTTAAAGGTGTACGATTACTGAGCCTAAACACACAAAACATAAGGTAACGGTAAACCCTAAACCTAAACTTCCTTAAAACCCCAACAAATAAAACTCTAAACCCTAAATTTCCATAACCCCTAAACCGAAAACCGTAAAACCTTAAAACCCTAAAACAATAAACCGTAAACCGTAAAACCTAAAATTTCAAAACTCTAAAACCCCAAAATACTAGAATCCAAGACCACATAACCCCCAAATCCCGTAAACCTAAACCCTAAACCCCAAAACACTACAATCCAAAACAACATAACCCCTAAAACCGGTAACCCTAAAATTTTAAAATATTAAAGTTGTACGATTACTTAGCCTAAACACTCAAAATAAAAAGATAACGGTAAACCCTAAACCTAAACTTCCTGAAAACCCCAACAAATAAAACTGTAAACCCTAAATTTTCATAACCCCTAAACCGAAAACCGTAAAAGCTTAAAACCCTAAAACCATAAACCGTAAACCGTAAAACCTAAAAATTCTAAACACTAAAACCCAAAAATACTAGAATCCAAGACCACATAACCCTCAAATCCCGTAAACCTAAACCCTAAACCCAAAAACACTACAATCCAAAACAACTTAACCCCTAAAACCGGTAACCATAAAATTTTAAAATGTAAAAGGTGTACGATTACTGAGCCTAAACACTCAAAATCAAAAGATAACAGTAAACCCTAAACCCAAACTTCCTGAAAACCCCAACAAATAAACTCTAAACCCTAAATTTCCATAACCCCTAAACCGAAAACCGTAAAACCTTAAAACCCTAAAACCATAAATCGTAAACCGTAAAACCTAAAAATTTTAAACTCTAAAACCCAAAAATACTAGAATCCAAGACCACATAACCCTCAAATCCCGTAAACCTAAACCGTAAACCCCAAAACACTACAATCCAAAACAACATAAGCTCTAAAACCGGTAACCCTAAAATTTTAAAATGTTAAGGGTGTACGATTACTGAGCCTAAACACTCAAAATAAAATGATAACAGTAAACCCTAAACTTAAACTTCCTTAAAATCGCTACAAATAAAACTCTAAACCCTAAATTTCCATAACTCCTAAACCGAAAATCGTAAAACCTTAAAACCCTAAAACCGTAAACCGTAAACCCTAAAAACCTTAAAATTCTAAACTCTAAAACCCCAAAATACTAGAATCAAAGACCACATAACCCCCAAATCCCGTAAACCTAAACCCTAAACCCAAAAACACTACAATCCAAAACAACATAACCCCTAAAACCGGTAACCCTAAAATTTTAAAGGTGTACGATTACTGAGCCTAAACTATCAAAATAAAAAGATAACGGTAAACCCTAAACCTAAACTTCCTGAAAACCCCAACAAATAAAACTCTAAACCCTAAATTTCCATAACCCCTCAACCGAATACCGTAAAACCTTAAAACCCTAAACCTGTAAACCGTAAACCCTAAAACCTTAAAATCCTAAACTCTAAAAGCCCAAAATACTAGAACCCAAGACCACATAACCCCCAAATCCCGTAAACCTAAACCCAAAACCCCAAAACACTACAATCAAAAATAACATAACCCCTAAAACCGGTAACCCAAAAATTCTAAAATTTTAAAGGTGTACGATTACTGAGCCTAAACACTCAAAATCAAAAGATAACAGTAAACCGTAAACCCAAACTTCCCGAAAACCCCAACAAATAAAACTATAAACCCTAAATTTCCTTAACCCCTAAACCAAAAATCATAAAACCTTAAAACCATAAAACCATAAACCGTAAACTGTAAAACCTAAAAATTCTAAACTCTAAAACCCCAAAATACTAGAATCCAACACCACATAATCCCCAAATCCCGTAAACCTAAACCCAAAACCCCAAAACACTACAATCCAACATAAGATAACCCCTAAAACCGGTAACCCTAAAATTTTAAAATTTTAAAGGTGTACGATTACCGAGCCTAAATAATCAAAATCAAAAGATAACGGTAAACCCTAAACCTAAACTTCCTGAAAACCCCAACAAATAAAACTCTAAACCCTAAATTTCAATAACCCCTAAACCGAAAGCTGTAAAACCTTAAAATCCTAAAACCGTAAACCGTAAACCCTAAAACCTTAAAATCCTAAACTCTAAAAGAACAAAATACTAGAATCACAGACGACATAATCCCCAAATCCCGTAAACCTAAACGCTAAACCCCAAAACAATACAATCCGAAACAACATAACCCCTAAAACCGGTAACCCTAAAATTTTAAAATTTTAAAGGTGTACGATTACTGAGCCTAAACACTCAAAATCAAAAGATAACGGTAAACCCTAAACCTAAACTTCATGAAAACCCCAACAAATAAAACTCTAAATCCTAAATTTCCATAACCACTAAACTGAAAACCGTAATACCTTAAAACCCTAAAACCGTAAACCGTAAGGCGTAAACCGTAAAACCTTAAAATTCTAAACTCTAAAATCCCAAAATACTTGAATCCAAGACCACATAACCCCCAAAACCCGTAAACCTAAACCCTAAACCCCAAAAAATTACAATCCAAAACAACATAACCCCTAAAACCGGTAACCCTAATTTTGTAAGATTTTAAAGGTGTACGATTACTGAGCCTAAACACTCAAAATCAAAAGATAACGGTTAACCCTAAACCTAAGCTTCTTTAAAACCCCAACAAATAAAACTCTAAACCCTAAATTTCCATAAACCCTAAACCGAAAACCGTAAAACCTTAAAACCCTAAAACCATAAATTGTAAACCGTAAAACCTAAAAATTCTAAACTCTAAAACCCCAAAATACTAGAATCCAAGACTACATAACCCCGAAATCCCCTAAACCTAAACCCTAAACGCCAAAACACTACAATAAAAAACAACATAACCCCTAAAACCGGTAGCCCTAAAATTTTAAAATTTTAAAGGTGTACGATTACTTAGCCAAAACACTCAAAATCGAAAGATAACGGTAAACCCTAAACCTAAACTTCCTGAAAACCCCAACAAATAAAACTCAAAACCCTAAATTACAATAACCCCTAAACCGAAAACCGTTAAACCTTAAAACCCTAAAACCGTAAATCGTAAACCCTAGAACCTTAAAATTCTAAACTCTAAAAGCCAAAAATACTTGAATACAAGACCACATAACCCCCAAATCCCGTAAACCTAAACCCTAAACCACAAAAAATTACAATCCAAAAAAACATAACCCCTAAAACCGGTAACCCTAACATTGTAAAATTTTAAAGGTGTACGATTACTAAGCCTAAACACTCAAAATCAAAAGATAACGGTTAACCCTAAACCTAAACTTCCTGAAAACCCCAACAAATAAAACTCTAAACCCTAAATTTCCATAACCCCTAAACCGAAAACCGTAAAACCTTAAAACCCTAAAACCATAAATTGTAAACCGTAAACCGTAAACCGTAAAACCTTAAAATTCAAAACTCTAAAATCCCAAAATACTTGAATCCAAGACCACATAACCCCCAAATCCCGTAAACCTAAACCCTAAACCCCAAAAAATTACAATTCAAAACCACATAACCCCTAAAACCGGTAACCCTAAAATTGTAAAATTTTAAAGGTGTACGATTACTGAGCCTAAACACTCAAAATCAAAAGATAACGGTTAACCCTAAACCTAAGCTTCCTGAAAACCCCAACAAATAAAACTCTGAACCCTAAATTTTCATAACCCCTAAACGAAAACCGTAAAACCATAAAACCCTAAAACCATAAATAGTAAACCGTAAAACCTAAAAATTTTAAACTCTAAAACCCAAAAATATTAGAATCCAAGACCACATAACCCCGAAATCCCCTAAACCTAAACCCTAAACGCCAAAACACTACAATAAAAAACAACATAACCCCTAAAACCGGTAACCCTAAAATTTTAAAATTTTAAAGGTGTACGATTACTGAGCCTAAACACTCAAAATAAAAAGATAACGGTAAACCATAAACCTAAACTTCCTGAAAACCCCAACAAATAAAACTAAAAACCCTAAATTTCAATAACCCCTAAACCGAAAACCGTTAAAACTTAAAACCCTAAAACCGTAAACCGTAAACACTAGAACCCTAAAATTCTAAACTCTAAAAGCCAAAAATACTTGAATCCAAGACCACATAACCCCCAAATCCCGTAAACCTAAACCCTAAACCACAAAAAATTACAATCCAAAAAAACATAACCCCTAAAACCGGTAACCCTAAAATTGTAAAATTTTAAAGGTGTACGATTACTAAGGCTAAACACTCAAAATCAAAAGATAACGGTTAACCCTAAACCTAAACTTCCTGAAAACCCCAACAAATAAAACTCTAAACCCTAAATTTCCATAACCCCTAAACCGAAAACCTTAAAACCTTAAAACCCTAAAACCATAAATTGTAAACCGTAAAACCTAAAAATTCTAAACTCTAAAACCCAAAAATACTAGAATCGAAGACCACATAACCCCCAAATCCCGTAAACCTAAACCCTATCCCCCAAAACACTACAATCCAAAACAACATAACCCCTAAAACCGGTAACCCTAAAATTCTAAAATATTAAAGGTGTACGATTACTTAGCCTAAACACTCAACATCAAAAGATAACGGTAAACCCGAAACCTAAACTTCCTGACAACCCCAACAAATAAAACTCTAAACCCTAAATTTTCATAACCCATAAACCGAAAACCGTAAAACCTTAAAACCCTAAAACCATAAACCGTAAACCGTAAAACCTAAGAATTCAAAACTCTAAAACCCCAAAATACTAGAATCCAAGACCACATAACCCCCAAATCTTGTAAACCTAAACCCTAAACCCCAAAACACTACAATCCAAAACAACATAACCCCTAAAACCGGTAACCCTAAAATTTTAAAATATTAAAGGTGTACGATTACTTAGCCTAAACACTCAAAATAAAAAGATAACGGTAAACCCTAAACCTAAACTTCCTGAAAAACCCAACAAATAAAAATCTAAACCCTAAATTTATATAACCCCTAAACCGAAAACCGTAAAACCTTAAAACCCTAAAACCATAAACCGTAAACCTTAAAACCTAAACATTCTAAACTCTAAAACCACAAAATACTAGAATCCAAGACCACATAACCCCCAAATCTTGTAAACCTAAACCCTAAACCCCAAAACACTACAATCCAAAACAACATAACCCCTAAAATCGGTAACCCTAAAATTTTAAAATATTAAAGGTGTACGATTACTTAGCCTAAACACTCAAAATCAAAAGATAACGGTAAACCCTAAACCTAAACTTCCTGAAAATGCCAACAAATAAAACTCTAAACCCTAAATTTATATAACCCCTAAACCGAAAACCATAATACCTTAAAACCCTAAAACCATAAACCGTAAACCTTAAAACCTAAACATTCTAAACTCTAAAACCACAAAATACTAGAATCCAAGACCACATAACCCTCAAATCCCGTAAACCTAAACCCTAAACCCCAAAACACTACAATTCACAAAAACATAAGCTCTAAAACCGGTAACCCTAAAATTTTAAAATGTTAAAGGTGTACGATTACTGAGCCTAAACACTAAAAATCAAAAGATAACAGTAAACCCTAAACCTAAACTTCCTTAAAATCGCTACAAATAAAACTCTAAACCCTAAATTTCCATAACCCCTAAACCGAAAACCGTAAAACCTTACAACCCTAAAATCGTAAACCGTAAACCCTAAAACCTTAAAATTCTAAACTCTAAAAGCCCAAAATACATGAATCCAAAACCACATAACCCCCAAATCCCGTAAACCTAAACACTAAACCCCAAAAAATTACAATCCAAAACAACATAACCCTTAAAACCGGTAACCGTAAAATTGTGAAATTTTAAAGGTGTACGATTACTGGGCCTAAACACTCAAAATCAAAAGATAACGGTTAACCCTAAACTTAAACTTCTTGAAAACCCCAACAAATAAAACTCTAAACCCTAAATTTCCATACCCCTAAACCGAAAACCGTAAAACCTTAAAACCCTAAAACCATAAATTGTAAACCGTAAAACATAAAAATTCTAAACTCTAAAACCCCAAAATACTAGAATCCAAGACCACATAACCCCCAAATCCCCTAAACCTAAACCCTAAACCCCAAAACACTACTATCCAAAACAACATAACCCCTAAAACTAGTAACCCTAAAATTTTAAAAATTTAAAGGTGTACGATTACTGAGCCTAAACACTCAAAATCAAAAGATCACGGTAAACCCTAAACCTAAACTTCCTGAAAACCCCAACAAATAAAACTCTAAACTCTAAATTTATATAACCCCTAAACCGAAAACCGTAAAACCTTAAAACCCTAAAACCATAAATCGTAAACCGGAAAACCTAAAAATTCTAAACTCTAAAACCACAAAATACTAGAATCCAAGACCACATAACCCTCAAATCCCGTAAACCTAAACCCTAAACCCCAAAACACTACAATTGAAAAAAACATAAGCTCTAAAATCGGTAACCCTAAAATTTTAAAATGTTAAAGGTGTACGATTACTGAGCCTAAACACTAAAAATCAAAAGATAACAGTAAACCCTAAACCTAAACTTCCTTAAAATCGCTACAAATAAAACTCTAAACCCTAAATTTCCATAACCCCTAAAACGAAATCCGTAAAACCTTACAACCCTAAAATCGTAAACCGTAAACCCTAAAACCTTAAAATTCTAAACTCTAAAAGCCCAAAATACATGAATCCAACACCACATAACCCCCAAATCCCGTAAACCTAAACCCTAAACCCCAAAAAATTACAATCCAAAACTACATAACCCCTAAAACCGGTAACCCTAAAATTGTGAAATTTTAAAGGTGTACGATTACTGAGCCTAAACACTCAATATCAAAAGATAACGGTTAACCCTAAACTTAAATTTCTTGAAAACCCCAACAAATAAAACTCTAAACTCTAAATTTATATAACCCCCAAATCGAAAACCGTAAAACCTTAAAACCCTAAAACCATAAATCGTAAACCGGAAAACCTAAAAATTCTAAACTCTAAAACCACAAAATACTAGAATCCAAGACCACATAACCCTCAAATCCCGTAAACCTAAACCCTAAACCCCAAAACACTACAATCCAAAAAAACATAACCTCTAAAATCGGTAACCCTAAAATTGTAAAATGTTAAAGGTGTACGATTACTGAGCATAAACACTAAAAATCAAAATATAACAGTAAACCCTAAACCTAAACTTCCTTAAAATCGCTACAAATAAAACTCTAAACCCTAAATTTCCATAACCCCTCAACCGAAAACCGTAAAACCTTACAACCCTAAAACCGTAAACCGTAAACCCTAAAACCTTAAAATCCTAAACTCTAAAAGCCCAAAATACTTGAATCCAAGACCACATAACCCCCAAATCCCGTAAACCTAAACCCTAAACCCCAAAAAATTACAATCCAAAACAACATAACCCCTAAAACCGGTAACCCTAAAATTGTAAAATTTTAAAGGTGTACGATTACTGAGGCTAAACACTCAAAATCAAAAGATAACGGTTAACCCTAAACCTAAACTTCCTGAAAACCCCAACAAATAAAACTCTAAACCCTAAATTTCCATAACCCCTAAACCGAAAACCGTAAAACCTTAAAACCCTAAAACCATAAATTGTAAACCGTAAAACCTAAAAATTCTAAACTCTAAAACCCGAAAATACTAGAATCCAAGACCACATAACCCCCAAATCCCCGAAACCTAAACCCTAAACCCCAAAACACTACAATCCAAAACAACATATCCCCTAAAACCTGTAACCCTAAAATTTTAAAATTTTAAAGGTGTACGATTACTGAGCCTAAACACAAAAAGTAAAAAGATAACGTAAACCCGAAATCTAAACTTCCTGAAAACCCCAACAAATAAAACTCAAAACCCTAAATTTCCATAACCCCTTAACCGAAAACCGTAAAACCTTAAAACCCTAAAACCGTATACCATAAACCCTAAAACCTTAAAATTCTAAACTCTAAAAGCCTAAAATACTTGAATCCAAGACCACATAACCCCCAAATCCCGTAAACCTAAACCCTAAACCCCAGAAAATTACAATAAAAAAAAACATAACCACTAAAACCGGTAACCCTAAAATTGTAAAATTTTAAAGGTGTACGATTACTGAGCCTAAACACTCAAAATCAAAAGATAACGGTTAACCCTAAACTTAAACTTCTTGAAAACCCCAACAAATAAAACTCTAAACCCTAAATTTCCATAACCCCTAAACCGAAAACCGTAAAACCTTAAAACCCTAAAACCATAAATTGTAAACCGTAAAACCTAAAAATTCTAAACTCTAAAACCCCAAAATACTAGAATCAAAGACCACATAACCCCCAAATCCCCTAAACCTAAACCCTAAACCCCAAAACACTACTATCCAAAAAACATAACCCCTAAAACCAGTAAGCCTAAAATTTTAAAATTTTAAAGGTGTATGATTACTGAGCCTAAACACTCAAAATCAAAAGATCACGGTAAACCCTAAACCTAAACTTCCTGAAAACCCTAACAAATAAAACTCTAAACTCTAAATTTATATAACCCCTAAACCGAAGACCGTAAAACCTTAAAACCCTAAAACCATAAATCGTAAACCGGAAAACCTAAAAATTCTAAACTCTAAAACCACAAAATACTAGAATCCAAGACCACATAACCCTCAAATCCCGTAAACCTAAACCCTAAACCCCAAAACACTACAATCCAAAAAAACATAACCTCTAAAATCGGTAACCCTAAAATTTTAAAATATTAAAGGTGTACGATTATTGAGCATAAACACTAAAAATCAAAATATAACAGTAAACCCTAAACCTAAACTTCCTTAAAATCGCTACAAATAAAACTCTAAACCCTAAATTTCCATAACCCCTCAACCGAAAACCGTAAAACCTTACAACCCTAAAACCATAAACCGTAAACCCTAAAACCTTAAAATCCTAAACTCTAAAAGCCCAAAATACTTGAATCCAAGACCACATAACCCCCAAATCCCGTAAACCTAAACCCTAAACCCCAAAAAATTACAATCCAAAACAACATAACCCCTAAAACCGGTAACCCTAAAATTGTAAAATTTAAAAGGTGAACGATTACTGAGCCTAAACACTCAAAATCAAAAGATAACGGTTAACCCTAAACCTAAACTTCCTGAAAACCCCAGCAAATAAAACTCTAAACCCTAAATTTCCATAACCCCTAAACCGAAAACCGTAAAACCTTAAAACCCTAAAACCATAAATTGTAAACCGTAAAACCTAAAAATTCTAAACTCTAAAACCCGAAAATACTAGAATCCAAGGCCACATAACCCCCAAATCCCCGAAACCTAAACCCTAAACCCCAAAACACTACAATCCAAAACAACATATCCCCTAAAACCTGTAACCCTAAAATTTTAAAATTTTAAAGGTGTACGATTACTGAGCCTAAACACGAAAAATCAAAAGATAACGTAAACCCGAAACCTAAACTTCCTGAAAACCCCAACAAATAAAACTCAAAACCCTATATTTCCATAACCCCTTAACCGAAAACCGTATAACCTTAAAACCCTAAAACCGTATACCATAAACCCTAAAACCTTAAAATTCTAAACTCTAAAAGCCCAAAATACTTTAATCCAAGACCACATAACCCCGAAATCCCGTAAACCTAAACCCTAAACCCCAAAAAATTACAATAAAAAAAAACATAACCACTAAAACCGGTAACCCTAAAATTGTAAAATTTAAAAGGTGTACGATTACTGAGCCTAAACACTCAAAATAACAAGATAACGGTAATCCCTAAACCTAAACTTCCTGAAAACCCCAACAAATAAAACTCTTAACCCTAAATTTCCATAACCCTTAAATCGAAAACCGTAAAACCTTAAAACCCCAAAACCGTAAACCGTAAACCCTAAAACCTTAAAATTCTAAACTCTAAAACCCCAAAATACTAGAATCCAAGACCACATAACCCCCAAATCTCGTAAACCTAAACCCTAAACCCCAAAACACTACAATCCAAAACAACATAACCCCTAAAACCGGTAACCCTAAAATTTTAAAAATTTAAAGGTGTACGATTACTGAGCCTAAACACTCAAAATCAAAAGATAACAGTAGACCCTAAACCTAAACTTCCTTAAAATCGCTACAAATAAAACTCTAAACCCTAAATTTCCATAACCCCTAAACCGAAAACCGTAAAACCTTAAAACCCTAAAACCCTAAACCGTAAACCCTAAAAACCTTAAAATTCTAAACTCTAAAACCCCAAAATACTAGAATCCATGACCACATAACCCCCAAATCCTGTGAACCTAAACCCTAAACCCCAAAACACTACAATCCAAAACAACATAACCCCTAAAACCTGTAACCCTAAAATTTTATAGGTGTACGATTACTGAGCTTAAACTATCAAAATCAAAAGATAACGGTAAACCCTAAACCTAAACTTCCTGAAAACCCCAACAAATAAAACTCAAAACCCTAAATTTCCATAACCCCTTAACCGAAAACCGTATAACCTTAAAACCCTAAAACCGTATACCATAAACCCTAAAACCTTAAATTTCTAAACTCTAAAAGCCCAAAATACTTTAATCCAAGACCACATAACCCCCAAATCCCGTAAACCTAAACCCTAAATCCCAAAAAATTACAATAAAAAAAACATAACCACTAAAACCGGTAACCCTAAAATTGTAAAATTTAAAAGGTGTACGATTACTGAGCCTAAACACTCAAAATAACAAGATAACGGTAATCTCTAAACCTAAACTTCCTGAAAACCCCAACAAATAAAACTCTTAACCCTAAATTTCCATAACCCTTAAATCGAAAACCGTAAAACCTTAAAACCCCAAAACCGTAAACCGTAAACCCTAAAACCTTAAAATTCTAAACTCTAAAACCCCAAAATAATAGAATCCAAGACCACATAACCCCCAAATCTCGTAAACCTAAACCCTAAACCCCAAAACACTACAATCCAAAACAACATAACCCCTAAAACCGGTAACCCTAAAATTTTAAAAATTTAAAGGTGTACGATTACTGAGCCTAAACACTCAAAATCAAAAGATAACAGTAGACCCTAAACCTAAACTTCCTTAAAATCGCTACAAATAAAACTCTAAACCCTAAATTTCCATAACCCCTAAACCGAAAACCGTAAAACCTTAAAACCCTAAAACCGTGAACCGTAAACCCTAAAAACCTTAAAATTCTAAACTCTAAAACCCCAAAATACTAGAATCCATGACCACATAACCCCCAAATCCCGTGAACCTAAACCTTAAACCCCAAAACACTACAATCCAAAACAACATAACCCCTAAAACCTGTAACCCTAAAATTTTATAGGTGTACGATTACAGAGCTTAAACTATCAAAATCAAAATATAACGGTAAACCCTAAACCTAAACTTCCTGAAAACCCCAACAAATAAAACTCTAAACCCTAAATTTCCATAACCCCTAAACCGAATACCGTAAAACCTTAAAACCCTAAAATCGTAAACCGTAAACCCTAAAACCTTAAAATCATAAACTCTAAAAGCCCAAAATACTAGAACCAAAGACCACATAACCCCCAAATCCCGTAAACCTAAACCCAAAACCCCAAAACACTACAATAAAAAAGAACATAACCCCTAAAACCGGTAACCCCGAAAATTTTAAAATTTTAAAGGTGTACGATTACTGAGCCTAAACACTCGAAATCAAAAGATAACAGTAAACCCTAAACCCAAACTTCCCGAAAACCCCAACAAATAAAACTCTAAACCCTAAATTTCCTTAACCCCTAAACCGAAAATCGAAAAAACCTTAAAACCATATAACCATAAACCGTAAACTGTAAAACCTAAAAATTCTAAACTCTAAAACCCACAAATACTAGAATCCAAGACCACATAACCTCCAAATCCCGTAAACCTAAACCCTAAACCCCAAAACAGTACAATCCAAAACAACATAACCCCTAAAACCGGTAACCATTAAATTTTAAAATTTTAAGGGTGTACGATTATTGAGCCTAAACACAAAAAATCAAAAGATAACGGTAAACCATAAACCTAAACTTCCTGAAAACCCCAAGAAATAAAACTCTAAACCCTAAATTTTCATAATTCCTAAACCGAAAATCGTAAAACCTTAAAACCCTAAAACCAAAAACCGTAAACCGTAAAACCTAAAAATTCTAAACTCTAAAACCCAAAAATACGAGAATCCAAGACCACATAACCCTCAAATCCCGTAGACCTAAACCCTAAACACCAAAACACTACAATCCAAAACAACATAACCCCTAAAACCGGTAACCCTAAAATTTTAAAATTTTAAAGGTGTACGATTACTGAGCCTAAACTATCAAAATCAAAAGATAACGGTAAGCCCTAAACCTAAACATCCTGAAAACACCAACAAATAAAAGTCTAAACCCTAAACTTCCATAACCCCTAAACCGAAAACCGTAAAACCTTAAAACCCTAAAACCGTAAACCGTAAACCCTAAAACCTTAAAATCCTAAACTCTAAAAGCCCAAAATACTAGAATCCAAGACCACATAACCCCCAAATCCCGTAAACCTAAACCCTAAACCCCAAAACACTACAATCCAAAACAACATAACCCCTAAAACCGGTAACCCTAAAATTTTAAAATATTAAAGGTGTACGATTACTTAGCCTAATCACTCAAAATCAAAAGACAACGGTAAACCCTAAACCTAAACTTCCGGAAAACCCCAACAGATAAAACTCTAAACCCTAAATTTCCATAACCCCTAAACCGAATACCGTAAAACCTTAAAACCCTAAGACCATAAACCGTAAACCGTAAAACCTAAAAATTCTAAACTCGAAAACCCCAAAATACTAGAATCCAACACCACATAATTCCCAAATCCCGTAAACCTAAACCCAAAACCCCAAAACACTACAATCCAAAATAACATAACCCCTAAAACTGGTAACCCTAAAATTTTAAAATTTTAAAGGTGTACGATTACTGAGCCTAAACAATCAAAATCAAAAGATAACGGTAAACCCTAAACCTAAACTTCCTGAAAACCCCAACAAATAATACTCTAAACCCTAAATTTCCATAACCTTTAAACTGAAAACTGTAAAACCTTAAAACCCTAAAACCGTAAACCGTAAACCCTAAAACCTTAAAATCCTAAACTCTAAAAGCCCAAAATACTAGAACCCAAGACCACATAACCCCCAAATCCCGTAAACCTAAACCGTAAACCCCAAAGCACAACAATCATAAACAACATAACCCCTAAAACCGGTAACCCTAAAATTTTAAAATATTAAAGGTGTACGATTACTTAGCCTAAACTCTCAAAACCAAAAGATAACGGTAAACCCTAAACCTAAACTGCCTGAAAACCCGAACAAATAAAACTCTAAACCCTAAATTTCCATAACCCCTAAACCGAATACCGTAAAACCTTATAACCCTAAAACCATAAACCGTAAACCGTAAAACCTAAAAATTCTAAACTCTAAAACCCCATAATACTAGAATCCAACACCACATAATCCCAAAATCCCGTAAACCTAAACCAAAAACCCCAAAAAACACTACAATCCAAAATAACATAACCCCTAAAACCAGTAACCCTAAAATCCTAAAATTTTAAAGGTGTACGATTATTGAGCCTAAACTCTCAAAATCAAAAGATAACGGTAAACCCTAAACCTAAACTTCCTGAAAACCCCAACAAATAAAACTCTAAACCCTAAATTTCCATAACCCCTAAACCGAAAACCGTAAAACCTTAAAACCCTAAAACCGTAAACCGTAAACCCTAAAACCTTAAAATCCCAAACTCTAAAAGCCAAAAATACTAGAATCCAAGACCACATAATCCCCAAATCCCGTAAACCTAAACGTTAAACCCCAAAAAATTACAATCCAAATTAACATAACCCCTAAAACCGGTAACCCTAAAATTCTAAAATTTTAAAGGTGTACGATTATTGAGCCTAAACAATCAAGATCAAAAGATAACGGTAAACCCTAAACCTAAACTTTCCTGAAAACTCCAACAAATAAAACTCTTAACCCTAAATTTCCATAACCCTTAAATCGAAAACCATAAAACCTTAAAAACCAAAAACCGTAAACCGTAAACCCTAAAAACCTAAAAATTCTAAACTCTAAAACCCCAAAAAACTAGAATCCAAGACCACATAACCCCCAAATCCCGTAAACCTAAACCCTAAACCCCAAAACACTAAAATCCAAAACAACATAACCCCTAAAACCGGTAACCCTAAAATTTTAAAATTTTAAGGGTGTATGATTACTGAGCCTAAACATACAAAATCAAAAGATAACGGAAAACCGTAAACCTAAACTTCCTAAAAACCCCAACGAATAAAACTCTAAACCCTAAATGTCCATAACCCCTAAACCGAAAACCGTAAAACCTTAAAACCCTAAAACATAAACGGTAAACCATAGACCTAAAAATTCAAAACTCTAAAACCTCAAAATACTAGAATCCAAGACATCTAACCCTCAAATCCCGTAAACCTAAACCCAAAACCCCAAAACACTACAATCCAAAATAACATAACCCCTAAAACTGGTAACCCTAAAATTTTAAAATTTTAAAGGTGTACGATTACTGAGCCTAAACAATCAAAATCAAAAGATAACGGTAAACCCTAAACCTAAACTTCCTGAAAACCCCAACAAATAATACTCTAAACCCTAAATTTCCATAACCTTTAAACTGAAAACTGTAAAACCTTAAAACCCTAAAACCGTAAACCGTAAACCCTAAAACCTTAAAATCCTAAACTCTAAAAGCCCAAAATACTAGAACCCAAGACCACATAACCCCCAAATCCCGTAAACCTAAACCGTAAACCCCAAAGCACAACAATCATAAACAACATAACCCCTAAAACCGGTAACCCTAAAATTTTAAAATATTAAAGGTGTACGATTACTTAGCCTAAACTCTCAAAACCAAAAGATAACGGTAAACCCTAAACCTAAACTGCCTGAAAACCCGAACAAATAAAACTCTAAACCCTAAATTTCCATAACCCCTAAACCGAATACCGTAAAACCTTATAACCCTAAAACCATAAACCGTAAACCGTAAAACCTAAAAATTCTAAACTCTAAAACCCCATAATACTAGAATCCAACACCACATAATCCCAAAATCCCGTAAACCTAAACCAAAAACCCCAAAAACACTACAATCCAAAATAACATAACCCCTAAAACCAGTAACCCTAAAATCCTAAAATTTTAAAGGTGTACGATTATTGAGCCTAAACTCTCAAAATCAAAAGATAACGGTAAACCCTAAACCTAAACTTCCTGAAAACCCCAACAAATAAAACTCTAAACCCTAAATTTCCATAACCCCTAAACCGAAAACCGTAAAACCTTAAAACCCTAAAACCGTAAACCGTAAACCCTAAAACCTTAAAATCCCAAACTCTAAAAGCCAAAAATACTAGAATCCAAGACCACATAATCCCCAAATCCCGTAAACCTAAACGTTAAACCCCAAAAAATTACAATCCAAATTAACATAACCCCTAAAACCGGTAACCCTAAAATTCTAAAATTTTAAAGGTGTACGATTATTGAGCCTAAACAATCAAGATCAAAAGATAACGGTAAACCCTAAACCTAAACTTTCCTGAAAACTCCAACAAATAAAACTCTTAACCCTAAATTTCCATAACCCTTAAATCGAAAACCATAAAACCTTAAAAACCAAAAACCGTAAACCGTAAACCCTAAAAACCTAAAAATTCTAAACTCTAAAACCCCAAAAAACTAGAATCCAAGACCACATAACCCCCAAATCCCGTAAACCTAAACCCTAAACCCCAAAACACTAAAATCCAAAACAACATAACCCCTAAAACCGGTAACCCTAAAATTTTAAAATTTTAAGGGTGTATGATTACTGAGCCTAAACATACAAAATCAAAAGATAACGGAAAACCGTAAACCTAAACTTCCTAAAAACCCCAACGAATAAAACTCTAAACCCTAAATGTCCATAACCCCTAAACCGAAAACCGTAAAACCTTAAAACCCTAAAACATAAACGGTAAACCATAGACCTAAAAATTCAAAACTCTAAAACCTCAAAATACTAGAATCCAAGACATCTAACCCTCAAATCCCGTAAACCTAAACCCAAAACCCCAAAACACTACAATCCAAAATAACATAACCCCTAAAACTGGTAACCCTAAAATTTTAAAATTTTAAAGGTGTACGATTACTGAGCCTAAACAATCAAAATCAAAAGATAACGGTAAACCCTAAACCTAAACTTCCTGAAAACCCCAACAAATAATACTCTAAACCCTAAATTTCCATAACCTTTAAACTGAAAACTGTAAAACCTTAAAACCCTAAAACCGTAAACCGTAAACCCTAAAACCTTAAAATCCTAAACTCTAAAAGCCCAAAATACTAGAACCCAAGACCACATAACCCCCAAATCCCATAAACCTAAACCGTAAACCCCAAAGCACAACAATCATAAACAACATAACCCCTAAAACTGGTAACCCTAAAATTTTAAAATTTTAAAGGTGTACGATTACTGAGCCTAAACAATCAAAATCAAAAGATAACGGTAAACCCTAAACCTAAACTTCCTGAAAACCCCAACAAATAATACTCTAAACCCTAAATTTCCATAACCTTTAAACTGAAAACTGTAAAACCTTAAAACCCTAAAACCGTAAACCGTAAACCCTAAAACCTTAAAATTCTAAACTCTAAAACCCCATAATACTAGAATCCAACACCACATAATCCCAAAATCCCGTAAACCTAAACCAAAAACCCCAAAAACACTACAATCCAAAATAACATAACCCCTAAAACCAGTAACCCTAAAATCCTAAAATTTTAAAGGTGTACGATTATTGAGCCTAAACAAACAAAATCAAAAGATAACGGTAAACCCTAAACCTAAACTTCCTGAAAACCCCAACAAATAAAACTCTAAACCCTAAATTTCCATAACCCCTAAACCGAAAACCGTAAAACCTTAAAACCCTAAAACCGTAAACCGTAAACCCTAAAACCTTAAAATCCCAAACTCTAAAAGCCAAAAATACTAGAATCCAAGACCACATAATCCCCAAATCCCGTAAACCTAAACGTTAAACCCCAAAAAATTACAATCCAAATTAACATAACCCCTAAAACCGGTAACCCTAAAATTCTAAAATTTTAAAGGTGTACGATTATTGAGCCTAAACAATCAAGATCAAAAGATAACGGTAAACCCTAAACCTAAACTTTCCTGAAAACTCCAACAAATAAAACTCTTAACCCTAAATTTCCATAACCCTTAAATCGAAAACCATAAAACCTTAAAAAGCAAAAACCGTAAACCGTAAACCCTAAAAACCTTAAAATTCTAAACTCTAAAACCCCAAAAAACTAGAATCCAAGACCACATAACCCCCAAATCCCGTAAACCTAAACCCTAAACCCCAAAACACTAAAATCCAAAACAACATAACCCCTAAAACCGGTAACCCTAAAATTTTAAAATTTTAAGGGTGTATGATTACTGAGCCTAAACATACAAAATCAAAAGATAACGGAAAACCGTAAACCTAAACTTCCTAAAAACCCCAACGAATAAAACTCTAAACCCTAAATGTCCATAACCCCTAAACCGAAAACCGTAAAACCTTAAAACCCTAAAACATAAACGGTAAACCATAAACCTAAAAATTCAAAACTCTAAAACCTCAAAATACTAGAATCCAAGACATCTAACCCTCAAATCCTGTAAAACTAAACCCTAAACCCCAAAACACTACAATCCAAAACAACATAACCGCTAAAACCGGTAACCCTAAAATTTTAAAATTTTAAAGGTGTACGATTACTGAGCCTAAACACTAAAAATCAAAAGATAACAGTAAACCCTAAACCCAAACTCCCGAAAACCCCAACAAATAAAACTCTAAACCCTAAATTTCCTTAACCCGTAAACCGAAAACCGTAAAACCTTAAAACCATAAAACCATAAACCGTAAACTTTAAAACCTAAAAATTCTAAACTCTAAAACCCAAAAATACTAGAATCCAAGACCACATAACCCCTAAATCCCGTAAACCTAAACCCTAAACCCCAAAAAACTATAATCCAAAACAACATAACCCCGAAAACCAATAACCCTAAAATTTTAAAATTTTAAGGGTGTACGATTATTGAGCCTAAACACACAAAATCAAAAGATAACGGTAAACCCTAAACCTTAACTTCCTAAAAACCCCAACGAATAAAACTCTAAACCATAAATGTCCATAACCCCTAAACCGAAAACTGTAAAACCTTAAAACACTAAAACCATAAACCGTAAACCGTAAAACCTAAAAATTCAAAACTCTAAAACCTCAAAATACTAGAATCCAAGACATCATAACCCCCAAATCCCGTAAACCTAAACCCTAAACCCCAAAACACTACAAATCAAAACAACATAACCCCTAAAACCGGTAACCCTAAAATTTTAAAATATTACTTAGCCTAAACATTTAAAATCAAAAGATAACGGTAAACCCTAAACCTAAACTTCATGAAAACCCAAAGAAATAAATCTCTAAACCCTAAATTTTCATAACCCCTAAACCGAAAATCGTAAAACCTTAAAACCCTGAAACCATAAACCGTAAACCGTAAAACCTAAAAATTCTAAATTCTAAAACCCAAAAATACTAGAATCCAAGACCACATAACCCTCAAATCCCGTAGACCTAAACCCTAAACTACTAAACACTACAATCCAAAACAACATAACACCTAAAACCGGTAACCCTAAAATTTTAAAATTTTAAAGGTGTACGATTACTGAGCCTAAACACTCAAAATCAAAAGATAACAGTAAACCCTAAACCTAAACTTCCTTAAAATCGCTACAAATAAAACTCTAAACCCTAAATTTCCATAACCCCTAAACCGAAAACCGTAAAACCTTAAAACCCTAAAACCGTAAACAGTAAACCCTAAAAACCTTAAAATTCTAAACTCTAAAACCCCAAAATACTAGAATCCAAGACCACATAACCCCCAAATCCCGTAAACCTAAACCCTAAACCCCAAAACACTACAATCCAAAACAACATAACCCCTAAAACCGGTAACCCTAAAATTTTAAAATTTTAAAGGTGTACGGTTACTAAGCGTAAACTACCAAAATCAAAAGATAACGGTAAACCCTAAACCTAAACTTCCTGAAAACGCCAACAAATAAAACTCTAAACCCTAAATTTCCATAACCCATAAACCGAAAACCGTAAAACCTTAAAACCCTAAAACCGTAAACGGTAAACCCTAAAACCTTAAAATCCTAAACTCTAAAAGCCCAAAAGACTAGAATCCAAGACCACATAACCCCCAAATCCCGTAAACCTAAACCCTAAACCCCAAAACACTACAATCCAAAACAACATAACCCCTAAAACCGGTAACCCTAAAATTTTAAAATTTTAAGGGTGTACGATTACTTAGCCTAAACACTTAAAATCAAAAGATAACAGTAAACCCTAAACCTAAACCTCCTGAAAACCCCAAGAAAAAAACTCTAAACCCTAAATTTTCATAACCCCTAAACCGAAAATCGTACAACCTTAAAACCCTAAAACCAAAAACCGTAAACCGTAAAACCTAAAAATTCTAAACTCTAAAACCCAAAAATACTAGAATCCAAGACCACATAACCCTCAAATCCCGTAGACCTAAACCCTAAACCCCAAAACACTACAATCCAAAACAACATAACCCCTAAAACCGGTAACCCTAAAATTTTAAAATTTTAACGGTGTACGATTACTGAGCCTAAACTATCAAAATCAAAAGATAACGGTAAACCCTAAACCTAAACTTCCTGAAAACCGCAACAAATAAAACTCTTAACCCTAAATTTCCATAACCCCTGAATCGAAAACCGTAAAACCTTAAAACCCCAAAACCGTAAACCGTAAACACTAAAACCTTAAAATTCTAAACTCTTAAACCCCAAAATACTAGAATCCAAGACCACATAACCCCAAAATACTAGAATCCAAAACAACATAACGCCTAAAACCGGTAACCCTAAAATTTTAAAATTTTAAGGGTGTATGATTACTGAGCCTAAACTATCAAAATCAAAAGATAACGGTAAACCGTAAACCTAAACTTCCTAAAAACCCCAACGAATAAAACTTTAAACCCTAAATGTCCATAACCCCTAAAACCATAAACCGTACACCGTAAAACCTAAAAATTCTGAACTCTAAAACCCAAAAATACTAGATTCCAAGACCACATAACCCTCAAATCCCGTAGACCTAAACCCTAAACCACTAAACACTACAATCAAAAACAACATAACCCCTAAAACCAGTAACCCTAAAATTTTACAATTTTAAAGGTGTACGATTACTGAGCCTAAACACTCAAAATCAAAAGATAACAGTAAACCCTAAACCTAAACTTCCTGAAAACGCAAAAAAATAAAACTCTAAACCCTAAATTTCCATAACCCATATACCGAAAACCGTAAAACCTTAAAACCCTAAAACCGTAAACCGTCAACCCTAAAACCTGAAAATTCTAAACTCTAAAACCCCAAAAGACTAGAATCCAAGACCACATAACCCCCAAATCCCGTAAACCTAAACCCTAAACCCCAAAACACTACAATCCAAAACAACATAACCCCTAAAACCGGTAACCCTAAAATTTTAAAATTTTAAAGGTGTACGATTACTGAGCCTAAACTATCAAAATCAAAAGATAACGGTAAACCCTAAACCTAAACTTCCTGAAAACGCCAACAAATAAAACTCTAAACCCTAAATTTCCATAACCCCTAAACCGAAAACCGTAAAACCTTAAAACCCTAAAACCGTAAACCGTAAACCCTAAAAACCTTAAAATTCTAAACTCTAAAACCCCAAAAGAATAGAATCCAAGAACACATAACCCCCAAATCCCGTAAACCTAAACCCGAAACCCCAAAACACTACAATATAAAACAACATAACCCCTAAAACCGGTAACCCTAAAATTTTAAAATTTTAAAGGTGTACGATTACTGAGCCTAAACTATCAAAATCAAAAGATAAAAGTAAACCCTAAACAGAAACTTCCTGAAAACGCCAACAAATAAAACTCTAAACCCTGAATTTCCATAACCCCTAAACCGATAACCGTAAAACCTTAAAACCCTAAAACCGTAAACCGTAAACCCTAAAAACCTTAAAATTCTAAACTCTAAAACCCCAACAGACTAGAATCCAAGACCACATAACCCCCAAATCCCGTAAACAGAAACCCTAAACCCCAAAACACTACAATCCAAAACAACATAACCCCTAAAACCGGTAACCCTAAAATTTTAAAATTTTAAGGGTGTACGATTATTGAGCCTAAACACACAAAATCAAAAGATAACGGTAAACCCTAAACCTAAACTTCCTAAAAACCCCAACGAATAAAACTATAAACCCTAAATGTCCATAACCCCTAAACCGAAAACCGTAAAACCTTAAAACCCTAAAACCATAAACCGTAAACCGTAAAACCTAAAAATTCAAAACTCTAAAACCTCAAAATACTAGAATCCAAGACATCATAACCCCCAAATACTGTAAACCTAAACCCTAAACCCCAAAACACTACAATCCAAAACAACATAACCCCTAAAACCGATAACCCTAAAATTTTAAAATTTTAAAGGTGTACGATTACTGAGCCTAAACACTCAAAATCAAAAGATAACAGTAAACCCTAAACCTAAACTCCCTTAAAATCGCTACAAATAAAACTCTAAACACTAAATTTCCATAACCCCTAAACCGAAAACCGTAAAACCTTAAAACCCTAAAACCGTAAACCGTAAACCTTAAAAACCTTAAAATTCTTAACTCTAAAACCCCAAAATACTAGAATCCAAGACCACATAACCCCCAAATCCCGTAAACCTAAACCCTAAACCCCAAAACACTACAATCCAAAACAACATAACCCCTAAAACCGGTAACCCTAAAATTTTAAAATTTTAAACGTGTACGATTACTGAGCCTAAACTATCAAAATCAAAAGATAACGGTAAACCCTAAACCTAAACTTCCTGAAAACGCCAACAAATAAAACTCTAAACCCTAAATTTCCATAACCCCTAAACCGAAAACCGTAAAACCTTAAAACCCTAAACCGTAAAACCTAAAAATTCAAAAGTTTAAAACCTCAAAATACTAAAATCCAAGACATCATAACCCCCAAATCCCGTTAACCTAAACCCTAAACCCCAAAACACTACAAATCAAAACAACATAACCCCTAAAACCGGTAACCCTAAAATTTTAAAATTTTAAAGGTGTACGATTACTGAGCCTAAACTATCAAAATCAAAAGATAAAAGTAAACCCTAAACCTAAACTTCCTTAAAACGCCAACAAATAAAACTCTAAACCCTAAATTTCCATAACCCCTAAACCGAAAACCGTAAAACCTTAAAACCCTAAAACCGTAAACTGTAAACCTTAAAAACCTTAAAATTCTAAACTCTAAAACCCCAAAAGATTAGAATCCAAGACCACATAACCCCCAAATCCCGTAAACCTAAACCCTAAACCCCAAAACACTACAATCCAAAACAACATAACCCCTAAAACCGGTAACCCTAAAATTTTAAAATTTTAAAGGTGTACGATTACTGAGCCTAAACTATCAAAATCAAAAGATAACGGTAAACCCTAAACCTAAACTTCCTGAAAACGCCAACAAATAAAACTCTAAACCCTAAATTTCCATAACCCCTAAACCGAAAACCGTAAAACCTTAAAACCCTAAAACCGTAAACCGTAAACCCTAAAACCTTAAAATCCCAAACTCTAAAAGCCCAAAATACTAGAATCCAAGACCACATAACCCCCAAATCCCGTAAACCTAAACCCTAAACCCCAAAACACTACAATCCAAAACAACATAACCCCTAAAACCGGTAACCCTAAAATTTTAAAATTTTAAGGGTGTACGATTATTGAGCCTAAACACACAAAATCAAAAGATAACGGTAAACCCTAAACCTAAACTTCCTAAAAACCCCAACGAATAAAACACTAAACCCTAAATGTCCATAACCCCTAAACCGAAAAACCGTAAAACCTTAAAACCCTAAAACCCTAAAACCATAAACCGTAAACCGTAAAACCTAAAAATTCAAAACTCTAAAACCTCAAAATACTAGAATCCAAGACATCATAACCCCCAAATCCTGTAAACCTAAACCCTAAACCCCAAAACACTACAATCCAAAACAACATAACCCCTAAAACCGGTAACCCTAAAATTTTAAAATTTTAAAGGTGTACGATTACTGAGCCTAAACACTCAAAATCAAAAGATAACAGTAAACCCTAAACCTAAACTTCCTTAAAATCGCAACAAATAAAACTCTAAACACTAAATTTCCATAACCCCTAAACCGAAAACCGTAAAACCTTAAAACCCTAAAACCGTAAACCGTAAACCTTAAAAACCTTAAAATTCTTAACTCTAAAACCCCAAAATACTAGAATCCAAGACCACATAACCCCCAAATCCCGTAAACCTAAACCCTAAACCCCAAAACACTACAATCCAAAACAACATAACCCCTAAAACCGGTAACCCTAAAATTTTAAAATTTTAAAGGTGTACGATTACTGAGCCTAAACTATCAAAATCAAAAGATAACGGTAAACCCTAAACCTAAACTTCCTGAAAACGCCAACAAATAAAACTCTAAACCCTAAATTTCCATAACCCCTAAACCGAAAACCGTAAAACGTTAAAACCCTAAACCGTAAAACCTAAAAATTCAAAAGTCTAAAACCTCAAAATACTAGAATCCAAGACATCATAACCCCCAAATCCCGTAAACCTAAACCCTAAACCCTAAAACACTACAAATCAAAACAACATAACCCCTAAAACCGGTAACCCTAAAATTTTAAAATATTAAAGGTGTACGATTACTTAGCCTAAACACTTAAAATCAAAAGATAACGGTAAACCCTAAACCTAAACTTCCTTAAAACCCCAAGAAATAAAACTCTAAACCCTAAATTTTCATAACCCCTAAACCGAAAATCGTAAAACCTTAAAACCCTAAAACTATAAACCGTAAACCGTAAAACCTAAAAATTCTGAACTCGAAAACCCAAAATTACTAGATTCCAAGACCACATAACCCTCAAATCCCGTAGACCTAAACCCTAAACCACTAAACACTACAATCCAAAACAACATAACCCCTAAAACCGGTAACCCTAAAATTTTAAAATTTTAAACTTGTACGATTACTGAGCCTAAACACTCAAAATCAAAAGATAACAGTAAACCCTAAACCTAAACTTCCTTAAAATCACTACAAATAAAACTCTAAACCCTAAATTTCCATAACCCCTAAACCGAAAACCGTAAAACCTTAAAACCCTAAAACCGTAAACCGTAAACCTTAAAAACCTTAAAATTCTAAACTCTAAAACCCCAAAATACTAGAATCCAAGACCACATAACCCCCAAATCCCGTAAACCTAAAAACTAAACCCCAAAACACTACAATCCAAAACAACATAACCCCTAAAACCGGTAACCCTAAAATTTTAAAATTTTAAAGGTGTACGATTACTGAGCCTAAACTATCAAAATCAAAAGATAACGGTAAACCCTAAACCTAAACTTCCTTAAAACGCCAACAAATAAAACTCTAAACCCTAAATTTCCATAACCCCTAAACCGAAAACCGTAAAACCTTAAAACCCTAAAACCGTAAACCGTAAACCTTAAAAACCTTAAAATTCTAAACTCTAAAACCCCAAAAGACTAGAATCCAAGACCACATAACCCCCAAATCCCGTAAACCTAAACCCTAAACCCCAAAACACTACAATCCAAAACAACATAACCCCTAAAACCGGTAACCCTAAAATTTTAAAATTTTAAAGGTGTACGATTACTGAGCCTAAACTATCAAAATCAAAAGATAACGGTAAACCCTAAACCTAAACTTCCTGAAAACGCCAACAAATAAAACTCTAAACCCTAAATTTCCATAACCCCTAAACCGAAAACCGTAAAACCTTAAAACCCTAAAACCGTAAACCGTAAACCCTAAAACCTTAAAATCCCAAACTCTAAAAGCCCAAAATACTAGAATCCAAGACCACATAACCCCCAAATCCCGTAAACCTAAACCCTAAACCCCAAAACACTACAATCCAAAACAACATAACCCCTAAAACCGGTAACCCTAAAATTTTAAAATTTTAAGGGTGTACGATTATTGAGCCTAAACACACAAAATCAAAAGATAACGGTAAACCCTAAACCTAAACTTCCTAAAAACCCCAACGAATAAAACACTAAACCCTAAATGTCCATAACCCCTAAACCGAAAACCGTAAAACCTTAAAACCCTAAAACCCTAAAACCATAAACCGTAAACCGTAAAACCTAAAAATTCAAAACTCTAAAACCTCAAAATACTAGAATCCAAGACATCATAACCCCCAAATCCTGTAAACCTAAACCCTAAACCCCAAAACACTACAATCCAAAACAACATAACCCCTAAAACCGGTAACCCTAAAATTTTAAAATTTTAAAGGTGTACGATTACTGAGCCTAAACACTCAAAATCAAAAGATAACAGTAAACCCTAAACCTAAACTTCCTTAAAATCGCAACAAATAAAACTCTAAACACTAAATTTCCATAACCCCTAAACCGAAAACCGTAAAACCTTAAAACCCTAAAACCGTAAACCGTAAACCTTAAAAACCTTAAAATTCTTAACTCTAAAACCCCAAAATACTAGAATCCAAGACCACATAACCCCCAAATCCCGTAAACCTAAACCCTAAACCCCAAAACACTACAATCCAAAACAACATAACCCCTAAAACCGGTAACCCTAAAATTTTAAAATTTTAAAGGTGTACGATTACTGAGCCTAAACTATCAAAATCAAAAGATAACGGTAAACCCTAAACCTAAACTTCCTGAAAATCACTACAAATAAAACTCTAAACCCTAAATTTCCATAACCCCTAAACCGAAAATCGTAAAACGTTAAAACCCTAAACCGTAAAACCTAAAAATTCAAAAGTCTAAAACCTCAAAATACTAGAATCCAAGACATCATAACCCCCAAATCCCGTAAACCTAAACCCTAAACCCTAAAACACTAGGGTTTGCGGTTTACGGTTTACGGTTTTAGGGTTTTAAGGTTTTACGATTTTCGGTTTAGGGGTTATGGAAATTTAGGGTTTAGAGTTTTATTTGTAGTGATTTTCAGGAAGTTTAGGTTTAGGGTTTACCGTTATCTTTTGATTTTGATAGTTTAGGCTCAGTAATCGTACACCTTTAAAATTTTAAAATTTTAGGGTTACCGGTTTTAGGGGTTATGTTGTTTTGGATTGTAGTGTTTTGGGGTTTAGGGTTTAGGTTTACGGGATTTGGGGGTTATGTGGTCTTGGATTCTAGTATTTTGGGGTTTTAGAGTTAAGAATTTTAAGGTTTTTAAGGTTTACGGTTTACGGTTTTAGGGTTTTAAGGTTTTACGGTTTTCGGTTTAGGGGTTATGGAAATTTAGGGTTTAGAGTTTTATTTGTAGTGATTTTCAGGAAGTTTAGGTTTAGGGTTTACCGTTATCTTTTGATTTTGATAGTTTAGGCTCAGTAATCGTACACGTTTAAAATTTTAAAATTTTAGGGTTACCGGTTTTAGGGGTTATGTTGTTTTGGATTGTAGTGTTTTGGGGTTTAGGGTTTAGGTTTACGGGATTTGGGGGTTATGTGGTCTTGGATTCTAGTATTTTGGGGTTTTAGAGTTAAGAATTTTAAGGTTTTTAAGGTTTACGGTTTACGGTTTTAGGGTTTTAAGGTTTTACGGTTTTCGGTTTAGGGGTTATGGAAATTTAGTGTTTAGAGTTTTATTTGTAGCGATTTTAAGGGAGTTTAGGTTTAGGGTTTACTGTTATCTTTTGATTTTGAGTGTTTAGGCTCAGTAATCGTACACCTTTAAAATTTTAAAATTTTAGGGTTATCGGTTTTAGGGGTTATGTTTTTTTGGATTGTAGTGTTTTGGGGTTTAGGGTTTAGGTTTACAGTATTTGGGGGTTATGATGTCTTGGATTCTAGTATTTTGAGGTTTTAGAGTTTTGAATTTTTAGGTTTTACGGTTTACGGTTTATGGTTTTAGGGTTTTAAGGTTTTACGGTTTTCGGTTTAGGGGTTATGGACATTTAGGGTTTATAGTTTTATTCGTTGGGGTTTTTAGGAAGTTTAGGTTTAGGGTTTACCGTTATCTTTTGATTTTGTGTGTTTAGGCTCAATAATCGTACACCCTTAAAATTTTAAAATTTTAGGGTTACCGGTTTTAGGGGTTATGTTGTTTTGGATTGTAGTGTTTTGGGGTTTAGGGTTTCTGTTTACGGGATTTGGGGGTTATGTGGTCTTGGATTCTAGTCTGTTGGGGTTTTAGAGTTTAGAATTTTAAGGTTTTTAGGGTTTACGGTTTACGGTTTTAGGGTTTTAAGGTTTTACGGTTATCGGTTTAGGGGTTATGGAAATTCAGGGTTTAGAGTTTTATTTGTTGGCGTTTTCAGGAAGTTTCTGTTTAGGGTTTACTTTTATCTTTTGATTTTGATAGTTTAGGCTCAGTAATCGTACACCTTTAAAATTTTAAAATTTTAGGGTTACCGGTTTTAGGGGTTATGTTGTTTTATATTGTAGTGTTTTGGGGTTTCGGGTTTAGGTTTACGGGATTTGGGGGTTATGTGTTCTTGGATTCTATTCTTTTGGGGTTTTAGAGTTTAGAATTTTAAGGTTTTTAGGGTTTACGGTTTACGGTTTTAGGGTTTTAAGGTTTTACGGTTTTCGGTTTAGGGGTTATGGAAATTTAGGGTTTAGAGTTTTATTTGTTGGCGTTTTCAGGAAGTTTAGGTTTAGGGTTTACCGTTATCTTTTGATTTTGATAGTTTAGGCTCAGTAATCGTACACCTTTAAAATTTTAAAATTTTAGGGTTACCGGTTTTAGGGGTTATGTTGTTTTGGATTGTAGTGTTTTGGGGTTTAGGGTTTAGGTTTACGGGATTTGGGGGTTATGTGGTCTTGGATTCTAGTCTTTTGGGGTTTTAGAGTTTAGAATTTTCAGGTTTTAGGGTTGACGGTTTACGGTTTTAGGGTTTTAAGGTTTTACGGTTTTCGGTATATGGGTTATGGAAATTTAGGGTTTAGAGTTTTATTTTTTTGCGTTTTCAGGAAGTTTAGGTTTAGGGTTTACTGTTATCTTTTGATTTTGAGTGTTTAGGCTCAGTAATCGTACACCTTTAAAATTGTAAAATTTTAGGGTTACTGGTTTTAGGGGTTATGTTGTTTTTGATTGTAGTGTTTAGTGGTTTAGGGTTTAGGTCTACGGGATTTGAGGGTTATGTGGTCTTGGAATCTAGTATTTTTGGGTTTTAGAGTTCAGAATTTTTAGGTTTTACGGTGTACGGTTTATGGTTTTAGGGGTTATGGACATTTAGGGTTTAAAGTTTTATTCGTTGGGGTTTTTAGGAAGTTTAGGTTTACGGTTTACCGTTATCTTTTGATTTTGATAGTTTAGGCTCAGTAATCATACACCCTTAAAATTTTAAAATTTTAGGGTTACCGGTTTTAGGCGTTATGTTGTTTTGGATTCTAGTATTTTGGGGTTATGTGGTCTTGGATTCTAGTATTTTGGGGTTTAAGAGTTTAGAATTTTAAGGTTTTAGTGTTTACGGTTTACGGTTTTGGGGTTTTAAGGTTTTACGGTTTTCGATTCAGGGGTTATGGAAATTTAGGGTTAAGAGTTTTATTTGTTGCGGTTTTCAGGAAGTTTAGGTTTAGGGTTTACCGTTATCTTTTGATTTTGATAGTTTAGGCTCAGTAATCGTACACCGTTAAAATTTTAAAATTTTAGGGTTACCGGTTTTAGGGGTTATGTTGTTTTGGATTGTAGTGTTTTGGGGTTTAGGGTTTAGGTCTACGGGATTTGAGGGTTATGTGGTCTTGGATTCTAGTATTTTTGGGTTTTAGAGTTTAGAATTTTTAGGTTTTACGGTTTACGGTTTTTGGTTTTAGGGTTTTAAGGTTGTACGATTTTCGGTTTAGGGGTTATGAAAATTTAGGGTTTAGAGTTTTTTTCTTGGGGTTTTCAGGAGGTTTAGGTTTAGGGTTTACTGTTATCTTTTGATTTTAAGTGTTTAGGCTAAGTAATCGTACACCCTTAAAATTTTAAAATTTTAGGGTTACCGGTTTTAGGGGTTATGTTGTTTTGGATTGTAGTGTTTTGGGGTTTAGGGTTTAGGTTTACGGGATTTGGGGGTTATGTGGTCTTGGATTCTAGTCTTTTGGGCTTTTAGAGTTTAGGATTTTAAGGTTTTAGGGTTTACCGTTTACGGTTTTAGGGTTTTAAGGTTTTACGGTTTTCGGTTTATGGGTTATGGAAATTTAGGGTTTAGAGTTTTATTTGTTGGCGTTTTCAGGAAGTTTAGGTTTAGGGTTTACCGTTATCTTTTGATTTTGGTAGTTTACGCTTAGTAACCGTACACCTTTAAAATTTTAAAATTTTAGGGTTACCGGTTTTAGGGGTTATGTTGTTTTGGATTGTAGTGTTTTGGGGTTTAGGGTTTAGGTTTACGGGATTTGGGGGTTATGTGGTCTTGGATTCTAGTATTTTGGGGTTTTAGAGTTTAGAATTTTAAGGTTTTTAGGGTTTACTGTTTACGGTTTTAGGGTTTTAAGGTTTTACGGTTTTCGGTTTAGGGGTTATGGAAATTTAGGGTTTAGAGTTTTATTTGTAGCGATTTTAAGGAAGTTTAGGTTTAGGGTTTACTGTTATCTTTTGATTTTGAGTGTTTAGGCTCAGTAATCGTACACCTTTAAAATTTTAAAATTTTAGGGTTACCGGTTTTAGGTGTTATGTTGTTTTGGATTGTAGTGTTTAGTAGTTTAGGGTTTAGGTCTACGGGATTTGAGGGTTATGTGGTCTTGGATTCTAGTATTTTTGGGTTTTAGAATTTAGAATTTTTAGGTTTTACGGTTTACGGTTTATGGTTTCAGGGTTTTAAGGTTTTACGATTTTCGGTTTAGGGGTTATGAAAATTTAGGGTTTAGAGATTTATTTCTTTGGGTTTTCATGAAGTTTAGGTTTAGGGTTTACCGTTATCTTTTGATTTTAAATGTTTAGGCTAAGTAATATTTTAAAATTTTAGGGTTACCGGTTTTAGGGGTTATGTTGTTTTGATTTGTAGTGTTTTGGGGTTTAGGGTTTAGGTTTACGGGATTTGGGGGTTATGATGTCTTGGATTCTAGTATTTTGAGGTTTTAGAGTTTTGAATTTTTAGGTTTTACGGTTTACGGTTTATGGTTTTAGTGTTTTAAGGTTTTACAGTTTTCGGTTTAGGGGTTATGGACATTTATGGTTTAGAGTTTTATTCGTTGGGGTTTTTAGGAAGTTAAGGTTTAGGGTTTACCGTTATCTTTTGATTTTGTGTGTTTAGGCTCAATAATCGTACACCCTTAAAATTTTAAAATTTTAGGGTTATTGGTTTTCGGGGTTATGTTGTTTTGGATTATAGTTTTTTGGGGTTTAGGGTTTAGGTTTACGGGATTTAGGGGTTATGTGGTCTTGGATTCTAGTATTTTTTGGTTTTAGAGTTTAGAATTTTTAGGTTTTAAAGTTTACGGTTTATGGTTTTATGGTTTTAAGGTTTTACGGTTTTCGGTTTACGGGTTAAGGAAATTTAGGGTTTAGAGTTTTATTTGTTGGGGTTTTCGGGAGTTTGGGTTTAGGGTTTACTGTTATCTTTTGATTTTTAGTGTTTAGGCTCAGTAATCGTACACCTTTAAAATTTTAAAATTTTAGGGTTACCGGTTTTAGCGGTTATGTTGTTTTGGATTGTAGTGTTTTGGGGTTTAGGGTTTAGTTTTACAGGATTTGAGGGTTAGATGTCTTGGATTCTAGTATTTTGAGGTTTTAGAGTTTTGAATTTTTAGGTTTATGGTTTACCGTTTATGTTTTAGGGTTTTAAGGTTTTACGGTTTTCGGTTTAGGGGTTATGGACATTTAGGGTTTAGAGTTTTATTCGTTGGGGTTTTTAGGAAGTTTAGGTTTACGGTTTTCCGTTATCTTTTGATTTTGTATGTTTAGGCTCAGTAATCATACACCCTTAAAATTTTAAAATTTTAGGGTTACCGGTTTTAGGGGTTATGTTGTTTTGGATTTTAGTGTTTTGGGGTTTAGGGTTTAGGTTTACGGGATTTGGGGGTTATGTGGTCTTGGATTCTAGTTTTTTGGGGTTTTAGAGTTTAGAATTTTAAGGTTTTTAGGGTTTACGGTTTACGGTTTTTGCTTTTTAAGGTTTTATGGTTTTCGATTTAAGGGTTATGGAAATTTAGGGTTAAGAGTTTTATTTGTTGGAGTTTTCAGGAAAGTTTAGGTTTAGGGTTTACCGTTATCTTTTGATCTTGATTGTTTAGGCTCAATAATCGTACACCTTTAAAATTTTAGAATTTTAGGGTTACCGGTTTTAGGGGTTATGTTAATTTGGATTGTAATTTTTTGGGGTTTAACGTTTAGGTTTACGGGATTTGGGGATTATGTGGTCTTGGATTCTAGTATTTTTGGCTTTTAGAGTTTGGGATTTTAAGGTTTTAGGGTTTACGGTTTACGGTTTTAGGGTTTTAAGGTTTTACGGTTTTCGGTTTAGGGGTTATGGAAATTTAGGGTTTAGAGTTTTATTTGTTGGGGTTTTCAGGAAGTTTAGGTTTAGGGTTTACCGTTATCTTTTGATTTTGTTTGTTTAGGCTCAATAATCGTACACCTTTAAAATTTTAGGATTTTAGGGTTACTGGTTTTAGGGGTTATGTTATTTTGGATTGTAGTGTTTTTGGGGTTTTTGGTTTAGGTTTACGGGATTTTGGGATTATGTGGTGTTGGATTCTAGTATTATGGGGTTTTAGAGTTTAGAATTTTTAGGTTTTACGGTTTACGGTTTATGGTTTTAGGGTTATAAGGTTTTACGGTATTCGGTTTAGGGGTTATGGAAATTTAGGGTTTAGAGTTTTATTTGTTCGGGTTTTCAGGCATTTTAGGTTTAGGGTTTACCGTTATCTTTTGGTTTTGAGAGTTTAGGCTAAGTAATCGTACACCTTTAATATTTTAAAATTTTAGGGTTACCGGTTTTAGGGGTTATGTTGTTTATGATTGTTGTGCTTTGGGGTTTACGGTTTAGGTTTATGGGATTTGGGGGTTATGTGGTCTTGGGTTCTAGTATTTTGGGCTTTTAGAGTTTAGGATTTTAAGGTTTTAGGGTTTACGGTTTACGGTTTTAGGGTTTTAAGGTTTTACAGTTTTCAGTTTAAAGGTTATGGAAATTTAGGGTTTAGAGTATTATTTGTTGGGGTTTTCAGGAAGTTTAGGTTTAGGGTTTACCGTTATCTTTTGATTTTGATTGTTTAGGCTCAGTAATCGTACACCTTTAAAATTTTAAAATTTTAGGGTTACCAGTTTTAGGGGTTATGTTATTTTGGATTGTAGTGTTTTGGGGTTTTGGGTTTAGGTTTACGGGATTTGAGGGTTAGATGTCTTGGATTCTAGTATTTTGAGGTTTTAGAGTTTTGAATTTTTAGGTCTATGGTTTACCGTTTATGTTTTAGGGTTTTAAGGTTTTACGGTTTTCGGTTTAGGGGTTATGGACATTTAGGGTTTAGAGTTTTATTCGTTGGGGTTTTTAGGAAGTTTAGGTTTACGGTTTTCCGTTATCTTTTGATTTTGTATGTTTAGGCTCAGTAATCATACACCCTTAAAATTTTAAAATTTTAGGGTTACCGGTTTTAGGGGTTATGTTGTTTTGGATTTTAGTGTTTTGGGGTTTAGGGTTTAGGTTTACGGGATTTGGGGGTTATGTGGTCTTGGATTCTAGTTTTTTGGGGTTTTAGAGTTTAGAATTTTTAGGTTTTTAGGGTTTACGGTTTACGGTTTTTGGTTTTTAAGGTTTTATGGTTTTCGATTTAAGGGTTATGGAAATTTAGGGTTAAGAGTTTTATTTGTTGGAGTTTTCAGGAAAGTTTAGGTTTAGGGTTTACCGTTATCTTTTGATCTTGATTGTTTAGGCTCAATAATCGTACACCTTTAAAATTTTAGAATTTTAGGGTTACCGGTTTTAGGGGTTATGTTAATTTGGATTGTAATTTTTTGGGGTTTAACGTTTAGGTTTACGGGATTTGGGGATTATGTGGTCTTGGATTCTAGTATTTTTGGCTTTTAGAGTTTGGGATTTTAAGGTTTTAGGGTTTACGGTTTACGGTTTTAGGGTTTTAAGGTTTTACGGTTTTCGGTTTAGGGGTTATGGAAATTTAGGGTTTAGAGTTTTATTTGTTGGGGTTTTCAGGAAGTTTAGGTTTAGGGTTTACCGTTATCTTTTGATTTTGTTTGTTTAGGCTCAATAATCGTACACCTTTAAAATTTTAGGATTTTAGGGTTACTGGTTTTAGGGGTTATGTTATTTTGGATTGTAGTGTTTTTGGGGTTTTTGGTTTAGGTTTACGGGATTTTGGGATTATGTGGTGTTGGATTCTATTATTATGGGGTTTTAGAGTTTAGAATTTTTAGGTTTTACGGTTTACGGTTTATGGTTTTAGGGTTATAAGGTTTTACGGTATTCGGTTTAGGGGTTATGGAAATTTAGGGTTTAGAGTTTTATTTGTTCGGGTTTTCAGGCAGTTTAGGTTTAGGGTTTACCGTTATCTTTTGGTTTTGAGAGTTTAGGCTAAGTAATCGTACACCTTTAATATTTTAAAATTTTAGGGTTACCGGTTTTAGGGGTTATGTTGTTTATGATTGTTGTGCTTTGGGGTTTACGGTTTAGGTTTACGGGATTTGGGGGTTATGTGGTCTTGGGTTCTAGTATTTTGGGCTTTTAGAGTTTAGGATTTTAAGGTTTTAGGGTTTACGGTTTACGGTTTTAGGGTTTTAAGGTTTTACAGTTTTCAGTTTAAAGGTTATGGAAATTTAGGGTTTAGAGTATTATTTGTTGGGGTTTTCAGGAAGTTTAGGTTTAGGGTTTACCGTTATCTTTTGATTTTGATTGTTTAGGCTCAGTAATCGTACACCTTTAAAATTTTAAAATTTTAGGGTTACCAGTTTTAGGGGTTATGTTATTTTGGATTGTAGTGTTTTGGGGTTTTGGGTTTAGGTTTACGGGATTTGGGAATTATGTGGTGTTGGATTCTAGTATTTTGGGGTTTTCGAGTTTAGAATTTTTAGGTTTTACGGTTTACGGTTTATGGTCTTAGGGTTTTAAGGTTTTACGGTATTCGGTTTAGGGGTTATGGAAATTTAGGGTTTAGAGTTTTATCTGTTGGGGTTTTCCGGAAGTTTAGGTTTAGGGTTTACCGTTGTCTTTTGATTTTGAGTGATTAGGCTAAGTAATCGTACACCTTTAATATTTTAAAATTTTAGGGTTACCGGTTTTAGGGGTTATGTTGTTTTGGATTGTAGTGTTTTGGGGTTTAGGGTTTAGGTTTACGGGATTTGGGGGTTATGTGGTCTTGGATTCTAGTATTTTGGGCTTTTAGAGTTTAGGATTTTAAGGTTTTAGGGTTTACGGTTTACGGTTTTAGGGTTTTAAGGTTTTACGGTTTTCGGTTTAGGGGTTATGGAAGTTTAGGGTTTAGACTTTTATTTGTTGGTGTTTTCAGGATGTTTAGGTTTAGGGCTTACCGTTATCTTTTGATTTTGATAGTTTAGGCTCAGTAATCGTACACCTTTAAAATTTTAAAATTTTAGGGTTACCGGTTTTAGGGGTTATGTTGTTTTGGATTGTAGTGTTTTGGTGTTTAGGGTTTAGGTCTACGGGATTTGAGGGTTATGTGGTCTTGGATTCTCGTATTTTTGGGTTTTAGAGTTTAGAATTTTTAGGTTTTACGGTTTACGGTTTTTGGTTTTAGGGTTTTAAGGTTTTACGATTTTCGGTTTAGGAATTATGAAAATTTAGGGTTTAGAGTTTTATTTCTTGGGGTTTTCAGGAAGTTTAGGTTTATGGTTTACCGTTATCTTTTGATTTTTTGTGTTTAGGCTCAATAATCGTACACCCTTAAAATTTTAAAATTTAATGGTTACCGGTTTTAGGGGTTATGTTGTTTTGGATTGTACTGTTTTGGGGTTTAGGGTTTAGGTTTACGGGATTTGGAGGTTATGTGGTCTTGGATTCTAGTATTTGTGGGTTTTAGAGTTTAGAATTTTTAGGTTTTACAGTTTACGGTTTATGGTTATATGGTTTTAAGGTTTTTACGATTTTCGGTTTAGGGGTTAAGGAAATTTAGGGTTTAGAGTTTTATTTGTTGGGGTTTTCGGGAAGTTTGGGTTTAGGGTTTACTGTTATCTTTTGATTTCGAGTGTTTAGGCTCAGTAATCGTACACCTTTAAAATTTTGAAATTTTCGGGTTACCGGTTTTAGGGGTTATGTTCTTTTTTATTGTAGTGTTTTGGGGTTTTGGGTTTAGGTTTACGGGATTTGGGGGTTATGTGGTCTTTGGTTCTAGTATTTTGGGCTTTTAGAGTTTATGATTTTAAGGTTTTAGGGTTTACGGTTTACGATTTTAGGGTTTTAAGGTTTTACGGTATTCGGTTTAGGGGTTATGGAAATTTAGGGTTTAGAGTTTTATTTGTTGGGGTTTTCAGGAAGTTTAGGTTTAGGGTTTACCGTTATATTTTGATTTTGATAGTTTAAGCTCTGTAATCGTACACCTATAAAATTTTAGGGTTACAGGTTTTAGGGGTTATGTTGTTTTGGATTGTAGTGTTTTGGGGTTTAAGGTTTAGGTTCACGGGATTTGGGGGTTATGTGGTCATGGATTCTAGTATTTTGGGGTTTTAGAGTTTAGAATTTTAAGGTTTTTAGGGTTTACGGTTCACGGTTTTAGGGTTTTAAGGTTTTACGGTTTTCGGTTTAGGGGTTATGGAAATTTAGGGTTTAGAGTTTTATTTGTAGCGATTTTAAGGAAGTTTAGGTTTAGGGTCTACTGTTATCTTTTGATTTTGAGTGTTTAGGCTCAGTAATCGTACACCTTTAAATTTTTAAAATTTTAGGGTTACCGGTTTTAGGGGTTATGTTGTTTTGGATTGTAGTGTTTTGGGGTTTAGGGTTTAGGTTTACGAGATTTGGGGGTTATGTGGTCTTGGATTCTATTATTTTGGGGTTTTAGAGTTTAGAATTTTAAGGTTTTAGGGTTTACGGTTTACGGTTTTGGGGTTTTAAGGTTTTACGGTTTTCGATTTAAGGGTTATGGAAATTTAGGGTTAAGAGTTTTATTTGTTGGGGTTTTCAGGAAGTTTAGGTTTAGAGATTACCGTTATCTTGTTATTTTGAGTGTTTAGGCTCAGTAATCGTACACCTTTTAAATTTTACAATTTTAGGGTTACCGGTTTTAGTGGTTATGTTTTTTTTATTGTAATTTTTTGGGATTTAGGGTTTAGGGTTTAGGGTTTAGGGTTTAGGGTTTAGGGTTTAGGGTTTAGGGTTTAGGGTTTAGGGTTTAGGGTTTAGGGTTTAGGGTTTAGGGTTTAGGGTTTAGGGTTTAGGGTTTAGGGTTTAGGGTTTAGGGTTTAGGGTTTAGGGTTTAGGGTTTAGGGTTTAGGGTTTAGGGTTTAGGGTTTAGGGTTTAGGGTTTAGGGTTTAGGGTTTAGGGTTTTAGGGTTTTAGGGTTTTAGGGTTTAGGGTTTAGGGTTTAGGGTTTAGGGTTTAGGGTTTAGGGTTTAGGGTTTAGGGTTTAGGGTTTAGGGTTTAGGGTTTAGGGTTTAGGGTTTAGGGTTTAGGGTTTAGGGTTTAGGGTTTAGGGTTTAGGGTTTAGGGTTTAGGGTTTAGGGTTTAGGGTTTAGGGTTTAGGGTTTAGGGTTTAGGGTTTAGGGTTTAGGGTTTAGGGTTTAGGGTTTAGGGTTTAGGGTTTAGGGTTTAGGGTTTAGGGTTTAGGGTTTAGGGTTTAGGGTTTAGGGTTTAGGGTTTAGGGTTTAGGGTTTAGGGTTTAGGGTTTAGGGTTTAGGGTTTAGGGTTTAGGGTTTAGGGTTTAGGGTTTAGGGTTTAGGGTTTAGGGTTTAGGGTTTAGGGTTTAGGGTTTAGGGTTTAGGGTTTAGGGTTTAGGGTTTAGGGTTTAGGGTTTAGGGTTTAGGGTTTAGGGTTTAGGGTTTAGGGTTTAGGGTTTAGGGTTTAGGGTTTAGGGTTTAGGGTTTAGGGTTTAGGGTTTAGGGTTTAGGGTTTAGGGTTTAGGGTTTAGGGTTTAGGGTTTAGGGTTTAGGGTTTAGGGTTTAGGGTTTAGGGTTTAGGGTTTAGGGTTTAGGGTTTAGGGTTTAGGGTTTAGGGTTTTAGGGTTTAGGGTTTAGGGTTTAGGGTTTAGGGTTTAGGGTTTAGGGTTTAGGGTTTAGGGTTTAGGGTTTAGGGTTTAGGGTTTAGGGTTTAGGGTTTAGGGTTTAGGGTTTAGGGTTTAGGGTTTAGGGTTTAGGGTTTAGGGTTTAGGGTTTAGGGTTTAGGGTTTAGGGTTTAGGGTTTAGGGTTTAGGGTTTAGGGTTTAGGGTTTAGGGTTTAGGGTTTAGGGTTTAGGGTTTAGGGTTTAGGGTTTAGGGTTTAGGGTTTAGGGTTTAGGGTTTAGGGTTTAGGGTTTAGGGTTTAGGGTTTAGGGTTTAGGGTTTAGGGTTTAGGGTTTAGGGTTTAGGGTTTAGGGTTTAGGGTTTAGGGTTTAGGGTTTAGGGTTTAGGGTTTAGGGTTTAGGGTTTAGGGTTTAGGGTTTAGGGTTTAGGGTTTAGGGTTTAGGGTTTAGGGTTTAGGGTTTAGGGTTTAGGGTTTAGGGTTTAGGGTTTAGGGTTTAGGGTTTAGGGTTTAGGGTTTAGGGTTTAGGGTTTAGGGTTTAGGGTTTAGGGTTTAGGGTTTAGGGTTTAGGGTTTAGGGTTTAGGGTTTAGGGTTTAGGGTTTAGGGTTTAGGGTTTAGGGTTTAGGGTTTAGGGTTTAGGGTTTAGGGTTTAGGGTTTAGGGTTTAGGGTTTAGGGTTTAGGGTTTAGGGTTTAGGGTTTAGGGTTTAGGGTTTAGGGTTTAGGGTTTAGGGTTTAGGGTTTAGGGTTTAGGGTTTAGGGTTTAGGGTTTAGGGTTTAGGGTTTAGGGTTTAGGGTTTAGGGTTTAGGGTTTAGGGTTTAGGGTTTAGGGTTTAGGGTTTAGGGTTTAGGGTTTAGGGTTTAGGGTTTAGGGTTTAGGGTTTAGGGTTTAGGGTTTAGGGTTTAGGGTTTAGGGTTTAGGGTTTAGGGTTTAGGGTTTAGGGTTTAGGGTTTAGGGTTTAGGGTTTAGGGTTTAGGGTTTAGGGTTTAGGGTTTAGGGTTTAGGGTTTAGGGTTTAGGGTTTAGGGTTTAGGGTTTAGGGTTTAGGGTTTAGGGTTTAGGGTTTAGGGTTTAGGGTTTAGGGTTTAGGGTTTAGGGTTTAGGGTTTAGGGTTTAGGGTTTAGGGTTTAGGGTTTAGGGTTTAGGGTTTAGGGTTTAGGGTTTAGGGTTTAGGGTTTAGGGTTTAGGGTTTAGGGTTTAGGGTTTAGGGTTTAGGGTTTAGGGTTTAGGGTTTAGGGTTTAGGGTTTAGGGTTTAGGGTTTAGGGTTTAGGGTTTAGGGTTTAGGGTTTAGGGTTTAGGGTTTAGGGTTTAGGGTTTAGGGTTTAGGGTTTAGGGTTTAGGGTTTAGGGTTTAGGGTTTAGGGTTTAGGGTTTAGGGTTTAGGGTTTAGGGTTTAGGGTTTAGGGTTTAGGGTTTAGGGTTTAGGGTTTAGGGTTTAGGGTTTAGGGTTTAGGGTTTAGGGTTTAGGGTTTAGGGTTTAGGGTTTAGGGTTTAGGGTTTAGGGTTTAGGGTTTAGGGTTTAGGGTTTAGGGTTTAGGGTTTAGGGTTTAGGGTTTAGGGTTTAGGGTTTAGGGTTTAGGGTTTAGGGTTTAGGGTTTAGGGTTTAGGGTTTAGGGTTTAGGGTTTAGGGTTTAGGGTTTAGGGTTTAGGGTTTAGGGTTTAGGGTTTAGGGTTTAGGGTTTAGGGTTTAGGGTTTAGGGTTTAGGGTTTAGGGTTTAGGGTTTAGGGTTTAGGGTTTAGGGTTTAGGGTTTAGGGTTTAGGGTTTAGGGTTTAGGGTTTAGGGTTTAGGGTTTAGGGTTTAGGGTTTAGGGTTTAGGGTTTAGGGTTTAGGGTTTAGGGTTTAGGGTTTAGGGTTTAGGGTTTAGGGTTTAGGGTTTAGGGTTTAGGGTTTAGGGTTTAGGGTTTAGGGTTTAGGGTTTAGGGTTTAGGGTTTAGGGTTTAGGGTTTAGGGTTTAGGGTTTAGGGTTTAGGGTTTAGGGTTTAGGGTTTAGGGTTTAGGGTTTAGGGTTTAGGGTTTAGGGTTTAGGGTTTAGGGTTTAGGGTTTAGGGTTTAGGGTTTAGGGTTTAGGGTTTAGGGTTTAGGGTTTAGGGTTTAGGGTTTAGGGTTTAGGGTTTAGGGTTTAGGGTTTAGGGTTTAGGGTTTAGGGTTTAGGGTTTAGGGTTTAGGGTTTAGGGTTTAGGGTTTAGGGTTTAGGGTTTAGGGTTTAGGGTTTAGGGTTTAGGGTTTAGGGTTTAGGGTTTAGGGTTTAGGGTTTAGGGTTTAGGGTTTAGGGTTTAGGGTTTAGGGTTTAGGGTTTAGGGTTTAGGGTTTAGGGTTTAGGGTTTAGGGTTTAGGGTTTAGGGTTTAGGGTTTAGGGTTTAGGGTTTAGGGTTTAGGGTTTAGGGTTTAGGGTTTAGGGTTTAGGGTTTAGGGTTTAGGGTTTAGGGTTTAGGGTTTAGGGTTTAGGGTTTAGGGTTTAGGGTTTAGGGTTTAGGGTTTAGGGTTTAGGGTTTAGGGTTTAGGGTTTAGGGTTTAGGGTTTAGGGTTTAGGGTTTAGGGTTTAGGGTTTAGGGTTTAGGGTTTAGGGTTTAGGGTTTAGGGTTTAGGGTTTAGGGTTTAGGGTTTAGGGTTTAGGGTTTAGGGTTTAGGGTTTAGGGTTTAGGGTTTAGGGTTTAGGGTTTAGGGTTTAGGGTTTAGGGTTTAGGGTTTAGGGTTTAGGGTTTAGGGTTTAGGGTTTAGGGTTTAGGGTTTAGGGTTTAGGGTTTAGGGTTTAGGGTTTAGGGTTTAGGGTTTAGGGTTTAGGGTTTAGGGTTTAGGGTTTAGGGTTTAGGGTTTAGGGTTTAGGGTTTAGGGTTTAGGGTTTAGGGTTTAGGGTTTAGGGTTTAGGGTTTAGGGTTTAGGGTTTAGGGTTTAGGGTTTAGGGTTTAGGGTTTAGGGTTTAGGGTTTAGGGTTTAGGGTTTAGGGTTTAGGGTTTAGGGTTTAGGGTTTAGGGTTTAGGGTTTAGGGTTTAGGGTTTAGGGTTTAGGGTTTAGGGTTTAGGGTTTAGGGTTTAGGGTTTAGGGTTTAGGGTTTAGGGTTTAGGGTTTAGGGTTTAGGGTTTAGGGTTTAGGGTTTAGGGTTTAGGGTTTAGGGTTTAGGGTTTAGGGTTTAGGGTTTAGGGTTTAGGGTTTAGGGTTTAGGGTTTAGGGTTTAGGGTTTAGGGTTTAGGGTTTAGGGTTTAGGGTTTAGGGTTTAGGGTTTAGGGTTTAGGGTTTAGGGTTTAGGGTTTAGGGTTTAGGGTTTAGGGTTTAGGGTTTAGGGTTTAGGGTTTAGGGTTTAGGGTTTAGGGTTTAGGGTTTAGGGTTTAGGGTTTAGGGTTTAGGGTTTAGGGTTTAGGGTTTAGGGTTTAGGGTTTAGGGTTTAGGGTTTAGGGTTTAGGGTTTAGGGTTTAGGGTTTAGGGTTTAGGGTTTAGGGTTTAGGGTTTAGGGTTTAGGGTTTAGGGTTTAGGGTTTAGGGTTTAGGGTTTAGGGTTTAGGGTTTAGGGTTTAGGGTTTAGGGTTTAGGGTTTAGGGTTTAGGGTTTAGGGTTTAGGGTTTAGGGTTTAGGGTTTAGGGTTTAGGGTTTAGGGTTTAGGGTTTAGGGTTTAGGGTTTAGGGTTTAGGGTTTAGGGTTTAGGGTTTAGGGTTTAGGGTTTAGGGTTTAGGGTTTAGGGTTTAGGGTTTAGGGTTTAGGGTTTAGGGTTTAGGGTTTAGGGTTTAGGGTTTAGGGTTTAGGGTTTAGGGTTTAGGGTTTAGGGTTTAGGGTTTAGGGTTTAGGGTTTAGGGTTTAGGGTTTAGGGTTTAGGGTTTAGGGTTTAGGGTTTAGGGTTTAGGGTTTAGGGTTTAGGGTTTAGGGTTTAGGGTTTAGGGTTTAGGGTTTAGGGTTTAGGGTTTAGGGTTTAGGGTTTAGGGTTTAGGGTTTAGGGTTTAGGGTTTAGGGTTTAGGGTTTAGGGTTTAGGGTTTAGGGTTTAGGGTTTAGGGTTTAGGGTTTAGGGTTTAGGGTTTAGGGTTTAGGGTTTAGGGTTTAGGGTTTAGGGTTTAGGGTTTAGGGTTTAGGGTTTAGGGTTTAGGGTTTAGGGTTTAGGGTTTAGGGTTTAGGGTTTAGGGTTTAGGGTTTAGGGTTTAGGGTTTAGGGTTTAGGGTTTAGGGTTTAGGGTTTAGGGTTTAGGGTTTAGGGTTTAGGGTTTAGGGTTTAGGGTTTAGGGTTTAGGGTTTAGGGTTTAGGGTTTAGGGTTTAGGGTTTAGGGTTTAGGGTTTAGGGTTTAGGGTTTAGGGTTTAGGGTTTAGGGTTTAGGGTTTAGGGTTTAGGGTTTAGGGTTTAGGGTTTAGGGTTTAGGGTTTAGGGTTTAGGGTTTAGGGTTTAGGGTTTAGGGTTTAGGGTTTAGGGTTTAGGGTTTAGGGTTTAGGGTTTAGGGTTTAGGGTTTAGGGTTTAGGGTTTAGGGTTTAGGGTTTAGGGTTTAGGGTTTAGGGTTTAGGGTTTAGGGTTTAGGGTTTAGGGTTTAGGGTTTAGGGTTTAGGGTTTAGGGTTTAGGGTTTAGGGTTTAGGGTTTAGGGTTTAGGGTTTAGGGTTTAGGGTTTAGGGTTTAGGGTTTAGGGTTTAGGGTTTAGGGTTTAGGGTTTAGGGTTTAGGGTTTAGGGTTTAGGGTTTAGGGTTTAGGGTTTAGGGTTTAGGGTTTAGGGTTTAGGGTTTAGGGTTTAGGGTTTAGGGTTTAGGGTTTAGGGTTTAGGGTTTAGGGTTTAGGGTTTAGGGTTTAGGGTTTAGGGTTTAGGGTTTAGGGTTTAGGGTTTAGGGTTTAGGGTTTAGGGTTTAGGGTTTAGGGTTTAGGGTTTAGGGTTTAGGGTTTAGGGTTTAGGGTTTAGGGTTTAGGGTTTAGGGTTTAGGGTTTAGGGTTTAGGGTTTAGGGTTTAGGGTTTAGGGTTTAGGGTTTAGGGTTTAGGGTTTAGGGTTTAGGGTTTAGGGTTTAGGGTTTAGGGTTTAGGGTTTAGGGTTTAGGGTTTAGGGTTTAGGGTTTAGGGTTTAGGGTTTAGGGTTTAGGGTTTAGGGTTTAGGGTTTAGGGTTTAGGGTTTAGGGTTTAGGGTTTAGGGTTTAGGGTTTAGGGTTTAGGGTTTAGGGTTTAGGGTTTAGGGTTTAGGGTTTAGGGTTTAGGGTTTAGGGTTTAGGGTTTAGGGTTTAGGGTTTAGGGTTTAGGGTTTAGGGTTTAGGGTTTAGGGTTTAGGGTTTAGGGTTTAGGGTTTAGGGTTTAGGGTTTAGGGTTTAGGGTTTAGGGTTTAGGGTTTAGGGTTTAGGGTTTAGGGTTTAGGGTTTAGGGTTTAGGGTTTAGGGTTTAGGGTTTAGGGTTTAGGGTTTAGGGTTTAGGGTTTAGGGTTTAGGGTTTAGGGTTTAGGGTTTAGGGTTTAGGGTTTAGGGTTTAGGGTTTAGGGTTTAGGGTTTAGGGTTTAGGGTTTAGGGTTTAGGGTTTAGGGTTTAGGGTTTAGGGTTTAGGGTTTAGGGTTTAGGGTTTAGGGTTTAGGGTTTAGGGTTTAGGGTTTAGGGTTTAGGGTTTAGGGTTTAGGGTTTAGGGTTTAGGGTTTAGGGTTTAGGGTTTAGGGTTTAGGGTTTAGGGTTTAGGGTTTAGGGTTTAGGGTTTAGGGTTTAGGGTTTAGGGTTTAGGGTTTAGGGTTTAGGGTTTAGGGTTTAGGGTTTAGGGTTTAGGGTTTAGGGTTTAGGGTTTAGGGTTTAGGGTTTAGGGTTTAGGGTTTAGGGTTTAGGGTTTAGGGTTTAGGGTTTAGGGTTTAGGGTTTAGGGTTTAGGGTTTAGGGTTTAGGGTTTAGGGTTTAGGGTTTAGGGTTTAGGGTTTAGGGTTTAGGGTTTAGGGTTTAGGGTTTAGGGTTTAGGGTTTAGGGTTTAGGGTTTAGGGTTTAGGGTTTAGGGTTTAGGGTTTAGGGTTTAGGGTTTAGGGTTTAGGGTTTAGGGTTTAGGGTTTAGGGTTTAGGGTTTAGGGTTTAGGGTTTAGGGTTTAGGGTTTAGGTTTATTTTTTTTTTTGTGTTATGATGCATTGTATTTTAGTATTTTGGGGTTTTAGAGTGTACAATTTTAGGGTTTTAGTGTTTACGGTTTACGGTTTTAGGGTTTTAAGGTTTTACGGTTTTCGATTTAGGGGTTATGGATATTTAGGGTTTAGGGTTTTATTTGGTGGGGTTTTCAGGAAGTTTTTGTTTAGGGTTTACCGTTATCTTTTGATTTTGAGTGTTTAGGCAAAGTAATCGTACATCTTTAAAACTTTATGATTTTAGGGTTACCGGTTTTGGGGGTTATGTGGTTTTGGATTCTAGTGTTTTGGGGTTTACGGTTTAGGTTTATTTGTTTTGGGTGTTATGATGTATTGGATTTTAGTATTTTGGGGTTTTAGAGTGTACAATTTTAGGGTTTTAGTGTTTACGGTTTACGGTTTTAGGGTTTTAAGGTTTTACGGTTTTCGGTTTAGGGGTTATGGAAATTTAGGGTTTAGAGTTTTATTTGTTGGGGTTTTCGGGAAGTTTTTGTTTAGGGTTTACCGTTATCTTTTTATTTTGAGTGTTAAGGCTAAGTAATCATACATCTTTAAAATTTTATGATTATAAGGTTACCAGTTTTAGGGGTTATGTGGTTTTGGATTCTAGTGTTTTGGGGTTTAGTGTTTAGGTTTATTTGTTTTGGGTGTTATGATGTATTTGATTTTAGTATTTTGGGGTTTTAGAGTGTACAATTTTAGGGTTTTAGTGTTTACGGTTTACGGTTTTAGGGTTTTAAGGTTTTACGGTTTTCGGTTTAGGGGTTATGGAAATTTAGGGTTTAGAGTTTTATTTGTTGGGGTTTTCGGGAAGTTTTTGTTTAGGGTTTACCGTCGTCTTTTTATTTTGAGTGTTAAGGCTAAGTAATCATACATCTTTAAAATTTTATGATTATAAGGTTACCGGTTTTAGGGGTTATGTGGTTTTGGATTCTAGTGTTTTGGGGTTTAGGGTTTAGGTTTACTTGTTTTGGGTGTTATGTGGCATTGGATTTTAGTATTTTCGGGTTTTAGAGTTTCGAATTTTAGGGTTTTAAGGTTTACGACTTACGGTTTTAGGGTTTTAAGGTTATACGGTTTTCGGTTTAGGGGTTATGGAAATTTAGGGTTTAGAGTTTTATTTGTTGGGGTTTTTGGGAAGTTTTTGTTTAGGGTTTACCGTTATCTTTTTATTTTGAGTGTTTGGGCTAAGTAATCGTACATCTTTAAAACTTTATGAATTTACGGTTACCGGTTTTGGGGGTTATGTGGTTTAGGATTCTAGTGTTTTGGGGTTTACGGTTTAGGTTTATTTGTTTTGGGTGTTATGATGTATTGGATTTTAGTATTTTGGGGTTTTAGAGTGTACAATTTTAGGGTTTTAGTGTTTACGGTTTACGGTTTTAGGGTTTTAAGGTTTTACGGTTTTCGATTTAGGGGTTATGGAAATTTAGGGTTTAGAGTTTTATTTGTTGGGGTTTTCGGGAAGTCTAGGTTTAGGGTTAACCGTTATCTTTTGATTTTGAGTGTTTAGGCTAAGTAATCGTACATCTTTAAAACTTTATGAATTTACGGTTACCGGTTTTGGGGGTTATGTTGTTTTGGATTCTAGTGTTTTGGGGTTTAGTGTTTAGGTTTATTTGTTTTTTGTGTTATGATGTATTGGATTTTAGTATTTTGGGGTTTTAGAGTTTACAATTTTAGGGTTTTAGTGTTTACGGTTTACGGTTTTAGGGTTTTAAGGTTTTATTTGGTGTGATTTTCAGGAAGTTTTTGTTTAGGGTTTACCGTTATCTTTTGATTTTGAGTGTTTAGGCAAAATAATCGTACATCTTTAAAACTTTATGATTTTAGGGTTACCGGTTTTGGGTGTTATGTTGTTTAGGATTCTAGTGTTTTGGGGTTTACGGTTTAGGTTTATTTGTTTTGAGTGTTATGATGTATTGGATTTTAGTATTTTGGGGTTTTAGAGTGTACAATTTTAGGGTTTTAGTGTTTAAGGTTTACGGTTTTAGGGTTTTAAGGTTTTACGGTTTTCGGTTTAGGGGTTATGGAAATTTAGGGTTTAGAGTTTTATTTGTTGGGGTTTTCGGGAAGTTTTTGTTTAGGGTTTACCGTTGTCTTTTTATTTTGAGTGTTAAGGCTAAGTAATCATACATCTTTAAAATTTTATGATTATAAGGTTACCGGTTTTGGGGGTTATGTTGTTTTGGATTCTAGTGTTTTGGGGTTTAGTGTTTAGGTTTATTTGTTTTTTGTGTTATGATGTATTGGATTTTAGTATTTTG